>CM076909.1:39454406-40014368 GCA_039519145.1 Kokia cookei | reverse complement strand
TATATTCAAGTTGGCCTTCTTGATGTTGATAGGTAAAAGAAAAATTCTTTCAGTGGCACTTCTGTTCTTTTACTGAATTGCAATTCTCTGCTAAATGTCTTGCCGAAAAAAAAATATAGCTCGGAGAGAGAAACATTTTCAATAACCCTTGTCATTAGTGGACTAAAGAAGCCCTTGCAGGTCTCATATTCTAAGCTTGTACATCCATAGAGTCAGTTTTATAGATTGAGGAATTTATGTATAAAGTAAAATTTGAAAAACATGATCTTAGGATGTTGAAATATTTGGCGGTCAGCAGTTAAGTTCATATGAATGAGGGTTTTACGCATCTCTTTGTTGAAATCAGTAATTAATGTACAGTTTTGAATCAATTTGTGAGTGGCTGAGTGCTGATTATACAATATGTTTTGATTTCAGGTTGAATAATATGTGCAGTTGCATAAGCAGCGAAGCTGGTTATGTATCAACTATTGTAGCAAAATAGCTACTTGTCTTTTAACCTTTAATTTCATTACTGTTGCTATTTCACTGTAAAATATCTTGGCACTTAATTTTTAGCTGACATATATATGTGACAAATTTTGAACATACTGCGTTTCTTGTCTGTATGTACATAGCAATGACATTTATTTCAACTTTTGATCAATAAATTTGGAGGGTGAAATCAATATATCCATGACATTTGAAGTAATGTAATTCAATTACGTTGGCTGTCCAAGGTTTGATTAATTAATGTTGTCTGGCGTCCTACTCATTGCCATATCCATTTTCAAGAAAAAGATGGTTGTGAATATTAAATTATGGGTGAAAATTTTATATAAGAAATTGATGTAATACTTTAAGTTGATATAGTAATGTTAAGATTTTGAAAATTATAGTGCTTTTTAAGTTCAAACAGAAACGCCGAATTTGAAATTTGATTTCAATTTGTTTTATTTCTTACAAATCATTAATAGCAACCATTGAATTAACATTATTTCTATTTTATATTGATATATGGTATATGAAAATAAATGTATGTATTTTTTTTTTGCTTTAGATGTATATAATTGAATTAAATTAGAGCTATATATACATATGAATCACATGTCAAATTTTATGTGTATAATTGTATCAAGTTAAAATTTATATATTAAATTGCATATTAGATCAAAATTTATATGTAAATTTGATAGTTCTCTTTTATAAAAGATTAAGTTTTTATAATTTTTTAACTGAGTTTAGACTCAATAAACTATTTAAATAATAGTATATACGACTTAAAAACACAAAAGGTACTTAAATTATGCTTTTTTTTTAAATTATCTAAAATATTAATACTGTTAAATAAATTCTCTTAGCTAATCATTTTGTGTCACTAGATTTTTTTTAAATTAAAAGAATATAATCAAATTAAATTATATTAAATAAAAACTTTTGAAATATTTTTATTATACTCTCTCCTTACATGATTCTTTCTTTTCTGTTAGTGTATTTTGTTTTAATTGTTAGATAGCTTTGATTTGTAAATATCTAAAAAAATGGAGAAAGTTACGTTTAAGAAAAATAATATATGAGTTCTGAATTGGGGTTTAAGAAAAAAAAGCTCGCAGTTGTCAAAAATTGAGTTTGGATGAGTTTTCGACGGGCTTTTAAATTTTATGTCATCAAATTTCTTGTGTGAAAAAAAAAAGATGAATATCTTTTTAAGGCATTTTTTTAAGATAAAAGTTTACCTTACTTTTTTTTTTATTTTCTAGTTAAAAAGTGTTTGTGTCACAAAATGATTGGTTAAAATTTTTTTTTAGTGGTTTGAATTGTTTTGGAGTAACTTAAGTAACGATGTATAATTTAGGTACCACCTATAATAGAAAAAAAAAAAAACTAGTGAAGGTAAAACTATACTAGAAGCTAAATTACATTTTACGAACTCTACCTAAAAAAGAGTAAATTAGTCTCTATACATTAAATCAACGAATAAACTGGTCATCTTGTTAAAAAATTTCATCCATTTTATGCTGGTAAAAACTGGCTCCTGTACATAAGCATAAAGTACATGTGGCACGTCACATGTCATCGTCTAGATTTTCTGTCAATCACGCCAGTTTTTAACAATACAAATAGATGAAGTTTTCAATAGAAAGAATCAATTTTTAATATATTTTCTTTAATAGATTAAATGAGGCTCATTTGACTCACTTAAATTGATTCGATTCGTGGAACATGCGAAGAAACTCATCTATTTGAAGTCTTGGTGGCCAAATGAAGCACTTAAAAGAAATTTAGGGCTACCATGGTAAATAGGGAAACTAATATTAGAAGATATGTAATATGATAAAATTTGATTTTGTAATCTTAAGGAATTGAGTCAATCCCTTAAGAATTTCAATTGTAGATAAACTCTAATCTCGACCGTCAATATAACTCTATTTGTATCGTTGGTTTTAGGAAACTCAACTATAAATAAAAGCATTGCCGCCCATTTATAATCATGTCATTCTTTATACTCTTTCTGGAGTAATAAAATACTTTGAGAGATTTACTGTACTTTGCTTTCTTGTGGCTTCCGCTTTAATTTTGTTTTTACTTTAATTTTGTTTTGAGTTTTTTTTTTTCATTTTGAAAGCATTTCCTCGTTGCTCTTTCATTTTGAGTTTGCTTCTGCATTAATTTTTGGCAAGAATTTTCAATTTACAAGAGTTAAGTTGATTTGGAAAGATTTGAAATCAAGATATCGTTTAAAGTTGCACGGATTGCAAAAAAAAAATTCTAGTCTTGTGGTATTTGGGGAAAACAATTCTTGCTTTTATCTTAATTTAATTGATTAATTCAGTCAGATATAAATTTTTGAATTCCAAAATGGAATCGATCCAACAAATCAACTTATTTTATATTATTTAAAATATATTTATATTTTATAATATAGATATATAAGAGAGCTCCAAAGTTAAGACAATTATGAAACAACTTGAATTTTGACGAGTTTTTTTTTTTCATTCAAGTCAAATTAAGTGTATTTCTAAGGGTTCGGAAGCTCGATTACTCATAAAAGGCATAGAGTTATAGTTGTTGCTTCACTCAATTTGGGTGCTTGAAACGACGTTTTTTCAAGCATTGAGAGGATCATGAACGAGTTCAATAGAGCGATTAAGTTTTATTGTAAAAGAATCCCGATCGAATTTACTTCGGTTTGGATTGATTTCGAGGATAACAATAGAGTGAGGGATGACAGTATTTTAGAGGTTAAAACTTTACCTTTAAATGTAATCAAAGTTGATCCTAAATTTTTTTGAAATTTTGATTAAAATTTTTAATGTTACTTTTATACAATAAATTAAAAACGATTATCAAGTTAATTTCTTTTTTGTTTGTTTACAAAAAATATAAGCATTGAACAAAAATAGAAATTGAAAAAGTTTATTTCATTTCATTTTTTATCAATATAAGCATATTCCAATTTTATTTATCTATCTATCTACAATTTTTATTTATCTATTACATTTAAAATAATTTTTTTATTTAATATTTTTTATTTTAATGTTTAATTGATGAAAAAAAAATACAACAAATTATGACTGATTGAATTTTTTTTCTAACGAAATAAAATAAATAACTATTTAATAATTTAGATATTAATTTTGACCAAAAAAAAAGTTTAATACTAATTTAAAAATTAATATAATTTAAGTATCATTTTATTGTTTAAACCTAAATAAAATACGAAGAAAACAAAACTCAGCATTTAGAGTTGCCTTGAAAAACAAAGGTCTACGCATTTAATAATGAAATTTAGAGTGAACACTAAATAAAATTTCAATAGTTAAAATTAAAACTTTCTTCATCTTTACAAAAGAAAAGAAAAAGGAAAAGCTTTCGTGTCCCAATTCCCCCCATTCAGGCCAAGTACCTAAACATGTTCGAATTCTCCTTATCTCTCTCCAGATAGTCTCTTGTGATCAGATCTTCCATCCTCTTCTTGATGGCTTTAATATCAGGCTGCAATTTCCACATTTTGTCTATTATGCAACCGCCAACATATATATATAATGTTGATCTCTTATAAAACTATTAACTCCAGATGAAGTGTTAATAATAATAATACCTTGAACATGCGACTCAACTGCTCGACACACTCCGAAACTAACTGTTGGTGTCCCAAAACCTTTCTGCTTTTCATTATGCGCACGATTGCAGCATCAATAGCATAACGGCGATCTTTATCGACATCTTCAACAACTTTCTTCCTTTCATCCACAGGAGGGAGAGGAATCTATACATTGGATGAAATACAGAGTTAAAATCTTAATAATGCAAATAAATATAAAAAGAGAGGAATCGTAAAAACTGTCAGAAACCTTAATCCTCCTCAATTTGTCGGTGAACTTAGAGTTGAACTCGAAGTAGTCACCCTGGGAGATGGTTTTTGTGTTTGGCTCTTTACTTAGTATCTTATACTTGGCGCATGAGAGCGAATGTAGTAATCGAACCAAGTCCTCATGGGTCAAGTTCAACTGAGCCATAATCTCTGAATAGCTCAGCCGATCAGAAGCATTGAAGAGCAGTAGGACAGCAGCCTGTTTACATAGGCAACTCGGAAGTTAGATTCTATGATCAATGTTGAAGAGAACCCATCAAGAGACAAACATGAATATGTTCGATTAAAAGGTGCATAGTTTACAGAATCTCTGTTTACCTGATAAGTAGAAACAATAAGTTCAATAGTTTTGTGTTCAAACTTGCCATTAATGTGGCAAGTTCCCAGCGAGTATATCCATGTTAGCTTTCTGTGCTTTGTTTTTGTTTCATAAAATCCTTTGAAAACTTCCACACACTTGACCTGAAACAGTGAGATTCCTAAATATAAATAAAACTTCCAAATACACTGCAGAGCAACATATTTAAAACCGTCATCATACAATAACTTGTTTGAAGTCATTACCATCTCAGCAGGGAGATTGAGATCGAAAGATTTATAACTCGGCCAAAATCCTGTAGTAAGAACGGTAACTGTTAAATCGATCCCTGGATGTGCAGCAGGATTGTTCCTAAGATAGTCCTCAAAGCTGGCCTGGTTTTCCCTTGCCAATGTCAGATCTGTGACCTGTTAGGATGGTAGAACACAAGTTCCATCACAGTTAAAACCATAATAAATGCATACAAATAAACTAGAGAAACACAGGTCAACTCACCATGCCTTCCATCTTTGAGGTGAACTGTCCACCACATTGCTGCTTTAGTTTGGTCAGAATACTCCTTTCATGATCATCATTAGCACTACGGTCAAAAAGCAGTCGGCGAGCAAGCTTCTTCCTGTCAATATAGCACATCATGAAAGTAGGATCAAAATGTACCAGGAGAAGTTACAACCATTACTGGTTTTTTCCCCTTTCTTGACAAGTGATGTGACTTATTGACAAAAAAAAAATACCCTCACCTGTAGAATTCAGCAAAGAGATCTTTATCGCTAATATAGGCAAGTAGCTTAACTACCTACAGAAACCAAACAGATAGTTTAGAATCAATTTCAGATCGCCAAAAATTTAACATCGAATTGATAAGCTACCTTCTCAAGTGTTTCTTCGATGGCTTCATCACTTAATTTCTCACTTCCACCCTTCTTGAGGATATTATCACAGAATGTAGCCAAAAGCTCCGCACTTGAGCTGCCAGTAACAGTTTTGTTGCAGAATACCTCAAAAGCCTCTTTCAAGGCCTATGAACAATTCAAAAAAGCATGGTTCAGGGGAAATGTTGAAACATGATGCATAATAGACATTTATGTACCATTATTTACAACACTAACCTTGTGGAAGAGAGTATGGTTTTGAAAACAGTCGGTCACATATGCCATATACTTATCATGAAGCTCAATTATCTTCCTGATAAGGACCTGATAATAGCTTACAAGTTTTCAAAATCTATACTGATTTCAAGAAAATCCATAGCAATAAAAGTTGGGATATGTACCTGCTCCTGCACACCAGAAGAACTTGAGGCCTGTGGAAATGAGCGACAATTAGCACTTAAAACCAGAAGCAGGTAAAGTATTAGAAACAAATTATCTTCTACTTTTCTCTGGATGATGGGGAAATCTTAGTCTGTAGTTTTAGAATTTTTCCCACTTTTTCCCCCAAAGAGAAATAACAAGGAAAAGTTTGCAGTTGCAAATCAAAAAGGCATATCAAACTATAAGAGAACTGCACAACCACACAGTCATAGATGTAGTTGATCCGCCACCCCCCCCCCCCAAAAAAAAAAAAAATCTGACTAGCACTGCTAGCTTAAATATTACTGTTGTTCCCTTCAGTTATCTAAAAGAATATGATTTCTTCCCCTCAAAAGAACACAATTAGTATCCAGAAAACATCTTCATGTATTATCTTTAATACAGAGAAAAAATTCAATAAATGTATTCAACAATCATAATAACAATCAGATAAGGAAAACAAAATTAACCTGGTTACTTGCAGCATCTTCAACCTGTTGAACCAAGGCAGTACCTTCAGCAGTAATATGCTGCAAAAAGAAAGCACTCAGATTCAGTAAAATCATAAGAGTAACATGAGAATTATGGTCATTTATCTCACAGAATAGAACAATCAGAAAATTCACACCTGCTTGAATATATTAGCAACAGGATCCAAGCCTCGAACTATTTTACAATAAAGCCTGTACATCCTAGAAAGATCCTCCACCTGCAGGATGTAACCAAAGTCAAATAAGTACCTAATATATATTTGCTAAACCAAATAGCCAGAAGCCAAGTATTGCTAGCAAAAAAATGAGGTTGAATAATACCTTGTCATCTCTAAGCAAGGCCCTACATCCTGAGTGCTCCTTTTCAAGTAGCCGATTTGCATACACGACCAACAACTCATGTTGCACTTTCTACACACAGAATAAACAGCTATAAATAGAATGATCTAGAAATTATAAAGTTTTCTTCATAGGAAAACTATGTTAATTCTTATTACAGTATTCCATGTAATTGAATACAAAAACAATGTGGAATCTCAATTTCTAGGTAAATGGATGCAAACAGAAAGATATATATATATATAGTTGCCACCTAAAGAGAATTCACATAACTTCTATCATGTATCTTAATGAAAACTTTCACGCATCAAAAAGCATCCATTATATGTCTGCTCCAATGGAAGACAAACAGATTTTCTCTAAAAACGAAGGTGCACCTTCAAGCCAACTTAAGCTCACAGAAAAAGCTCTTTATTAACCTATAAATTTCCAACCATTCAACTGACCTCTGACAATTTTGTCTCGCTGCTTGAATGCAGGTAATGAGACACTCTGTCCCTTTCCTTCTTCAGGCATTCTTCAGACTGCAATTATCATTAAAATAAAAGCTATCAGAACCATCTAGGATAATCAGGGTAAAAAACTTAAACCTATAACACCCACAAACACAGGAACACTTAAGCACTTGCCTTCAACATGTAATCAGGACAAGAATCTTCCTCAATCCAGCTTGATGCTTTCCGTGAATAGTAAGCACCAGTATCCTGAAGCATGGCGTCCTCAAAATCATCCTCATAACGATCCATTTGTCCCATGCCAATCTCAACAAATATACCCAAGACATTCTTCAATAATGCTCGGTCTATCTGTTCTCCCTCACGTTCTTTATCAATCTGATAATGTAACCACTCCTCTTAGTTTTTTATTCAAAATGTGACTTATATACAATTAACCATGACACAATGATGTAAACTTACAAGGGCAATTACGGCATCTCTAACTTTTTCATGCACTTCCTGATATACCTGAAATGAGTAAAACAGATCATACACAGTTAAAAGTATATGGGAAATAAATAGGCAACTAACTCTCAAAATCCAGTTCATTACAGCAGAACCAGTATTGGATAAAGGTGTGCTTAAAGAACTTATGACAAACCAGATCACGGAAGCAGGTCAGCCCAACTTCATTAAGTGCAGGGAGTGACCTCCGGGCAATGAAGTAACGGTCAAGGTAATGGAAGAAGCGCGATAACCACCTGACCATTACTTTATGGTTGGCCCATCTTTTAACAAGTTCTCTCAACATGAACTCATCATGCTTCTCTCTTAAAGATGGCAATACCTGATTTGAAAAAACGATGAAATTTGAGAGAGAAAAAAAAGAGAGCAAACTTTGTGCACCGAAGTAGATGGACAGATAACTAGACTTCATATTCTATTTGAGAAAACATAGGTTTAAAAGAGAGCAAACTTTGTGCACCGAAGTAGATGGACAGATAACTAGACTTCATATTCTATTTGAGAAAACCATTAAAACTAGAGTTTACATAAATATCAAACAAAAAAACCATAAAGCTTAAAAAAAATTAACTAATCTATGAAGTTTTAAACAAATGCAACCAAAATTATCTGAACATGGAAACTTAAATAGAGTAATTGAATCCTAGCATTCCTTTCAGCCACAGGAATATGCACTGTAAAAGATGTCTGTCAAATCCATCTCTTATGCAATAAGCATTCGAATAAGTTTTCAGAAAGGGAGGACCAGCTACATTACTTTTACATAAAACACTAATCTCCCTACAGAGCAACACAGACCAGTAGTCACACCCAAATATGTGACTGACATAACACCAAATTCCTTACCGTTGAAGTAATATATTCTTCAAAAGCCTCTCGATACTTATCATAAAGCTGTTGAGAATAATCATGAGGTGGCTTCTGAGTACACATGTTGTAGATAGTCCTATAGTAAAGATGATAAGGATCAACATATCAGATAATTAAAAAAATAATAAGCAGCTCAAAAAAACAATATTAGAAAAAAAGAAGAAAATAAGCAATGAGGAATACGTATAAAGCATCATATATTCTTCTGAGCTAAATGGAGGCTCCGGCAGCCCTTCCAAAATTCTCTTCAGCTTTGTGATCCCCTTATGCATATAATCCCATCCCTGATCCAATTCAATAGTCTTGCGCTCCATTGTTGTAAAAAAAAAAGAGAGGAGCTAAGATTTCTTCAAATTAAAACCTGTAGAAGCCCTAGCATTGACGAAAAAACCGAGGAAAATCAAACAATCAAACCCTAGCACGAAAATTGGCAATAAACAATTCAACCTTCCATATATCAAGAGATGAAGGTCAAAAATTGAACAAAAAAAACCTAACAACAAAGCCAAAAGAAAAAAGACCCAAAAATCAGCGAAAAACACAATTTCTAAACAATGTCACCTCAAACCTCACGACATCCACAAAAAAAAAAAACAAAATCAAATAATCGATCAAGCAAAATATATTTTTTAAAAACTAAAATAAATCGAAAATAATTGAAAGTACTGGAAAAAAAGAGTCGATCACGCAAAAAATATCGAAAATAAAAGGAATTAGCATACCCGAAATATGAAGGAAAAGTAGTTGAATGAAAGAAACGCTAACCCTATCGCTAAAGAAGAATCGAATCGGAGAAGGGAATTGGGGGGAAAGGGGGGACGTAATTATGTAGTAGACGAATGGTTGAAAAAAAAAAAGCAGTCGATTGATTATATGAAGAAAAGAGGGTTCTATTTTTTTGGGGGAGAAATTGTTTAAAAATTAATTACTTGATATCCATGGCAATTGGAAAAGCTTAGTCCTTTGAGCTTTTGGCCACCCTACATTTAAAAGGACTCCCTTTAGAAACTTTGGGCTCATTGGGCCGGGCCGGGTCAGGGCAGAGTTAAAAGTAATTATTATTAAGGGTAAACTATAAAAATAGTCACTTTTGTTTGTCCTAGATTATATTTTAGTCACTTATGTTTGAAATGTTACATTTTAGTCACTTACGTTATCGTTTTGTTATGAAGTGGTCACTTTGCTATTAAGCTCCGTTATCTTCCTATCAACAATCCTACATGGTAGTCCAAATGGGTTTTAAATGCTAACTTAGATGCCTAACTAGGACGAGAATAGATTTTTAATTAAATAAATTTAATTAATTGAAAATTTTAAATTAATTACACCTTGAACTGGAAAAGAAAAATCGTTCTTTTCCTTTTCTTTTAGTTTTCTTTTTCATTTTTTTCTGAAAAATTATTCTCATCCCAGTTAGACATCCAGGTTGACATTTAAAACTCATTTGGACTATCACGTAAAATTACCGTTAGGGAGGTAACGAAGCTTAATGAAAGAGTTATTACTTCGTAACAAAACGATAACGTAAGTGACTAAAACGTAACATTTTAAACATAAGTGACTAAAATATAATCTGAGGCAAACTAAAGTGATTATTTTTGTAGTTTGCCTTATTATTAAATAGGAAAAATATCAAAACTATACATTAACTTTGATTTAATGTTTAATATCATACATAAATTTTAATTTTGTGCAATTTTATATATGAAATTTTGATTTAATTCAATTTTCACAAATTACAACCTTTTTTTTTTTTGACCCCCTCCGTTGATATTTTGCAACACAAACATATATTTATCCATATAAAAATAAATATGTGTATTCTTGTTCTTGAATTCGAAATAGCCATAACTTTCAATTTCTAGCCTCGATTTAAAATAAGACTTCAATTACATTCATTTGCGGCCCTCTACTCTCTATTTATACCTAAATTTCACAACAATTTCACATTTTATTCACTTTAGTCCCTATGTACAAAACTAACAATTAAAATTTACAATCTAGTCCTTTTCATAATCTAAGCTTAAAATCTATCGATTTCACACCAATTTCTTCAAGAAATCAATAATGGAAACTTTTAAAAACTTTAACATTTTTACAAATTGGTACATGTGCTAGCTAAATCAAGCTCCCATTACCTCAAAAACATAAAAATTACAAGAAAATGACTTGGAATTGCTTACCAATCAATGACCGAAATTTAAGAAATGATTTTTCTTAGGTTTCAAAGTTTGGCCTACTAGGAGAAAATGAAGAAGATGATATATCCCACTATAGTATGCCTTTTATACTTTGATTAGTTTTTAATTAACCTAAATTAATTAAACATTAGTTAATTAAACCTTAATCACCATTAAAACAAAATAGTGGAAGTTAACATCACCATCCACTATTTGATGTAACAAAATGGTTTATTTATCATTTTGAACCTTTGGCTAATTGCAATTTAAGTCTCTAAGTCTTTGGTTAATTAAAACCCTATGACATTGGACTTTTACAATGTAGTCCCTGTACCTAAATTAATTGTTAATTTGGAAATTAATAAACAAAACTTAAATATTATACCAACTTCGTAAATATTCATATTTAATATTTACGGACTCATTTACGGACTCGATTTATGAAAATGGGATTTCAAAACCACCTTTTTCAATAAGAGTGTGCAAATTTAAGGTAAAATCGAATTAATTCGATTAACAGATCGAATTCGATTAATCGATTGCTTAATTGAATTAATTCGATCAGGGTCGGTTAATAATTTTTTGAAAGTTCGGTTAACGGTTAATTCGATTCAAAATAGGTCGATTAACCGAATTAATCAAACTTAATAAATAATATTATAATATATAAGTATTCGATTGGGGGTCGATCGGTTAGGTTAATTTTTTGAAAGTATAAATTAATTGGTCGGTTAATTTTTTTTATATGTTTTATACTTGTTTTAACCAAAAAGAAAAAAAAAACATATAATTTTCTGTTAACCAGCCGAGTTAACCGAAAAAGTTCAATTCAGTTAATTTTTTTTGAAAAAATTTTGATTCGGTTACCGATTAAGGGTTTAAAAATTTCAGTTAATTCGATTAATGGTAGTTCGGATCGATTAACCAATTGAACACCCCTATTTTCTAACACCACTAAAAATCAGACTATTACATGATTCATGTATATGTCTTGAGTTTGTGTTTGATTAATAGGGATCAATAAACAAATTGATGCAGTCGTAAACCAACTAAAAATATGACTAAGGCAAGTGCACCTATCAATTAATAGTATAGTTACGGTGAGCACAGATATCGTTCCCGCGAGGACTAAAAATACTAGTAATTACTGTCTTCCAATTATTTAACTGATAAATTGGAGTGATTGCTTAAAACTAAAATTAACTAAATTAATAAACTAAACAACAAAACAAAAAAAAAAACAAATCAAGAAAACAAACGATTAACAACCAAGAAGCGAAATAAACCCAGGAAATAATCCACCTAGATTTCATCTGTCATTATCAATCTGAATCAAATAATTTATTCACTTAGTATCTTGATCCATAAAAATCCCTAAATTATGCTAATATCTCTTTTGAGAGTAAGAGCAATTGACTCTAGGTTGATTAATTGAAAATTCTTTCTGATTAAAACCCCTATTATTGCATTAGCTTGATCTATGGATTCTCCTATTAGATTTGACTCTAATCCAGTAGATTTATGTCATCTTATTTCTAGGATTGCATGCAACTCCACTCAATTATGCTAGATCTACTCTTAAATAGAGATTTTTTCTCCTTTATTTAAGCACATCAAACATGAATTAATATACCGAAAATACTAAGTCAAGAATTAAGCATATATAATTAAGAATAAAATCTAAGTATTTATTGCGTAAAAAAGAAAATCAAATGACAGAATTCATCATAGGGTTTATCTTCCCTAGGTATATAGAAAATTAGTTCATGCTCGCAAATAAAAACATCTCAAATACAAGAAATAAAGAAACTCATAATTAAATTTAAAGAAATTAAAAAGAGGTCTTCAATCTTGATGGAAATCTGCTTCAGAGACGGCTTCACTGGTGTTTTCCAAGTTGTTTTTTTAATATTCTTTGACGGCTTACTCCCACTTATCATATTGGGTAAATATAGGTCTTAGAATGCCCGAAAAACCTAAAATTCCCGCTTTTCCGTGAGTTTTGGATGCAAATCGCGATTTCCACATGGTTTGGCACATGGTCGTGTGGCAGCTTGTGTGGCTCACACGACCGTGTTCCCAGCCCGTGTGGAAGGGTCCAACCCATGTGGCTCCTAAAATATGCTCTTTTTGTTTGATTTTCACTAGTTTTTCACTCATTTTGCTCCAAAATGCTCTCTTTAGTATATAAACATGAATCTAAAGGATTAGGAGCATAAAGTTCACCATTTTACATCGAATAATCATCTAGAAACGCATTAAGAATTAGATTAAAACATGTTACTTTTGACATTTATCAAATATCCCCACACTTAAGCGTTGTTTGTCCTCAAGCAAAATCCTCAACCCACGGTCAAGTTAACTTTTCTCAATTTTTCATTTTCATCAATAATGTTTTAAGCTAATTCGCAAACAATCATGCATTGGAAATTCAACCAAAAGGGCACTAAAGATTCAAGCAATCCAAGCTACAATTTTTAAAGCACAAAGCATAGGTGACTCCCGTTATTTAAATAATTACCTTAAATTCAAAATCAACAATAATCGACATCCTCACTAAAAATTCACTCAAAGAACTCAAAGTGTTTAAGGTTCAAGAATATTCACTCAATAGTCGAACAAGAAATATTATTACCATATGCTTGCTTGAAAATCAAATATCCACCACTATAGAATGATATCACACACCAATCAAGAGATCATTAAAAGGTTGTAACGGAGCTTAGGTTATGGAAAATGTCAGAAAATTTGGTTATAATTGAGATCGAGTTGATAAGTTACCAAACTGGAAAAACAATTAGTTGCTGAATTGAAAGAAAGTATATCAACAAGAATAATCATGAATAAAAACGAGCTTTTCAACATAATATGAAGCCAACGATTCAATCTCAACCAAATATTTTTTTCTTTTTCTTTTTCAATTTCTTTGTCAAATTTTTTCTTTTTCTTTTTCGAACAAAATAAAATTTAGCAATTCAAATAATGGAACATAGGTAACTAGTCAAATCAAATCTCAACAAAAAGAGAGTCAATAAAAAGAATAAATATACAACATACATATAGGTCATGGGTTAATATTATGGGTTAAGACAAAAAAGAATTGTTAAGATCAAAGGGGTTAACCAATGGTTAATTTAATAGGTAAGCTTTTTACAGGTTAAATGGGTTAATCCTAAGTGTCTCTATCATATCAGTATATCAAATTAACAATAAGGTCTCAACATACATAATCAAAGGAAGTTCTATAGTAACAAATCAAGTTGACATACACACAACCAAAAATAAAATGAGCACAAAAAAATGTATGCTCTTTGAGCTCAAAAGCTCACAAAAAAATATGGTTTTGATGTTAAACCTGCAAGTTCAAAATTTCAAGATAATAATTTAATTCAGGGAGACAACTTGAAATATTTAATTCTGAAAACAATTTATCAAGCTTGACTCTCTCATGTCTTAAAGATTAAATTAACCAATATATAAAAATTTACAAATGAATCCAAAACAATATCAATAAAAATTCTAAATAAAAAAATCACTCTAATAGGGTATTAGAAATTACTCAAACACAAAAAATAATTCAAGGATTTTATCACAAATAAACAATCAACCTCCCCACACTTAAGATGTACATTGCCCTCAATATATAAATAGATATAATCATAGAATCATCACAACATCATAAGAGAGGAAGGGAACTGAAATTGCCTTGAATTTGGATGATTTTGTTGGGATTGGAAAAAAATTGGAAATGTAATCTAGTCTAAATGAAGTGCATTTTTTCGAGCAATCTAATAAGAAAATAGACAAACATAAGTAAGAGAGGAAAATAACAACTAAAAAAACAAAACAACCATTAAATAGGAATAAAAACAATGCATAATAAAATAAAAATAAAAATAAAAATAAAAATGAAAATGAAAATGAAATAAATAAAAATAAAATATAGAACTAAATGACATCAGGAAAAATAAAGAAAAACTAGCTTTAAAAGGAGACATGGCCATGTGGAAGGCCATGTGAGCCACATGATCTTGTGTCTAGACCGTGTGACTCACACGGTTGTGTCTGTAGCCCGTGTAACTCACTGACTTGAAATAAAATTGAAAATATTCACTCCAGTATGCACACGACCTGGCACATGCCCGTGTGCTCAGGCTATGTGGACCACTTTTTTTCTTTTTATTTTTTTTCAATTTTTTAAGTAATAAAAATAATAATGAATGTAAATTTTTTGAAGTTTTTTTCAATTTTTTTAAAGTAATAAAAATAAATATACTATTTTTTTTTGAATTTTTTATTTTTTTTGAATTTTTTTAAGATGACATGAAAGTAAAAGAAAAATAAAAAGAAAAACACTCGAGTTACCTCCCGAAAAACACTTATTTAGAGTCTGAGCTCGATTTCCCTTTCTAAGCTCACGAAAAACACTTGGATCTTTAAGCCGAAGCTCCTCTCTTTTGTTATTAGTATTACCACCAAAATAAAATTTGAGACGATGGCTATTTACCTTGAATGTGTAGTAATCAGGATGTGTTACCTTTATTATACCGTAAGGAAAAACAGTTTTTTCCACAAATGGATCGGACCTACTTGACTTAAACTCTGAAGGAAAAATTTATGGATCCGATTGGTCTAAAAACACTTTGTCCTAACTTTAAATTTGTTCATTGTCTTCACATGCACTTCATGACTTTGCTTTGATTCTTCCTTGTGTTTCCTTGGTTTCTTGTTAAACTTTGTTTTCCATTCATCCGGTTCATTGAGTTGCACCGTTCGATCTTCATTTGTCCCTCGAGTTCTATCACTTTGAATAAAATAAGGCTTCAACACGTTTTCATGAGGGATTTCCTGCAAAGAACGTTAAGCTATATGGTTACTAACATTAACAAAAGAATTAGTATCATCTCGGTCATTAGGGACTCTCACAAAATCACGTGCTTTAAAAGTAATTTGTTCATCACCTACACAAAGCACAAGTTCACCAGAACCCACATTAGTGAAAGTTCTAGCAGTGGCTAAAAATGGTCGACCTAAAATCATATGTACTTCAATATCCTCATCCATGTCCAATACAACAAAATCAATAGGGAATATGAATTTATCCATTTTCACAAGTATATCCTCAATAATACCTCTAGGATAAATAATTGAATACTCATTCTAATGAGTTTTGGTTCCCCAAGACCAAGTTGTTTGAACAATTTATAAGGCATAACATTTATACTAGCATCCAAATTAGCCAAAACTTTTTCAACATTTAAACTACCAATTAGACAAGGAATAGTAAAATTCCCTGGGTCTTTAAGTTTGTTGGGTAGTTTGTCTTGGAGAACGGTCGAGCAAACTGTACTGAGCTCCACAGTTGACAAGTCGTCTAACTTCCTCTTATTGGTTAACAACTTCTTTAAGAATTTTACATACTTTGGCATCTGCGAAAAGGCTTCAACAAATGGTAAGTTAATGTGCAACTTTTTTTAAGAGTTCAAGAAGTTTACCATATTATTCTTTTGTGCGTTCTCTCTTTAATGTTAATGAATATGAAATTCGAGGTTTGTATTCTCTAAGCACCGACTTATGCTCTTTCTTTCTTTCCTAAACCTCATCATTTTTCACAACAGCTTCTAGCTTTGGCTTCTGTTCATGCTCGACTAACCCTTCCACACTTCGAACAGTGATTGCGTGGATTTGCTCCTTTGGGTTAATTTCAGTGTTACTAGGTAAGCTACCTTGTGGTCTTTTCGAAACTAGTTTAGTAAGCTGTCCAATGTAATTTTCAATCCCATGAATTTATGCTTGCTGATTTTCAAAGCTATCTTAAGACCATGAATTGATGCTTGCTGATTTTTAAAAGTTGTCTCATTGTTTTGAAATTTAGTTTTAGAAACGAAATAAATTTAGCAATTCCTTCAAGGTTCTTTATCTTTTCTTGTTGATAAGGCTGTTGAAAAGGGTTATGACATTTGATTTCCTTGACCACCCCATGAAAAATTTGGATAATTCCTCTATCTTGGTTTATAAGTATTGTTATAGGGGTTATTTTGAGGTATAAAATTATTACTCAAAAAGTTGACTTGCTCATACTCCATGTTAGACTTGAAGGGTGAATATTCTAAATTCATCATCCCCGCTCCATTCCCATTGCATCACTGAATGTACCTGCTTGGAAAAATTAAAACCAACAATTTTTTTACTAAGAGCTCAACTTGATTAGCCAACATAGAAACGTCATCAACATCAAAATCTCCTGCTGCCTTCAACGATTTTACTCTTGTAACTTGCCACTGATAATTATTTAGTGTCATATCCTCAATAAATTCTTGGGCTTCTTTCTGTGTTTTGTTATTCAATGTTCCTCCAGCTACTGCATCAATCATTTGTTTAGTTGAGGGGTTCAAACCATTTTAAAAAGTTTGAACTTGGAGCCATAAAGTTAATCCATGATGGGGACACCTTCTTAACAAATCTTTAAATCTCTCCCCTGTTTCATATAATGTCGCAATATCAATCTAAACAAAAGAAGAGATATCATTCCTCAACTTAGTTGTTTTAGCAGGTGAAAAATATTCTAGCAAAAACTTCTCTGTCATTTGCACCCAAGTAGTGATTGAACCTCATGGTAAATAATCATCTAAAATACATTAAGAATGAGATTAAAACATGTTACTTTTAGCATTTATCACAAACATTATGCTATGAGACATTGATATGAAATTCTAAAATCGAATGATACATCTTATATATAAATGTTAAAGTATCAAAAGATGACATGTGAAAGATCATACGAACCGATTAAAATGAGCCCTAAAGACCGATATGAATATGAAACGAATTAATAGATTCGAAATAGAAATGAGAAAATGAATTGAACTAGTGATTTGCTATGAAATATAAGTAAATGGGGTATGATGATATATTGTAACACCCAAAACTCGAAACCATTATCGTTCAGGGTCCTTATGTCTTATTGTTCATCTATCATTGTTCATCTTATATTATCATTTCATTCAATCTTATTTTAATAAAAATGTACACTTAGCACATCATAAATCATCAACCAGTTTCAATCACAACTCATCAAGGGCAAAAAGGTCATTTTCATGATTTTTTGGAGACTTCTACCGATATTTGTTGGACAAGTATCGATAGTTGTCAAGTTAGTAAACAGTTCAAGAATAATGTAGACTTTTACCGATACTTGATGTAACATCCGCGTTTTTTAATCGAATTTGGAACAGTATTAGGTACGAGTTATGAATTAGAATATGAGGTTAAAATAAGAAGATTAGAAAAATTTAAGGATTAATTAGTACTTGTGTGAAAGAAAGAAGGACTAAGTAGAAATTTAGTTAAAATGAATTATGAGTCGTCATGGGAATTATAGAGATTAAGGAAGGGCAAAAGAGTAATTTGGTGGAAGATATTTTTGGAGGTAAAATTTTGGGCTAAAGTGTAAAGTTGGAAGGCCTGGGGACTAAAAGTGCAATTTTACCATTTTTATTAAGTGAGATAGTTTTGAAGAAAAGTCTAAAGAATTTGAGAGAAAGAAAAAGAAATAAAAGATGAAAAATATCATCTTTTTCATAATGCTTAACCGTCACATGCATGTCTTCTTCCACCCAACTTTTTCTTTTATTTCAATTACGTCCTTCCACCATTGTTAAGCTCTCCAAGCTTTAAAATTCTCCATTTTCTTTGAGATTTCTTTAAGAAAGGTATAGAAGAAAGCTAGTGGACACCTTAATTTTCATATATAGTTCACTTTGAGGTGTTAAAGAGTGTAGGGATTGAAATAGAGTTTTGTGTTTTCAAGAGCTAAAAGATGAATAAATTATCATGACATACATGTATATTTCCATACTTTAGCATGAAAATCATTGAATTTTAGCTTATAGCTTATATGTGTATTTATATGGAATTGAAGAAAAAGGAAAAGAGACAAAGATCAAATTGAAGAGAAAGGAAAAGAGAAGAGCAATGAGTAGAAGAGAAGAATATCAACTTTTTGTTGTAAGTACTACAAAAGTTTTGATTTATAGTTTACTTTCTCTAATGGTATATGAATTATTAGCATAAAAATTATTATATAGGTACATAGTATGAATTATTAGCATAAAAATTGTTATATAGGTACATAGTATGAATATATACAATGATGAAATGAAGGGATTAATTGTGATAAAATGAATAGAATGATATGTATAATTTTAAGAATGGTAACTATGTGTGATTGATTAAAACAATTTGGACATAATAGAGGATTAACTTCGAAAATTCACCAAAAATTTTATATAATGAGTTAAGGGTCAAATTAAATATTTAATTAAATCTTATTGAGTGTAGTTTCATATGGAACAAACAGTGAAAGAAAAGGAATTGCATATTTCGAGTTATACTAGTTTTTGTATAACAAGGTTAGAGTAGGTTCGATTTCCCTTGTTCTGACTTTGAAAAATCATAGAAAAATATAGAAAAATTATTAGAGATTGAAATTTATATGGCTGAATCCTTAATGAATATATTTTCAAAAAAAAAATAGACAAGAACATTATTTGAACTCTGTACTAAAAGATGGATAATTTTTAGTGAAGAAAGGTCAAAACTATCAGGTAGTAGAGAAGAGGTAAATTGGAAGAATTTACTGTACAAATTGGCTAAAGTAAAAATTCTGAAATTATTATTGTAGAAAGATATTTGAATCTAGTTTCAGAAAAATTAAGCCGATATGAATTTTGAATTCTGTAGCTCAAGATATAAATAATTTAGTAACTGTGACTCAAATGGACAGCTTTTAAAATTAATGTGAAAATAAGAGTAAAGAGGTATATGATGAATAAATTATGAATAATGATGTTAAATGAGATTATGTCCATGTAGACGAATTAGAACCGTTGTGATATTAGTGGCATGCCATTAAGGAACACTTATGCGCCTACTGTTTAGAACGTTTCGTGCCCTCTGTTCAACACCGTGTGTGCCTACTGTTGCCAGCACTTATGTGCCCTCTGTTAAGTACTTCGGTGCTTCCTGATTATTCTGTTTATCTGGTGAGTTCGATGAAAGTCTACAATGGGCTAATAAGTGGAAAAAAAATGGATCAAAGTGTGAATTAAGCCAATGTGGTAAGTTATATGGTATATGTTAGTAAGACAAGAAGTGTATAAGCATGAGTTCTTTAATAGTTGTTCATTACTTTTGTAGTGCTTACTAAGCCTTCACCGGCTTAACGCGTTTATTTTAATGCGTAGGTACAGAAGCTACGAGAAGTTAAATCGAGTTAAAAGACCTCTCCTCACATCATATCATCATATTGGAAGACTTAAGTTTAGGTACATTACTTTTGGTAAAAATGGCAAGTACAAATGGTACTATTATGTGTCTTTAATGGATGGTTATAAATGTTGTTTTGGATTACTACGAGTTGATGAATTGAAATGATGAGTTTTGAATGAAATAATTTTAAAACACATCATTTGAAAGAAAAATTTTATTATACTCATGTTAAATTCTCCGATACTGTATGTAATACTTCTATACCGGGTTTATACGTGTGAACCGGGTATAGGGGTGTTACATTTGAGGCAATACTACCGATACAAGTGTGACTTCTATCGAAACATGCCATGCTTCTATCAATACTAAAGACTCTAAAGAGCTAAGAAATCCTACCCTGAAACATTTACCAGTACAAGTATACAAACTACCGATACTTCTGTGAGCAAAACTATCGATACTTATTATGCAACTACCAATACAACTCAAGCCAGTAAATAACCTCTCTCCTACCTTGTACTTTTACCGATACATGCATGAATTCTATCGAAACAAGTGTGCAGAATCTCAAGAGTCATACCAAAACATAAGCTTATCAACACATACCATTCATAACTTCAAAATGCATTAAAGCATAACAAGATCACCAAAGTCTCAAACAAGTAAATGAAAGATAACATCATCCTAGTACATGCCATATAACCAAGTGATGCAAAAACTACCAAATGGACTCCGCGATAGTGTGACTTTTAAGAGATGGTCTGATCCTCAACTAGCAAGATAATCTACAAACAACAACAACATATTTGGTAAGCTTCATAGCTTAGTAAGTTCGAGAGTTTAAAAGAGTTACCAAACATTTGCATAAAAGCAGATATAACTTAACCGAACCAAGATAACCAATGCTTCCTCGAGCCATTATTAGCCTTTCACTTTCCTATCTATAACATCTCTGTTACCAGTACCCAATACTACTCACACGAGCTGTCGAGGACTCGCAACATATGCAGTACCCCAACCACCAGTACGGTGTCTATCTGTAAATTGTCCCCTAACGATGCTGCTCACACGAGCTGTGCCTTTAAGCATATATCCCAACTATCGTAGGGACTATAATCTATTTAGGATTCATATCTCTTTTCTGACTCGCGATGCTGCTCACACGAGCTGTCAAGAACAAGCAACATATGTGGTACCCCAGCCATCGCGTCGGTTTCATTTCAACGGCTTTAAGCCTACTACCTCTTTCGTTTCATTTCTTCAAATCTCTTTAAATCCAAGTGCTTCCATTTGTTAAATAATGATAAGATACATACAAGAATATTTAGGTACAAAATTTACATTACGAACTTATCGGACTGAATTGCAGTTGTGGAAAAATACAAGGACTAATCTGCTAATTCCCCTTTCCATCCGTGGCTCGATCGTAATCTAATCAACTAATTATCCATATTTTCACATTAAATCACATAATCAATTCGTTTAACACAATTCGATCTTTTTTGGAAAAGTAAGATTTACCCCTATTTTTTTCCTTTTATTCAATTTAGTTCTATCAACACAAAACATGCAAAGTAACCTCTCTTCCATACAACTACCATAGCCAAATTCTTTAAGGTGTTTACCCAACCCCTACCCACAATCATTTTCACAATAATACATGTATTTTCATCATTTTCACATTTTAGTCTTAAACCCTAATTTCATTAAGAATATCTTTATAAAAAGATTTGATCCAAACATCAAACACACAAATCCACCACAAGCTCTCAAGAACAAGCATTTTCAACAATGACAAGTTTCATAACATTTGACAGATTCACAAATTAGTCCCTAGGTTAGCTAGATTAAACTAATACGGACTCAAAAACATAAAAATTACTAAAAACGGGTGACAAATCACCTACCAATCGAAGAGCTTTCTCTTAGTTGAATGTTTCTATTTTGTTTTGGGGTTTCTAAGCATTTTTGGGTGAAGAAGATGAATGAAATTCATCTTATTTCCTTTTTACTTAGTTTTACTTAATTTTCAAATTACTATATTGCCTGTTATGAAATAACATAATTTCCACCATATTTCAACTCATAACCATCCACTATACCCCTTTAGGGTAAATTTATGCTTTAAGGACATCCCTAAGTCTTTCCTTTACTAATTAACCTATTTAATCAATGATTTCTTACATTTTGCAACTTATACGATTCAATCCTTTTTACTTAATTAACTATCTAAACAATAGAATTTCTTAATCAAAATTTAATACGATGTTAACCACATCATAAACGTATAAATAAATAAATTCACAACTCGACTCATCAGAGTTTTGATCCCAAAATCACTATTTTCGACACCACTAAAAATCAAGTTGTTACAACTCTCCCCCTTAGGGAAATTTTGTCCTGAAATTTCTTACCAGTAAACAGGTTAGGGTACTGTGATCTCATTGACGCTTTTGTTTCCCACATGGCTTCTTCTAACCCGTGTCGATTCCTTAAGACCTTTACCAGTGGTACTCTTTTATTTCGTAGCTCTTTTACCTCTCGAGCTAATATTTTAACTAGTTCTTCTTAGTACGACAAATCTGACTGTATCTCAACCTCACAAGGCGTAATTATATGAGAAATATCTGATCTATAGCGTCTCGGCATCTAAACATGAAACACATTATGAATCTTTTCAAGTTCCAAAGGTAAAACAAGTTTATAAGCTATAGGTCCAACCTGTTTGATGATCTCATACGACCCGATAAACCGTGGACTCAATTTTCCTTTTCTGCCAAATCGCAGCACCTTCTTTCAAGGTGAAACTTTCAAGATGACTCGATCTTCCACTGCAAATTATATATCTTTAATTTTAATATCTTCGTATGAATTCTACCAATCAGACTCTGCTTTCAAGCTATCACGGATTATCCGAACCTTATCTTTAGCCTTGTGTATCAGATCGATTTCAACCAATTTAGGCTAGCTCAACTCTGTCTAATACAAGGGTGTTCTGCATTTTCTACCGTATAGCACCTCAAACGGTGTCATTTTAATACTGGTCTGATAGCTATTATTATATGCAAACTCTACCAACTGCAGATATTTCTCCCAGCTACCCTTAAACTCAAGTATACAGCATCGTAGCATATCTTCCAGAATCTGCATCATCCGCTCTGACTGACCATCCGTCTACGGATGATATGCAGTGCTGAAATTCAGCCTGGTTCGCAAAGCTTCATGCGAATTACCCTAGAACCTCGAGGTAAAACGTGGATCTCCGACAAATGCTGGTATTCCATATAGTTGTACAATATTCGACACGTATAACGCAGTTAACTTCTCTAGTGGATAATCCACTCGAATAGGGATAAAGTGAGCTGATTTAGTCAATCTATCAACAATAGCTCAGATAGAATCTTTCTTCCTCTGTGTCACCGGTAACCCTGTAATAAAGTCTATAGTGACTTGCTCCCATTTTCACTCAGGAATGGTAATCGACTGTTGTAACCCAAACGGTACCTGGTGCTCGGCTTTCACTTGCAAACATACTAAGCATCTAGTCATAAACTCTAAGATCTCTCATTTCATACCATGCCACCAATACATTTTCTTGAGGTCATTGTATATTTTCACACTTCTTGGATGAATAGAATAAGTCTTGCTGTGAGCTTCTGTTAAAATGTCCCGTCTCAAATATGGATAATTTGAAACACACACTCTTCCTCTAAAATATAACATACCATTTATATCCACTGTAAACCCTATAGTGCATCACTCTATATCTATCCCCTTTTAGCTATAAACTTTGGATCATTTCCCTATCTCTCGAATTCGCTGTAGAAATAATGGTCTCGTCATGAGTTCAATAGTGACAGAACCATCACTCTCTAGGGACAAACGAGTATTCGTTGCTCTGAGTGTAAACAATGACTTCCGGGTCAAGGCATCGGCAACCATATTAGCCTTTCCCAAGTGATAGTCAATCACAAGGTCATAATCCTTTAATAGTTTAACTATCAGCTCTGTTGCAAAATCAACTCCCTTTGTGTTATTAGATACCTCAAAATCTTATGATCAGTGAATACGTGATATCTCTCACCATATAGATACTGACGCCAAATCTTTAATGTAAAGACTATGGCAACTAACTCCAAATCATGAGTTGGATAATTCTTTTCATGTGGCTTTAACTGTCGAGAGGCATAAGCTGTTACTTTCTCGGCTTGCATAAAAACACAACCTAAACCATTTACGGACGCATCGCTATAGACGACGAATTCCTTTCCTAACTCAGGCTGTGTTAATATCAGAGCTTTTGTTAACAATTTCTTTAGCTGATCAAAACTTTGTTGGCACTTCTCTAATTAAACAAACTGAATATTCTTTTGTAATAGCTTTGTTATCGGTAAAGCTATAATAGAGAAGTCTTTCATAAACCGACGGTAATATCCTACTAATCTCAGGAAACTATGTACCTCCGAAATATTATTCGGAACCTTCTAATCAAGAATAGCTGAAATCTTGCTCAGATCAACACATATTCCTTCTGCTGATACCACATGACCCAAAAATCCAACATCTCGAAGCTAAAATTCACATTTGTTGAATTTTGCATACAATTGTTTCTCTCGTAAAATCCGTAACACTTCTCTTAGATGCTAAGTATGATACGTTTTTGTCTTGGAATAGATCAATATGTCATCAATAAACACAACTAAAAACCTGTCCAACTGAGGCTGGAATACTTTGTTCATCAGATCCATAAATCATAAATGTTGTTGGGGCGTTAGTCAACTCAAATGGTATGACCAGAAACTCTTTATGTCCATATCGGGTCCTGAATGCTATTTTCATCATATCATAATCTTTTACTCGTATTTAGTAGTAGCCTGACCGGAGATTTATCTTGGAAAATACAGTTGCACCTTTTAACTAATCAAATAACTCATTAATCCGAGGCAACGGGTACTTATTCTTGATTGCCACCTTATTCAGCTGCCGGTAATCTATACGTATCCTCATCAAGCCATCTTTCTTTTTCATGAATAACATGGGCGCACCTCAAGGCGATACACTAGGTCGTATGAACCCTCTATCTAACAACTCTTACAACTGAGCCTTCAACTCTTTCAATTCAATCGGTGTCATTCTATACTGTATAATTGAGATATAGGCGGTGTCAGATAGTAAATCAATACCAAACTCTACCTCTCTGAATGGTGGCAAACCCAATAATTCCCTTAGAAACACATCTGTAAACTCATTAATAACCGATACCTATTTCAACTCTGTCCCAAACCTCGTGTATCGAGTATGTATACAAGGAATGCTTTACAGCCTCTGCGAACCATTTTCTGTGCTGAAATAGTTGAAATTACTTTGGTTTCACTGTTCAATCTGTCGGACTCAACTGTGATCATTTCACTTGTCGGGGATTTCAAATTAATTTGTCTTTGTTTGCAATTTACCATTGTAACATGCTCAGATAACCAATTCATACCCAAAATCATATCGAACTCGATGAACGGTAATAACATCAGATCAACAGGAAATTCACAGCTTTAGACTTTCAATGGATATTTATGACATATTAGATTAACAATGACACTATGGCCCAAAGGGTTTGTTACTTATACATCAAATTCAGTCGGCTCGACAGATAATTTCTTATCAGTTGCTAAGGTAGTACAAATATATGAATGAGTCGATCCTGGGTCAATCAAAGCACGCACAATATCATTAGAAAGATAAAATATACCGGTCATAACATTGGGAGCGGTAGCCTCTTCTTTAACTTTAATGGCATATGTCCGTGTAGGTGCTTGAGCTTCCGACCTGTTCACGTTATATTTGTTTTAATTTGGTTTCCACCTGTACTACTGCTCTGTCTTGGGCGTCTACCTTTCTGTGGAGTAACTGGAGGATTCATACTCTGATATTTTTTTACTTCAGAATTCATCTGGCAATTCTACATGAAGTGATCAGTACCATCAAATAGGAAACAAGCCCCTTTAATCAATAGACATTCATCCCAATAGATTCTTTTACAATGCTCACATACCAACTTCGGTGCGTTTCGGACATTAGCCAAACTATTAACTGGTCGATTTTGAAACTGAACTCTAGTGGCCCTGATCTGCTCCTACTTAAAAATCCAGAAGAAACTACTCCTCGAGCTTCATTCTCTCTGAATTTCTTCGGTGGTGGCATAGAGAAGGTTTTGGTAGGATTCTTCTTTTCGAACTCTCGAAATCTCTTCTCTCTCTATCTCTTTTGATTGTATATTTCCTCCAATTTCTGTGCTCGATCAGCCAGGACAACAAATTGTCTTATTTCTGAACCAACTACTATCATTTTAATCTCATCGTTCAAACCATCCTCAAATCGAACATACATAACCTCGTCTATCGGTATAATCTACTGTGCATATTTACTGAGAAGTACAAATTCTCGTTTGTACTCTGCCACTATCTTATTTCCCTGTCTTAACTCTAGGAATTCTTTATTCTTCCTGTCCAAATACCTTTTGTTGACATATTTCTTTTTTGAATTCTGCCTGAAAGTACTCCTAGCTAATTTCACTCTCAAGAACCACAGTTAGGATTCGTCCACCAGCTATATGCTTTGTCTTTCAATAACGAAACTGCACACCTCAAATAGTCTTCTAGTGAGCAAGCCATTTCATTCAGTACTCTCAGAGTGTTTTTCAACCAATACTCAGCCTTGGATGGATCATCCTCAGCACTTTCAGGGAATTCTTCAGCCTCATATTTTCTTACCCTATCCATCGACATACGACACCTCTGCTCTATCATTGGAGGAGATGGAGACATTACTGGAGGTGTCACAGGTCGGGCAGCAGGCTGTGTAGTCGGAGGTGGGAGAGATGGTGCTATAAGATTGTTCCTCATAAATTCTGAGAACCAATGTCCAATTAAACCAAATAACATATTTTTGGCTTCATTTTCTGTCATTGGTAAGATAGGTATGCCATGATTGACCCCGAAATCAGTAGTCGAAACATTGTTGTTACCTCGTTGGTCTCGTCTCTTTTAGAATCAAACATCTTTACTTTTATTTGCAAAAATTGTAGTTAGATCGGATCCATCTATATTACACTATCACAAGTTCATATGGGTTGTACTTCTAGATCATTTAATACAGTCAATATAATCCAAGAAACAACTAAATCGTAAGCTCTGATACCACTAAATGTAATACCTAAAACTTGAAATCGTAATCGATTAGGGTTTCGATGTCTTATTATTCATATTATTTTAATCATAACTCACCAAGGGTAAAAAGGTCATTTTTAATATTTTTTTGGAGACTTTTTCCAGTACTTGTTGGACAAGTATCGGTAGTTGTCAAGTCAGTAAATAGTTTAAGAATAGTACAAATTTCTACCGATACTTAAGGCAATACTACCGATACAAATGTGACTTCTACCGAAACATGTCATACTTCTACCGATACTAAAAACTCCAGAGAACTAAGAAATCTTACCTTATAACTTCTACCGGTACAAGTATACAAACTACTGATACTTCTGTAAGTAAAACTATCGATCCTTATTATGCAACTACCGATACAACTCAAGCCAGTAAACAACTCTCTCTTACCCTGTACTTTTACCGATACATGCATGAATTCTACCAAAACAAGTATGCAGAATCTCAAGAATCATACCAAAACATTAGTTTATCAACACATACCATTCATAACTTCAAAATGCATTAGACCATTACATAATTCATAGTTTCTCAAGTCATTACATTTTACTTCCAAGACTATATTCTATCTTGAACATACATGCATTACTACATTCAATATTTCGTTAAAGCATAACAATATCATCAAAATCTTAAACAAGTAAAAGAAAGATAACATCATCCTAGTACATGTCATATAACCAAGTGATGCAAAAACTACCAAATGAGCTCCGCGATAGTGTGAGTTCTAAGAGATGGTTCGATCCTCAACCAGTAAGATAATCTCCAAAACAACAACAACATCTTTGGTAAGCTTCATAGCTTAGTAAGTTCGAGAGTTTAAAAGAGTTACCAAACATTTGTATAAAGCAGATATAACTCAACCGAACCAAGATAACCCAATGCTTCATTGAGCTATTATTAGCCTTTCACTTTCCTATCTATAACATCTCTGTTACCAGTACCCGATGATGCTCACACAAGTTGTCAAGGACTCACAACATGTGCGATACCCCAACCATCGATACGATGTCTACTTGTAAACTGTCCCCTAAAGATGCTACTCACACGAGCCGTTGAGAACATACCTTTAAACATAAATTCTAACCATCGTAGGGCCTATAATCCATTTAGGATTCATATCTCTTTTCCGTCGCGATACTGCTCACACGAGCTGTCGAGGACTCATAACATATGCGGTACCGCAGCCATCACGTCAGTTTCATTTCAACAGCTTGAAGTCTACTATCTCTTTCGTTTCATTTCTTCAAATCTCTTTGAATCTAAGTGCTTCCATTTGTTAAACAATGATAAGATACGTATAAGAATATTTAGGTACAAAATTTACATTACGAACTTACCGGATTGAATTGTAGTTGTGAATAAATACCAGTGACTAATATGCTAATTTCCCATTCCCATGATCCGTGGCTCGATCGTAATCTAATCAATAAATTATCCAAATTCTCACATTAAATCACATAATCAATTCGTTTAACACAATTCAATCTCTTTGGGAAAATTAAGATTTTACCCCTATTATTTTCCTTTTATTCAATTTAGTCATTTTAACACAAAACATGCAAAATAACCTCTCTTCCACACAACTACTTCCACACAACTACCCTAGTCGAATTCTTTAGGGTATTTACCCAACCCCTACCCACAATCATTTTCACTATAATACATTTATTTTCATCATTTTCACATTTTAGTCCTTAAAACCCTAATTTCATCAAGAATCTCTTTACAAAAAGATTTGATCCAAACATCAATCACAAAAATCCATCACAAGATCTCAAGAACAAGAATTTTCAACAATGACAAGTTTCATAACATTTGATAGATTCACAAATTGGTCCCTAGGTTAACTAGATTAAGCTAATACGGACTCAAAAACATAAAAATTACTAAAAACGGGTGACAAATCACCTACCAATCGAAGAGCTTTCTCATGGTCGAATTTTACTCTTTTGTTTTAGGGTTTCTAAGTGTTTTTGGGTGAAGAAGATGAATGAAATTCATCTTATTTCCTTTTTACTTAGTTTTACTTACTTAATTTCCAAATTACTATATTGCCCTTTATGAAATAACATAATTTCCACCATATTTCAACTCATGACCGTCCACTATATCCCTTTAAGGTATATTTATGCTTTAAGGACCTCTCTAAGTCTTCCCTTTGCTAATTAACCTATTTAATCAATGATTTCCTACTTTTTACAACTTATACGATTTAGTCCTTTTTACTTAATTAACTATCTAAACGATAGAATTTCTTAATCAAAATTTAATATAACGTTAACCACATTATAAACGTATAACTAAATAAATAAATTCATGACTCGACTCGTCGGAGTTGTGATCTCGAAATCACTATTTTCGACACCAATGAAAACCGGGCTGTTACATATATAACATTATATGTTCTTACATGATAGACCAAATGAAATATGACATGATGATTGACAAATGAGACATGAGTTGAAAATTGAATTAGTTTATAGTTAGATCACATTTTGATTGTATTTGGCATCTTACCTCTATTTGTATTATAGTTATAAATAATGTAAGTAACACTGAGCCTTATTGTTCAGCCTACAGTTTGTTTATTTCTGTGAGCAGGTATAATAGATCTTGAAGTAACAAAGTGATTGGTAGCATTCAAATTCAACTCTCTCGACTTAACAAGTTTGTACAGTTTTGTTATGTTAATGGTACCTAAGGTTGGGTTAGATTTTAAGTTCAAATTGTTATTTGGTATATATGATGGGAAAGGTTACATTTTGAGTATGCCCGTGTATGTTTAATGACAAGTATGTATGAACATTTAGTGAGTAATGTTTCCTTGCCAATAAGCCATCTATATTTATGATTCAGTTGTTTCTTGTTTGTTAAGTAAATGAATGAGTTTAGTGTTGAATTCATATATGGATAGATGCTTGACATGTTAAGGATGGTAATATAACATTTGAACTAATGCCTAAATTGCATTGTTATTGAGTTTTTGGGTCACTTAGACCATTTGATATTTGTACTTGGTAGATTAATGATGAACGATTCAAAATTTGGGGAAACTACCCTCAAAGTTGCAACACTCTCCTATTGGTTTTGTGACATTGAGCTTATGTCCCCCTAGTCATGGCATTCCCCTGTTGAAGTCGCGATGTCAGCTTCCTCTCTTCAAGGATGCGACTCACCTCGATTGAAGTTGCGATGTCATTCTTTTGTCTTCAGTGTTGCAACATGTCTCCCTCATGGTCTTGACATCACCCTTGTATTTTGAGAATTTTAAGTTTTAGTCCTTTGATTAACATCGATGTTTCATAAGAGCTTTCCTAATCTCGTTTATAACCTGTATTTGCTTTAAAATTGCATTTATTAAGTTATGGAACCTTACAACTTATATAACTTGATTTTTAGATATGCAAATGAAATTGTAGTTGCTCCGACAATGAATGTGACATCTCATGTACCAGATCCGACGATTAGTTCGGGCGTGGGGTGTTACATTCTAGCTGTTAGAAGCACTAAATTTGCACGTTTAAGACACCTTCCAAGCACTAGCATCAATACTCATAAGGGTGATATTGACACCTCAAGCAAAAATAGTCGTTAGAAATGTCTAGGTATTGATACCTTGGAGGTTGTTATCGATACTTTAAGACAATGTATCGATACCTTGCTATTCTAGATTTTGTTGGTTACTGACTTGCCTATGTATTGATACCTCAAGGTTGGGTATTAACACAATCTGGGTACTGATACTTTAATCTTTTAGAAAGTGTTTTTAGAGACTGTTTAAGGAACGTATCGACACTTGAGTTATAGGTATCAATACCAAACCTTAAAATGGCTTGGAAAACACTTTGAAATATGTTTTGAAGGGTCTTCAGATTACTCAAAAACATTTGCAATAATTAAAATCAAGGCATTTTGTAAAATTAGTTTTTGTATTTGTAACATTTGAAAACATTTTAAAATTATCAAATAATCTTTTACTTATTTTATTAATGGTCTAAAATTCTAATTTAATTCTCAATAATTTGTTATATCAAAATACTTTGGAAATCAAAGCTAACAACGCTTTATTAGGACTTGATTGAAAAATACTAATACTTTGATACTATTATTAAAATATTTTAAAATTTGTAAACCAACTTTAAATCTAAACCATAATTCGAGAAAATCTCATGTAATTAACCAAGGCAAAAGTAGGAGCAAAGGCCCAGGACTTATTTAAAACTCTTTGCATTTTAAAATTAGTTTAATGCGGATTTAAAACTCTTTAGATTAAAGTACAAATTAATCATCATATTATAGGTGAATATTGAAATTTGTCACTATACTTTATTTTCATTAATATTTTCCACTATCGTTAAACTCTTATGCGGTTGAATTTTATTACTAAATTTTGAATTTTATTAAAATTTGCCACCAATTTTAATTTTTAATTAAATTTTAACATTTAGTATTAATTTTGATGATATGGAAATATAAATGGTTAAGAAAACTTATTTCAAATATTTTATTTTAATCGTTAACAATAATTATTAATATTTAAGAATTAGGAAACTAAATTAGAATTTTATTTAATGAAATAAAATTTGAAAAATAAAAATACATGTATCTTAAAAAAAATTATATAAAATAACCATTTTATTTAATTTTAATATTATGTTAATTAATTTGTTATTGTTAAATATTAAAGTAAAATATAAAAAATATTTTTTTATTAAAAATTGTCTTTTTTGAATTAAAATTTAATAAAAAATTTTAATAAAAATTTTAACTTTAGTAACAAAATTCAATCAAATAAAAGTGATCCACAAAATTTAATATAAAGTTAAAGTGCATTGGTAAATTTATTTCTAGTTCATAAGAATAATAATGAATATCAATCAAAGTGAAGTATAAAGGTTATTTAAAAGTATAATAATAAATTTACATATTAATACAAATTCTTTCTATATAAAATTAAAAGTATAAATATTTTGTAATAAGTGAATTCAGATATTTGAATCTGCATTTGTTATTTGAAAAAGTAATGTAGATTCAAATAATAAATATTTGGATACCTATCCGCATCTACTTCAAATTTAAATATTATTCAAATATAAAAAATCAAATATTCAGTCGATTGAATATTAGCTCAATTTGTATGGATATTGTTGTTGAAAAGAGGATGATGTTCATCTTAGAAGACTCGAGTTCAAGCATCTGTGTGCGTAAAGTGTATGTGCGTTGTAAAAAGATTAAGATAGTATGAATAAATACTACCATATAATCACATCAGTATATTAAAAAATAATTAAATATCCAAAAATATAGAACGTGGAGCTAAAATTACCTTTTTGTCCTTACAAATTGGTTTGTTTGTTTTCAGTTTTTGAAGTAAAACGAGTCTTCCAGGTTATTTCGTGACAATAAATGGCTCCCATACCATGCACAGTACTGTCATTATGAAAATTAAAAATTGAAGGCCCCATTGTTTTGCTTGTCGTTATATATAAGTGGGGAGTGGACCCTGAGAAACCCTATTTGCTACCTAATCCCAAAGTGGCCATATCAGCTTTGTCACCAGGCAACAGCAACAAGATCTTCCAGCCAAAGCTGTCTGCTAAAAGTAACCCCAAAACAAAATAAGAAAAGCTGTAACTCTCAAACATCCCAGATGAATCCCCATGTGGGAGCTGTTGTTGTTGGAAAGGGTTCATCATTGGAATTCTTTGTTGCTCAAACTGTTCTTCATGCAAATTTGCTGCTGTTGTCCTTGACCCTTAATCCCCATGAAATCAAGGGTCGTCATGTTACTTCCTCCATTGCTAACTCCAAATATCGATGGCACTGTCGGGCTAGCACTGTCTTCATGTTCCATGTGGTTATTCATCATCAAGCCTCCTTGGTTGATGAACATATTGGTGGTGGTGGTGAACATTCCCATATCATTCATTGCTCCAGTGGCAGCACTAAAAAGTTGGGTCATTTCATTGGGGCTGCCATGGCTGATCCCAACCATGTTTGACTGATCAGCTTGTGATATTGGGAACTGACCGTATGGTGTTTCAAAGCTTTTTTGCATCATGGGAGAGTTTATGCTATTACTATCAGTTGCACCCATTTGAGCTGCTTTTTGTAGCAAAGCTGTTGCAGACATGTGGGGTGACCCGGATACTTGGCAACAAGCATTTATGTTATCCTGTAAATAATTGAAACCAGATGAGGTATTTGTACTAAGTTGTAAGCTAGAGGAAGATGAGGAAATGGTTCTTGGACCACCAAATAAAGTGCCCGAGCTGCTCGGAAAGATGCCACCTCCGCCTCCCATGTTTATGGACTTAAATTGCGTAGGCACTAGCTCTTGTGGAAGGGACTTGAAATCAGGTAATACATTGGCATTGCTCATCGACATTGATGATGACACGAGCTCTGCAATTTGGTTTTGTGAGTTTGATGATCCCATATTGTTCATCAATGCTCCAAGGTTGTTGTTCACCCTGTTGTTTTCTTCAGCTAATGCATCACAGAAAGCTCTATGTGTGATAAAGCTGTCTCTCCTGCATAAACAATAAGCAGAAAACCCCATCAATTGTCAGCCAACATTGCCTTAAAACCAACATTTCTCTCAAACATTTACCTAGCAAAGATGGTTCCACAATAACATTTATATTCCTTAGTACCACAGGTTTTCTGATGAGCTTTCCAATCCGATTGAACCGCGTATTTCTTCGAACACTTTTCGCATTTCCATTTCTTCTCACCATGCTTACGGCTAAAATGCTTCTTGATCCCGGTAAGGTCACCTAGCGCTCGAGTCGCGTTGTGGTGGACACAACTCGGCTCGGGACATACGTAAACTCGTTTCTTGACCTCGGTGGTTGCCCTTTGCTTTAACTTCCAAGGAAGATTATGACCTCTCCGGTGTAGTTGCAAGTTTTGGTCCCTTTGGAACCCTTTTTTGCATATCTCACATACAAACCTATTAGTGGCCATAAGCGTTGTTGGTGATAGAGCAATAACTTCAGCATTTGGATCTGATATTCAAACAAAAAAGAAAAAAATTTGTTTGTATGGCCCCCATAGAGAAGTGAAAAAAGTGCAATCAAGCAAACAGTTTCTTGGCAATTATTGTAATCTTATAGCAATAATTGAACCCTTTTTTCAAATTAAGAAACAATATTTTTTTTCCCTTCCAAAAAGCCATCAGCTTTTTCAACAACTCAAAGCCATGCATCTAACTCGATCAAAATCATGGGGGGTAAAACAAAAATGGGATTTACCTGGAGTTCCTGGTAAATTCCTTTTCCTCTTGCCTCCTTGCAGTGGCTGTTGAGATGAAGAAGAAGAACCAATGGTATTAGAAGCACCAGAAACGGGAAATTTATTAATTTTCAGCTCTTGTTGTTTATCTTCAGAAGAGAAGCTTCCATCATCACCATCACCACCTGAGATATTTGACATATTTGGAACTGAAAGAGAGGTTATATATATGTGTGTGTATATATACAAACAAGCTTGTTTGTTTGGTTTGATTTGCCTTGGCTACAAACTCTATTGTTGGGTGGTGATAAATAAAAGTGGGGACTTGGCTTGTTTTTGGGGTGTCTCTACTCTAGAGGAAGACAAAAAAGAAAACCAGGGACATTTGAAAGAAGAGAGAACTCTAGCTGACATAGGGAGTAACATTGGAACCTGTCTCCCTTGGCTTTATATATATATATATATATATATGAACATGGTTAAAATTCCATAATTGCCACTATTTTTTCTCATTTTTCAATTTCATTGCCATTCTCTTTCATAAAGTTACAACAAAGAGACAGAAGGAAGAATTGTAAAACTGTGGTCAATATTTAAAAGAAAACCCATTTCTGCAAGCATCTTCATCACCAATTATAATAAATAAATAAAACGGTTAATTATCATCGAAGGAGTATCGATATAACTTATGAAGCAAACACATATGAACACAACAATGTGAAGACAAATATTGAATGTTTTTATGGAATAAAGGACGACAGAAAGCAGCATCTTTTAAGATGTTGGAACGTAACAAATATGTGGAACAAGTTATTGCTAAGTAACCCTCCCATGAATAAAAAACAACAGGAAAGACAACCATGGCGTTATATTCTTTTTTTTTTAAGTATTTTGTTTTATTTATTTTTCACGTGAAAATGATGTTTGATGGCGGTAAATAAAAAACACTGATGAATAATCAATTGTTTTTGTTGAAATGGGCCCGTCTTTGACTATGAAGAAAAAGGAATACCGGAGAATTATTTTTGTTTTAATCTCCAATCGAATCGAAATGGATTCATATTTTTGTTTAATAAGAGAATCAAAGTTTCATATTATTTTTTTTTAATAATATTAGAAGTGATTATGAGTCGAGTTAGTCCAGATCTTAATATAATTTTAGGTTCATTTTTAAGATTTGATCAAAAAAATGGGTCTAAAATTCGTTTAAGTTCAACTCGAATAAAAATACTAAATCTCAAGCTCAGTCCGCTCGTATTATATTTTTTTATATTATTATTTTTATATAAAAGAAAAATTAAAAAAAATATAATACATCAAATACACTAAAACCATTAAAACAAATGTTTTCTAACCAATTGAAAATAAATTAAAAATATTTAATATTTATGTTTAAATAATAATAAAATAAGTGAAACTCAACAAATAAATGTCTCTAGAGTAATAGCAAAATTAACTATAAAATAAGAATTACACAATATACAAACAATAACAATAAAATAATAATAATATAATAGTAAAATGACAGCAAAACATTAACAAAACCAACACCAAAATAGTGGAAAGAACATTTTTTTTTGCAAAATCGAGTTGAACCGGACTCAGACTAAAAAAACTTTATTTGAGACCCGACTCATTTAAAAATTGAATATCATTTTGGTATTCAAACCCATTTTTGGAATACCAAAAACTTAAAATTAGTATAAAATAAATCATAAATCACATTCAACCAAATTGTCAAGAAGAGAAATCCCGAAAAAAAAAATCGATCAAATTGAATCGAATTCATCTCTAATTATCAAAATTATTTTATTATTCTATTATACCTCAACTTGTTTACGCTAGTAGAGTGAAGGTTTTTTACTTGATAATTATCCTCCTATATAATAGGTCCCTATACTGTGATTTTTTTATTGATTTGATCCCTTTACTATAATTTAATATTTTCAATTATACAGAATTTGGTTCAAATTCTACTCAATCATTGGAGATTAATTGGAGGGAGAAAAAACAAAAGATCTTTTGGAATCCAACACCTTTTTGACTCATTAAAGATAAATATAAAAGAAATCATTAATCAATTATAATAACTTTGGGGGTTTAGAATTATAAACACTAATTAAATGATTAACATCGTTATCATCAAATCACATTCACCACCGGCCGTATAAAGTGGGGTCTCTCGCAGTCTTATCTATGGGAAATGGAAATGGAAATGGGCCAAGGCCCTTTGTATTTGTTTATGGTGTCCCTGCTCCCTTTCTTTCACCTTATCTTTCAACACATTTTAGATCAACGTTATTTTAATTTACAGTTAATATAAAAATAATGGTGATAATAAAATTAAATATTATAATGATATTGTAACATAAAATAAAACGTAAATTAAATATATCGCACCGTAAAATTTTGATATGTTTTTCTTTTCTTCCTTTTTAAAAAAAAACCAACACTAATTTTTTAATTTTTTAATGTCCCTAGACTGTAATTAATTAGGATTTGGTTCTTATGTTTATTGAGAAACATTGTAGCTTTTATAATATTCTTAGGCTTATGAAATACAATGAAAGCACTGGAAACTATAATGGAATAAAGATGTCATCCAATTATTTTAAATTCAAAACTGAATTATATTAAATTTATACATATACATATATAGAAGAATTATATGCTTAACTTATTTATATACATATATAGAAAGAGATTCAATGACGGATGAGTAGAGACAGTCTATCTTAACAAGTTTTTTTCAGTTCTTAATAGAGAAGAAGAAAATAATAAAAAATGAGATGTCTGGAGTGTCCTCTTCTTCTTAAGAAGGTATTTAGAATTCTATTATATAGGAGGATTAATTAATCGAGTTGAATCCCGAGTCGAATTATTTTTACTATCATTATATAACAATTCTTAACAACAATGAAACATCTATTGGAGGTGATAGACAACAACGTCAACAGACACTTGAAATTAACAATGCTAGATCCACTGCTAATTATTTTTTACTTAAAACTTAGGTACATTGATATCAAAATTGTCAATGCTTATTGTCAAAATCATTTTTTTGAAAAAAAGTCTTGAATTTTATTTTAAAATCGAAAATGGAGTCGTCACCAATCTTTTTTAATTTAGTGTGATTGGATCACCATAAAATATTTAAATTCATTTAAACAAACGTTTTGATCTTTGAAATCCAGAAAAATAGGCTCGAGAGTCGGTTACGTGTGAGGAAAGATTAGCATCCTCACACACTCAAAATTGATACCTAGTCGATTATTTAATGTTTTTGATAAAATTAAATGTCGAAAATGAAGAAATATAGCAAAGAAAACGAAAAGAAAGAACACACAGATTTTATGTGGAAACCCTTTCGAGAAAAAACCACAGGCAGAGGAGAAAAAAATTCACTAATGTCAAAAAATTGAATGATTACAAGCGGAGATGACTATGCCTATTTATAGGTTGAAAAACCTTATTCCAATCAACAACTAATAGAAGTAACGTAGTAAGGTTGAAACACCTTATTCTAATTAAAATAAAATATATGACCTATTCAAATTAAAATAAAATAAAAGAAGTCTAGTTTATTTGGACTTTACTTTTATTTTATTTTACCACTAAATTTTATTTTATCAAGAATTCTAGTCACTCAATTCTAATAATCTCCACCTTAACAAGAATTCTAGTCACCCAATTCTAACAATCTCCACCTTGACAAGAATTCTCTACGAACAAGTTTTCCACCTCTTCCACAAAATCCCTTGAGGGGTATTCTTCAACAATGAACACCAACCAAGTCCAAGCAATACTCAAACTTGGTTATGGGAAGTGACTTAGTCATCATATTTGCAGGATTTTCATAAGTACTAACTTTGCTCACAACAATATCTCCTCGAGCAATAATATCACACACAAAATGATACCGAACATCAATGTGCTTTGTTCTCTCATGAAACATTTGATCTTTTGTAAGAAAAATGACACTTTGACTGTCACAAAATATTGTACCAATATCTTCAGCCACGTTCAAAGCATAAGCCACTAGATCAACCTCGACATACCACTTCGGAGGTTTAATTTCTCTTCTAGGTCTATTCTTGGCAATAGAATATTGTGGTGAAGAAGTGTCTCTATTATGAACTTCTGTACTAACTTGAGAAGTTAGCTCTGTTGTAGATACTGGATCAATCTGAAACTTCACCTGTTTTTGTTGTTCTTTACTGGAAGAGTCTTTAAGAGATAAGTTAGGTAACATAGCAGTTTCATAAAAAACAACATCTCTGCTAATCACAACTTTTCTATTTTCAGAACACCATAACTTATACCCTTTTACACCAGCCTTAAAACCAAGAAAAACACATTTAATGGATCTTGGTTCCAATTTTCCATTATCAACATGAGTATATGCAGGACACACAAAAATCTTTATATCAGAATAATCAGCAGGCTTACCAGACCATATATTTTGTGGAGTATTTTTCTCAATGGCAACGGATAGAGATCGGTTGATTAAAAAACATGCAGTAGAGGCTACTTCAGCCCAAAACGACTTCAGTAAATTAGCATTCGACAACATACATCGAACCTTCACCATGATCGTTCTGTTCGTTCGTTCTGCAATGCCATTTTGCTGTGGAGTATGACGAACTGTCAAATGTCTCACGATCCCTTCTGATTTGGACAATTCATTAAACTCATCAAAACATAACTCCAAGCCATTATCTGTGCGGAGGTGTTTTATCTTTTTTCTTGTCTGTTTTTCAACCATAGTTTTCCAAGACTTGAATGCAGAAAACACTTTGCTTTTCTGCTTCAGAAAGAATGCCTAAACTTTTCTGGAAAAATCATCAATAAGAGTTAGCATATAATTAGCTTCACCTCTTGAAAGTAAATTAGATGGTCCCCAAATATCAAAATGAATATAATCCAATGTTCCCTTCGTGTTATGGATTCCTCTAGTGAATCGAACTCTCTTTTGCTTCCCAAAAATGCAATGCTCACAGAACTTCAGTTTGCTAATGCCTTGTCAATCAAGAAGTCCTCTTTTACTCAATTCTGCCATGCCATTGTCACTCATATGCCCTAGACGCATATGCCAAAGTCTAGTAATATCATCATCTGACAAGGAAGAGGAGGCGATTACAGCATTACCAGTAATAGTTAAACCTTGAAAAACATATAATTTGTCAGTCTTTCTCTGCCCTTTCATCACAACGAGGGAACCCTTGGTAATCTTTGAACCCCACTTTCAGTTGTGTACTTGTGTTCTTTTGAATCAAGAGTACTCAACGAAATCAAATTCCTTTTCAATTCTGGTACATGTCGGATGCCACTAAGAGTTCTAACGACCCCATCAAACATATTTATTTTGATTGTGTCAACACCTGCGATTTTACATGAAGCATTATTTCCCATCAAAATAACACCTTCAGACACAACTTCATATGTTGTAAACCAATCCCGATTGAGACTCATATGGAAGGTGCAACCAGGATCGAGGATCCACTCCTCGCTCACTTTAGAATTGTCGACAGAAGCAACTAGGAGTTCATCATCACTGTAGTCTTCTACTACATAAACTTCACCAGATTGTTCTAGTTGTTTTCCCTTTTGATTCTCTACCTCCCTTTTGATCTTTTTTTGTAACTTGTAGCACTCTTTCTTAATGTGCCTTTTCTTCTTGCAGAAGTTACAAGTTTTACCTCTATTTGAAGATCTTGATTTACTTTTAGATTTACTGCTGGGATTTCGTTCATGTGTCCTCCCATGATTATCATCATTGTTTTGATCTTGTCTTTCACGAACAATGAGACCCTCTCCCTAAGAGTCAGATCCAGCCACAAGATGCTTCATCTTGTTATACGAGGCTAAGGAAGCATAGACTTCATCAACTGTGAGAGATTTACGGCTATACAAAATTGTATCTCTGAAGGTTGAATACGACGATGGCAACAAACAAAGGAGAATTAATCCTAAATCCTATTTATCATACTGAACCTCCATGGCCTCCAAATCTGAGACAATTTCTTTAAACACATTCAAGTGTTTGTGTATAGAAGCACCTTCTTCCAAACGATGAGAATACAGACGCTGCTTCATATGTAATTTACTGGTTAGGGTTTTTGACATACATAACTGCTGTAATTTTGCCCATAATGTAGTAGTAGTCTTCTCCTTTAACACATCTTGTAGAATTTCATTCGACAGATGTAGCTGTAATTGCGTCAAAGCCTTCCGATCTTTACGTTTCTTCTCTTCATCCGTCAAATTCGAAGGCATCTTATCTAACCCTAACAGGACATCCTCTAAATTCATTTGCGCAAGAACTGCTTGGATCTTTACCTGCCACAATGCGAATCTGGTGTTGCGATCCAACAGCGGAATATCATACTTCAATGTCGCCATTATCGTGATCGAGACTAGTAACCCAAAAAGCTTTGACACCAATTTGATAAAATTAAATGTCGACAATGAAGAAATATAGCAAAAAAATGAAAAGAAAGAACACACAGATTTTACGTAGAAACCCTTTCGGGAAAAAACCAAGGGCAGAGGAGAAGAAGATTCACTAATGTCAAAAAAATTGAATGATTACAAGAGGAGATGACTATGCCTATTTATAGGTTGAAAAACCTTATTCTAATCAACAAATAATAAAAGTAACGTAGGAAGGTTGAAACACCTTATTCTAATTAAGATAAAATAGATGACCTATTCTAATTAAAATAAAATAAAAGAAGTCTAGTTTATTTGGACTTTTATTTTATTTTACCACTGAATTTTATTTTAACAAGAATTCTAGTCACTCAATTCTAACAATCTCCACCTTAACAAGAATTTTAGTCACCCAATTCTAACAGTTTTAATTGTTGAAAATTTGAAAACTCGAGTAAGATTTAAAATATGATCCATATATGCATGTATGATATATGTAAAGTCATTTTAAAATAGAACTTTGCAAAGAGGGATCATTTATTTTGAATTAATCAAGAAGCATCATGTCCAGTAAGTTAGGGCACAATATTTTCGAATCTTCGAAAATAAAATTTATCGATTTTAAATAGGATAATTACTTAGGTTCAAAGAAAAACCATACCCAATACGTTAGGGCACAATTTCTCTAGTTCCCTAAAATAAAAGAACATCACATTGATTTTTTTTAAAATAATTTAAGGTGTTCGGTTAATTTATTTCGAAGATAAAAATTACACCTAGTAAGTTAAGACATGATTTTCTCGAATTCCTAAAGTAAGGAACATTGCCTCGATTTTTGAAATAATATTTATTTTTAAAAAAAATAAAAAATAAGTGTTATGAAATTTGTTTATTAAAATATTTTACAAAGGATGAATAAAAATGCACTCAATATACAATAAAAAAATGACAAAAATAACAAACAATATAAAAAAAATAAATAAATACAAATCGAATGTAAAAATAAATAGAGTGAAAAAAGGATTAAATTTAAAAAAAATATTAAATTAAAAAGATATAAAAGGACTAAAAAATATAAAAGCAGAATAAAAGCGTAACTTTAAAAGAAATAAAAATAAAAAGGTTAAATTTTAACAAAAATAAAAATAAAAGGATTTAATTTAAAAAAAATAAATAAATGGGTAAAATTTAAAAGGGAAAAATAATAAAAGGATTAAATTCAAGTTGAAAGAAAAATTTAAAGCAAAAAAGATTAAAAAAAAAAGAAAAAGAAAAATAGGGTCAAACCCGAATATTTAAAAAAATAGTGACCGCACGAGCAATTTTTCAAATTTTGACACGTGTCAACCCTGGTCAGAGGACCTGATTGAAAACCAAGTAAAATTGTAGGGCCGAATTTAAAATAAATAAATAAAACATAAAAGGACGAAATTGAGGTAGGGCACAAAAGCGGAAGGAGTGTGGGGATAAATATCCCAAACCTTGAAAACACGCGAATCCTCAGGATGGGTTTAGGTCAAATTCGGGTATAGCTCGAAACAACGTCATTTTGGGCTTTAAGGTACTAAGCCAAAACAAAGCCGTTTTGGAACCCTTATATAAGCTAATTTTTTTTAAAAAAATTCATTTTTCCCTTTGGTTTCGAAAAAGCCATCTCTTTTCTCTCATCTTTCTCAAGTAAAGGCTCTCATGGTCGGCAATGGGTCCTCCATGGCCATCGTCAAGGGCCACCGTGATCGGCGATGGTCGACCACTACCCTCGATAGTCGAAAATTTCAAAAAATGGGTTTCTTTACTCAATTTTCAACCCTGGAGTTAGATTTGGGGTCAAAACACTCCAAATATGACTTCAAAGCCCCAAATCAACTTGAAACTAGTCGATTTCCTAGGGTTTCTAGACGAAAAAGTTTACTTTTTTCTTCAAGGTGCCCCACAACGAACAAGGGTTGTTCGAGGGGCTCCCAAACGAAAAGCGACACCAAAAAGGTAAAAGAAACCTACTTTCCCTCTTTCTTTTTTATTTTTCTTAATTTTATCTCTAAATAAAAATATAAAAAATATGAAATACCAAAAATATAACTTGAAAGAAATCTTGATTTTTTATTTCTAATCTTTGGTGTTTGTTCTTCGTAAATCTGAAGAGAGAAGAGAGAAATACAAGGTTAATTTTCATGGCTTTATATAGCCGAATAAAAATCATTCGCTTTTTTTCCCTTTGTTTCTTGCTCTTTGTCGTTTTCTTCTTGTTTTTGTGCTTGCAGGCACTTTTGACGGTGGTGGCAGAGGCGTGATGGCAGAGGTGTCAGATTTGGGGAGGTGTGGTTGAAATGGTAGTGACGATTAGTGTTAGATTTAGGGTTTTTGTCATGTTTTCTGATATGTTTAAGTTTGGGCTTAGGTTGGTTTCGTTTAGGTATTCTTTTGGGTTTTGGTTAGTGTAAATGGGCATTTGGGCTTTGATTTTGTAATTTGGACTTTTATTTATTTTTATTTATTTGAGGTTTGGTTTTTTTATTTGGGCCGAACAAACTGACCTATTACAGCTGTCCCTCTTTGCTCGTTGTTATGTAACGAAAATGGAGCAAAGACTCAAAAGAGGACCAATTTCGTCCGGTCTCGCTGAATCTTGCTTCTTTGGCATTTCTTCTTCTTTAAGTATCCCTTTCTTTTGCTCAACTCCATTATATCTGCTTCTCTACTACTTTAGGAAGATAAGATTTAATGTTATGACTTTAATCGGTCGCTCTGGATTTAGGGGTATATGATTTGATCTGGTAGCTTCAATCTGCTCCTCTAGATTTGGGGTATAAGACTGGATGTGATGACTTTAATCTGTCTCTATGGATTTAGGGTATAAGATTGGTTGGAGGTTTCAATTTACCCACTAGTTGGGGTAAAAGATTAGATGGTCTTTTCAATTTGCCCTCTAGTTAAGGTAAAAGATTGGTTGGTCTTCAATCTGCCCCTCTTGACTTAGGGGTAAAAGATTGAATTATCTTCAATCTGCCCTCTAGTTAGGGTAAAAGATTAGATGGTCTTAAATCTGCCCATCATGACTTAGGGGTAAAAGACTGGATGATCGTCAATTTGTCTTTTGGTTAGGTAAAAGATTGGATAGTCTTCAATCTGCCCTTTAATTAGGGTAAAAGATTAGATAATCTTCAATTTGCCCCTCTTGACTTAGTGGTAAAAGATTGGATGGTCTTTAATATACCCTCTGGTTAGGGAAAAAGATTGGATGGTCTTCAATCTGCCCATCTTGACTTTAAGGTAAAAGTTTGGATGGTGACTTCAATCTGCCCCTCTTGATTTAGGGGTAAAAGATTGAATGGTGGCTGCAATCTACCACTTTTAACTTAGGGGTAAAAGATTGGATTTGGTGATGTAACTTCACTCCATTCCACTACAACTTAAGAGAGATTGAGATCTGTTACTGTAGTTTAAATCCGCTTCACTGCAATTTCAGGAAGATAATATTTGGTTTTGAAGCTTCACTCCATTCTACTGTAACCTCAGGGATATTAAGATATGCTTTTGGCTTTAATTTGACCTACTGTAACTTCGAGAGTATAGGATTTGGTGTTATAACTTCACTCCATTCCACTATAACTTGAAAGACATTGAGATATGCTTTTGGCTTTAATCTGACCCATTACAACTTCAGGGGTATAGGATTTAGTGCTGTAACTTCAACCTATTCCACCGTAACCTCAGGGACATTGAGATCCGTTACATGTTTTACTCCGCCCTTTTGAAATTTTAAGGGTATAGGAGTTAGTGTTTAAAGCTTCATCTTGTTATACTGCAACTTTAGAGAGATAAAGATTTGTTTTTATAGATCTGACCTACTGCAACTTCAGAGATATGATATTTGATGTCATAGCTTTCATCTTGCTCCACTGCAACTTTAAGGAGATAAAGATTTGCTGATGTGGTTTTTATTCTGTCCCACTGCAACTTCAAGGGAATTAAAATTAACGTTGTATCTGTTTCGCTGCAACTTTAAAAAGATAAAATTTGACATTGTAAGTTCATCTTAGTCCACTGCATCTTCAAGGAGATAAGATTTTTTGTTGAAGCTTCACTCCATTCCACTGTAACCTCAGGGACATTGAGATCTGCTTTTGGCTTTAATTCGACCAACTACAACTTTAAGGGTGTAGGATTTGGTGTTGTAACTTCACTCCATTCCACTGTAACCTCAAGGAAATTGAGATCTGTTACTTATTTTAATCTGATCTATTACAACTTCAAGGATATAAGATTTGGTGTTTCACTGGTCCATCACGCCATTCTCTAGGGAATAAGACCTGTAAATTCTTGTTTTGTTGGCCTCTGTCTAGGCCAAACAATTAGGATGGCATGATCGAAATGAGTCAAAATGCTCCTATGCATGATATTGGTATGAATGTAAAATGTCATATATCAGAATGACTTTGGTTCTTAGGTCAACATTGTTCTTCATTTGCCTTAATTTTATCACTGATGTGTCACCATTTTTATTTTAAGTATGGTGCTTTTTTATATGAAATCCAAAGAGGTAGTCATAAACTGAACTATTTGTTTTAAGACCCCTCTAACCGTCGGGTTTGGTTATTTCCAATTAGTGGTCCTATTTCAGGTCCCTGTACTATTTAAAAATTTTCCAGAGCGATACGTAGAAATCCTTTTATTCCTTATATCGTTAAACCACTAATCGTTATTTCAATTCAAAAAAATGATTGAACAAGGTTGTAAGGTGGATAAAATTGAATTTCATTGGAGGAAAAGATCGCATGAAAAAAATAAAGGAAAATATTAAAAATGGCAAAAAATTTGCCAAACATAAGGTGAGCAAAGAATGAAATTAGGTGCCCCAGATATCAAAGTATGAGCTTTTCTAAGCAAACTTGATGAGGACCATTCTGAGTCTGATATGTATCCAAGAAACCTAGAGTACCATTTTTTTTGAAAAAGTCTCAAATTTTATTTTAAAACCGAAAATGGAGTCGCCACCAATCTTTTTTAACTTGGTGTGATTGGATCACTATAAAATATTTAAATTCATTTAAACAAACGTTTTGGTCTTTGAAATCCAAAAAAATAGGCTAAGGAGTAGGTTACGTGTGAGGAAGGATTAAAACCCTCACATGCCCAAAATTGGTACCTATTCGATTATTTACTGCCTTAATTGTTAAAAATTTAAAAACTCGAGTAAGATTTAAAATACGATTCACAAATGCATGTATGATATATTTAAAGTCATTTTAAAATCGAACTTTGCAAAGAGGGCTCTTTTATTTCGAATTAATCGAGAAACATCATGTCCAGTAAGTTAGGACACAAGATATTCGAATCTTCGAAAATAAAATTTATCGATTTTAAATAGGATACCCAATTACTTAGGTTTAAAAAAATCATACCCAATACGTTAAGGTACAATTTCTCGACTTCCCTAAAATAAAAGAACATCACATCGATTTTTTTAAAATAATTTAAGGTGTTCAGTTACTTTAGTTCGAAGAGAAAAATCACACCTAGTAAGTTAAGTCATAATTTTCTCGAATTCCTAAAGTAAAGAACATTGCCTCGATTTTTGAAATAATATTTATTTTTAAAAAATATAAAAAATAAATAAGTGTTATGAAATTCATTTATTAAAATATTTTACAAAGGATGAATAAAAATACATTCAATTTACAATAAAAAATGACAAAAATAATAAGCAAATAAATAAACAATATAAAAATGAATAAATAAATGCAAATTGAAGGTAAAAGCAAATAGAGTAAAAAAGGATTAAATTTTAAAAAAATATTAAATTAAAAAGATATAAAAGGATTAAAAATATAAAAAAGAATAAAAGGGTAATTTTAAAAGAAATAAAAATAAAAGGGTCAAATTTAACAAAAATAAAAAATAAAAGAATTTAATTTTTAAAAAACAAAATAAATGGGTAAAATTTAAAAGGGAAAATAATAAAAGAATTAAATTTAAATTGAAACAAAATTTAAAGCAAAAAAGATAAAAAAAAGTTAAACCCAAATATTTTAAAAAAGGGACAGCGCGAACAATTTTCCAAATTCTGAACGTGTCAACCCCTCAAGTGTCATTGGTCAAAGGATCTGATTGAAAACCAAGTAAAATTGTAGGGTCGAATTTAAAATAAATAAAAAAATAAAAGAATGAAATTGAGATAGGACACAAAAGTACAAGGATCGCGGGGATATATATCCTAAACCTTGAAAACACGCGGATCCTCAAGATGGGTTCATGTCAAATTTGGGTGTATCTCAAAACTACATCGTTTTGGGCTTTAAGGTACCAAGCCAAAACGACGCCATTTTGGTACCCTTATATAAGCTAATTTTTTTTAAAAAATTCAATTTTCCTTTTTGTTTTTTAAAAAACCATCACTTTCTCTCATCTTTCTCAAGTGAAGGCTTTCATGGCCGGCCATGGGTCCTCCATGGCCATCGTCGAGGGTCACCGTCGGCCATTGTGATCGATGGTGATCGACCATCACCCTCAATAGTCGAAAATTTCAAAAACTGGGTTTCCTTGCTCGGTTTTCAACCTCGGAGTCAGTTTTTGAGGTCGAAACACCCCAAATTTGACTTCAAAGCCCTAAATCAACCCGAAACCATTTGGTTTCCTGGGGTTTCTAGAGGAAAAGTTCCCTTTTTTCTTCAAGGTCCTCCACAATGAACAAGGGTTGTTCGAGGGGCTCTCAAACGAAAAGCGACGCCAACAAGGTAAAAAAAACCTACTTTCCCTCTTTCTTTTTTATTTTTCTTAATTTTATCTCGAAATAAAAATATAAAAAATAAAAAATACCAAAAATATAACTTGAAAGAAATCTTGGTTTTTTATTTCTAATCTTTGGTGTTTGTTCTACATAAATCCAAAGAGAGAAGAGAGAAATACAAGGTTAATTTTCATGGCTTTATATAGACGAATACAAATCATTCGCTTTGTTTTTTTTCCTTTTGTTTCTTGCTCTTTGTCATTTTCTTCTTGTTTTTGTGCTTGCAGGCGCTTTCGACGGCGGTGGCGAAGACGTGGTGGCAAAGGTGTCAGGTCTGGGGAGGTGTGGCTGACGTGGCAATCGCGACTAGGGTTATATTTAGGGTTTTTGACATGTTTTCTAATATTTTTAAGTTTGGGCTTGGGTTGGTTTAGGTATTCTTTTAGGTTTTGGTTAGTGTAAATGGACATTGGGCTTTGATTTTGTAATTTGAACTTTTATTTATTTTTTATTTATTTGAGATTTGGTTCTTTTATTTGGGCCGGGCAAATTGGGCCTATTACACTTATCTATAGTATGTTAATGAATTTACATAAGCAAATTTTTATCTAAATTTCATTGAAGGTTAAAATATTTCATTAGTCCCTAAACTTCTACGTAATTTGAGATTTAGTCTTTGCAATCTTACTTGTTTTTCAATAAGAAAATTGTACACTAATCATTATCATTTTTGGTAGTTCTTAGTCAAAATTTATCAATTTAGCATGTTTCTTTTTTGTCAGTCATATACAATGTCAGAGGTGAATCTAGGGGGGCTCGTAAGGGCCTTGGCCCCCGTAAAATGGAACATTGATGTTTAACTCATATAATTTTTTTTAGAATTTTAAATTAGTAAAGTAAAATTGCACTTTGGCTCCTCTTAAATTATAAAATTTTGATTTAACCATTTAAGAATTATAAAGATATAGACTATTAAAAATTAAAATTTAATTTCGACTCCCCCTAAAATAATTTTTTGGCTTCGCCCCTATACAACCCTCTAATTAATATGCCAAGTTGATGAAATTGACAAAAGAATATTAACAAAGCTACTGATTGATAATTGGATTGAGAATTTTAAATTAGTAAAGTAGGAAGACTTAAATTTTAACTATTTGAGTACGAGGACAAGAGCTCAAAATTTATCAAATTATAAGGAGGAAATTCATAACTTAACCTTTCTTCAAATATAATATTATTACTAATTATGAAATATGTAAATTCTATGAGTGAGGTGCCCCTAGGTCTTACCTTAAATTAACTTGTTGCCCCATTTACTAGAAGAGGACATAGAAATATTGCACTAGATTATGTTTATGAGCTAAACGAAATTATCATATCGGTATTACATGTTCCAAGATTATGTTTCGTGAAATAATTAGAAAAGAAAAAATAAAACACACAGATGTTACGTGGTAAAACCCTTTCGAGAAAAATCACAGGTAGAGGGGAAGAAAATTCACTAATGTCGAATTCGAAAGATATAAGAGGAGTTTCAACTATATCTATTTAAAGGTTGAAAAATCTTATTCTAATCAATGTCAGATAGAATAAGTGTAGTTCTATACCAGTTCTACTTGTAAAGCATAGTCCATACCCATGGCATCACATGTTGTTACAGCAATTGTGGGAGGAGAAAAAAGCATGTTGGTTAAATGGAAGAGATATATTGGTTTTGACAACCAGTAGTTGCATTATGAACGTAAAAGATACTGTAGGCTATTATGATCCTCTACAATACCGTTTATTGTTACTTTGTGGAATGTATGGTTGAGACATAATAGCCATGATGAATTTGGGAACAAGCTAAAAAATTGCCTATTCTATTCATATGTGTTGTAGGTCATGATGAGATGAAGTCAATGAGTTGCGTTGCGACGAGGAGCCCCCAAAGTTGCAATGTCAGCCCAGTATTTTGTAAACTTTACAATTTGAACTTAATTCGACCTCAGATTAGTATAAGAGCTTTCGTAAGCTCGTATAAGACCTGAATATGTTTATGTAACATATGATGAATATGTAATATACTTATCTATATGTGTAAATGGTTTCATTGTGTATAATTGATAGTAGTTGCTCCAGCAACTGATGTGACATCCTGTAGATTAAACCCATTGATCGGGTCAAGTATGGATTGTTACATTTATTATATTGCAAAAATACAAACAAATATAATGCAACATATACCATTTTGATGAGGAATCTGATCATCATAAAATAATTTTGCAGTTTTTCGAACAAATGGAAATATACAAAGGTCAAAATATGATGAAATGTGTAAAATTATTACATGGTGTGTAAAATTATTACATGAAATGTAACATGTGTTTACCATCTTTAGCAAAATTGTGCTAATTCAATTTAATGCAATATGTATGTATTTTTCAGCTTGTAATATGACATATGCACTTTGTAAAAGCTCAATTTTGTCTGGACTAGTAAAAAGAGAAAATTTTATATTTATTTATTTATTTATCTATTTATTTATTATTTTATAAATATAAATAAATAAATAAATAAAATAATAGAATAAATGCTTTAAAATAAAGTCCAAGTCCATTATATTAGGAAATACCCAAAATACAAAACTCAATACACAAAATACCCAAACCTAAAAAAATACAAGCCCAAACAAGCTTAAAATCTTAAAAAAATTTTAGCAACCCTAATTTTCAAAACCCTAGCAGTTGCCGCACTCTTATCCATGCTGTTGCCGTCGCTGTTGCCCTTAGACCCAAGATGCCACGATCTACACGCAACTCAGATTTACACGCAATCGAAAAATCTAGAAAAACGTTGTAAATCCATGTTATAAAAACATGAAGATCAAATGTAAATTTTGGACGGATTTTTATATAATATTCAGACGATTTCTTTTAGCAATAAAAGAACACCCACAATCAATATCAGAATACATTCAAAATACAAAGAATCAAGTTTTTTTTCTAAAGGTATACTGTTTTATTATATATATTTATTCTATTTATATTTATTTATTTTATTATTTTTTCCTTATTTCTAACAAATATTAAATAAATAAAAAAGGAAGAAAAAGGGGGTGGTTAGGGTTCATACCTTAATGTCGTCGTTGTCGCCATCGTGTGACCGAGTTCTCCCATAGATCTACGACCGTGGAATCCCCTCGAACTCATTAGTGTTTGGAGGGGGCTTCTTTTAAAACGCACTCTTTCAAAAAGAAAAAAGAAACACAAAACAGAATCAAAAAACCCCAAAATCGAAGCTTCTTGGAATTTTTCTTAAGGGATCTGTGTAACACCCAAAACTTGAAAAATGTCACCGACTAGGGTTCCGGTGTCTCTTTATTTATCTATCACTGTTCATTCTTTAAGTTCAAGTAATTTAGTCTTACATTATTAAAGAAACACACCCAACATGTTAAGAATTATCATTTGATAATAATAGCAATTCAACAAGGGTAAAAAGGTCAATTCTATGATTTTTGGAGACTTCTATCGATACTTTTTGGTCAAGTATCGGTAGTGGTCAAGTCAGTAAATAGTTTAAGAATAATGCAGACTTCTACCGATACTTGAGGCAATATTATCGATACAAGCAAGACTTCTACTGAAACTTATCATGCTTTTACCAATACTAAAAACTCCAGAGAGCTAAGAATCTCACCCTGCAACTTCTATCGATAGAAGTACACAAATTACCGATACATCAAAGTACAGAATTACCGATACCTACTATACAACTACCGATACAACCCAAGTCAGTGAACAACCTCTCTCCTACCCTATACTTCTACCGATACATGCATTGGTTCTACCGAAACAAGTATGCAAAATCTCAAGAATCATGCCAAAACACAAGTTTATTAACACAAACCATTAATAACCTCAAAATGCATTAGGCCATTACAAAATTCAAAGTTTCAAGTCATTACATTGTACTTCTAAGACTATATTCTAACTTGAGCAACATACATTACTACATTCAATCTTTCATCAAACATGACAAGTTTACCACAATCTTGAATACGTAAAGCAAAAGATAACATCATCCTAGTACATGCCATAAAACCAAGTGATGTGAAAACTACCAACGAGCTCTGCGATAGTGTGACTTTGAGCAGATGATTCGATCTTCAACCAGCAAGGTAAATCTACAAGACAACAATAACATCTTTGGTAAGCTTCATAGCTTAGTAAGTTTGAAGAGTTTAAAGAGTTACCATTCATATGCATAAAGAAGTTAAAACTCAACCGAGCTACCGAGAATAATTGCTTCCTCAAACCATATTTAGTGTTTCAACTTTCATATTTATAACTTTTCTGTTACTAGTACTCGATGCTGCTTACACGAACTGTTGAGGACTCGCAACATATGCGGTACCCCAGCCATCTGTACGGTGTTTGTCTGTAAACTGTCCCCCAACGATGTCGCTCACATGAGCTGTCGAGAATCATTCAAGCATAAATCCCAGCCATCGTAGGGCCTATAATCCATTTAGGATTTCATATCTCTTTTCGACTCACGATGCTACTCACAAGAGTTGTCGAGGACTCGTATCACATGCGGTACCCCAACCATCGCGTCGGCTTTGTTTCAACGACTTAAAGTCTACTACCTCTTTCGTTTCATTCCTTCACATCTCGTTGAATCCAAGATCTTCCATTTGTTAAACATAGATAAGATAAATACAAGGAATATTTAAATACAAAATTTACATTACGAACTTATCGGAATGAATTGCAGTTATAGATAAGCACCAGGGACTAATTTGCTAATTTTCCTTTTTTATGATCCGTGGCTCAATCATAATCTAGATAAACAAATCATACCCATTTTCATATTAAATCACGAAATTAAGTCATTCAACTCAATTTGATCCTTTTTAGAAAATTAAAATTTTACCCCTAATATTTTCCTTTTATTCAATCTAGTCCTTTTAACATAAAACATGCAAAATAACCTTTCTCTTACACAATCAACCATAGTCGAATCCTCTAGATATTTACCCAAATCAAAGCTCAAAGTTTCAATGTGAAAACCCTAACCCTAATTTCTCTTACTAATGGTAATTTTGTAATTTTTAAGACTTTCATAATTAAGCTTTAATTAACCACTTTTAATCTTAATTAAACCTATTTATACTTAATATAAATCATATTAATCCATCCACTAACAATTCTTTGGCAATTTACGCATTTGGTCATTCTAATTAACCATCTCTACTTTTGCACCTATTAAAATTTAATCCTTTCTACTTAATTAACTATCTAAACATTAAAATTTCTTTACCAAATTTTAATGCGATGCTAAAGAAGTCATAAATATTTAAATAGATAAATATAATAACTTGACTCGTTGGAATTGTGATCCCAAAATCACTGTTTTTGATATCTTTGAAAATCGGGCTGTTATAACTCTCCTCCCCTTAGGAAATTTCGTCCTGAAATTTCTTACTAGTGAACAGGTTGGGGTATTGTACTCTCATAGAAGTCTCTGTCTCCCAAGTTGCTTCTATCAAACCATGATGACTCCACAGAACTTTTACCATCGGTACTTTTTTATTTCATAGCTCTTTTACCTCGCGAGCTAATATTTTAACCGGTTCTTTTGAATATGACAAATTCAGTTGTACCTCCACTTCACACGGAGTAATCACATGAGAAAGATCTGACCTGTATCGTCTCAGCATTGAAACATGAAACACATTATGAATCCTTTCAAGTTATGGAGGTAAAACTAGTTTATAGGCTACAGCGCCGACTTGTTCAATGATCTCATACGGCCCGATAAACCGGGCTCAGCTTCCCTTTTTTGTCAAAACGCAGCACCTTCTTCCAAGGTGAAACTCTCAAGAAGACTCAGTTTTCCACTACAAATTTTATATCTTTACTTTTAAGATCTGCGTACGACTTTTGCCGATCTGGCGCTGCTTTCAAGCAATCATGGATTACCCGTACTTTGTCTTCGGTCTCATGAATCAAGTCAGTTCCAACCAACTTAGGCTCACTTAACTCTGACCAATACAAAGGTGTTCTGGATTTCCTATCGTATAGTGACTCAAACGGTGCCATTTTAATACTGAACTGATAACTGCTATTATATGCAAACTTTACCAACAGCAGATATTTCTCCCAACTACCCTCAAACTCCAGTATACAACATCATAACATATCTTTTAGAATCTGTATCACCCGCTCTGACTGACCATTCGTCTACGGATGATATGCAGTGCTAAAATTCAGCTTGGTTTCCACAGCTTCATGCAACTTACCCTAGAATCTCGAGGGAAAATGTGAATCTTTGTACTTTTTAGGCTTTATTCACACTATACTTAGTCTGAGAATTGACTAAACCGTAGCTCTGATATCACTAAATGTAACACCCAAAAACCGTAATCATCTCCAGTCTAAGGTCTCAGGGCATATAGAACTTTCCGAGTTTTTTTCTTGCATACAAATCAATCACAATTTATACATTTACCAACTTGCAACTCAGAACACTAACTCTATTTAATCTTACACATTCATTTACAACATTTCAATCAATCAGGAATCAATATTCATATCACATATCATTACATCCATTTTTCATGTTTGTAACACCCAAAACCCGAAAACTGTCACCAATTAGGGTCCCAGTGTCTTTCTATTCATTTATCACTATTTATCTTTTAATATCATGTCATAAATCATCAATTAATTATAATCATAACTCAACAAGGGTAAAAAGGTCATTTCCATGATTTTTGGATACTTCTACGGTACTTGTTAGAAAAGTATCGGCAGTAGTCAAGTTAGTAAACAGTTCAAGAATAGTGCAGACTTCTACTGGTACTTGAGACAATACTACCGATACAAGTGTGACTTTTACCGAAACATGTCATGCTTCTACCGGTACTAAAAACTCCAGATAGCTAAGAAATCTTACCCTGCAACCTCTATCGATACAAGTATACAAACTACCGTTACTTCTGTAAGCAGAATTACCGATACCTACTATGCAGCTATCGATACAACTCAAGCTAGTGAACAACCTCTCTCCTACCCTATACTTCTACCGGTACATGCATGAGTTCTACCAGCACAAGTATGTAGAATCTCATGAATCATGTCAAAATACAAGTTTATCAATACTTACCATGCCCAACTCCAAAATGCATTAGACCAATACATAATTCATAGTTTCCAAGTCATTACATTGTACTTTTAAGTCTATTTTTTATCTTGAACAATATCATCACAAACTCGAACGAGTAAACAAAAGATAACATCACTCTCGTACATGTCATATAACCAAGTGATGAAGGACTACCAAACAGGCTCCACGATAGTGTGACTTCGTGGAGATGATCTGTTCTTTAAATAGCAAAGTAATCTACAAAACAACAATAACATATTTGGTAAGTTTCAAAACTTAGTAAGTTTGAAGAGTCAAAAGAATTACCAATCATATGCATAAAACAGTCATAATTCAACTGAATTAGGATGAACTGTTATTTCCTCAAGCCATATGTAGTATTCTAACTTTCCTGTCTATAAATTTACTGTTATCAGTACCCCGATACTGCTCACATGAGTTGTCGAGGACTCGCAACATATGCAGTACCTCAGCCATCGGTACGATGTCTGTCTATAAACTATCCCCTAACGATGGTACTCACACGAGCTCTCGAGAATGTGCATTGAAGCATAATTCCCAGCCATCGTAAGGCCAATAATCCATTTTAGATTTCATATCTCCTTTCCGACTCACGATGCTGCTCACATAAACTGTCGAGAATATGTACTTATGCATAAATCCCAGCCATCGTAGGGCTTGTAATCCATTCTTGGATTCATTTCTCATTTCCCAACTCACGATGTTGCTCACACGAGCTGTCGAGGACTCGCAACATACGCGGTACCTCAACCATCGCGTCGATTTCAAATCACCGGCTCAAAGCCTAATATCTCTTTCATTCATTTCTTTTCACTTTTCTCAATTTCACGTACCATAACCTGTTCTGCAACAATTATAAAGAATACAATAATGTACAATTAAAATGAAAATTTATCATTACGAACTTACCGGACGAATTTGCAGTTAAAGTGAACTTCAAGGGTGAATCCATAATTTTTCTTTTTCCACGATCGGGTCACGATCTTGATCTATTACAATAATTTCATTTAATTATTTAAATCTAACATGAATTTTTAGTCATTTTATGCAAATAAGCCTTTTTGGTATTTTTATAAAATTACCCTTAACTTTTCACTTTTATTCAATTTAGTCCTTTAGCTCAAAACTTGCAAATTAACCATTTTTCCTTAAAAAAAAGTTCAAATGAATATCATAGCAATCTAATACTTCCCATATTTATTTTATTTAACAACAAGTCTTTGTACTTTTACTAATTTTATGTTTTAGTCCTTTCACATGAAAATTACTAAAAATTACTTTACAAAATAGTCTTATTTAACAAGCAAACTTAATATTTTATCATCAAACTTCAAAAACACACTAACTCATCAATGGAATAAACCAAAATGTTTGACAATTTTACAAATTAGTCATTGGGTTAGCTAGATCAAGCTAAAACGAACTAAAAAACATAAAAATTACTAAAAACGGACGAGATTTCACATACCTACAAAGGATTAATGTTCAACCGAATGTCTAAGCTCTTCTTTAGGGTTTTCGTACAAAATAGAATGAAGAAGAAGATGAAAATCACTTTTTATCTAATTGTTATTTTTATTTATTTATTAAAATATCCTTTTATTTACTAATTTACCTTTGTACCCTTAATTATAACATTCAATTTCAACATTTCCAACTCCAAAACCATCCACTACTTTCATTGGTGGTCTAATTATCATATTAGTCCATTACCTCATACATCAATTGCTATTTAATACCCTTTTAGCTTAAGAGCGGACATTTATGACATTTATAATTTAGTCCTTTTAACTTAATTAACAATCTAAATAATAAAATTCCATAACCAAATTTTAATATGATGCAAATGACCTCATAAATATTAAATAATTAATATTTACGGTCTAATACATTGAATTTGTGGCCTCGAAACCACCATTCTCGATCATACTAGAAATAAACTAATTAGTAAATCCTCATTTTATTAGGATTTAATTGCAATTTATCCAAAATATAAAGATTTCCACCTCATTTCTATTTTTAGGCCACTTAAGGAGAGTTCAATTTCATAATTGGTCCTTCAATTTAGTCCTAAACTAATTAGGACTAAAAGAATAAATAACCCAAACGTTAGTGGATGGTAATCATGTCACCACCGCTCAGATTTTTTGACCATGGTTTAATTACCATTTTGGTACCCTTATTATTTTTAATCTAGCAATTAACTTTTACCTCTTTTACAATTTACTCATTTTCCTTAATTAAGCAATTAATTATCAAAGTTACCCAACAATTCACATATAATAAGACTCTGTAAATATTTAATAAAAATATTTACGACTCTTAATTTCAGAAACGAGGTCCCGATACCTTATTTTCTAAAACCACTTGACTTTTGAACCAAATCACTTATACTAACTTTTAATTCAATAATTAAAATTCCTCAATTCAAAATTCCATATAAAAATAATATTGACTTTTTTTTAATTTAATCACTCCTTATAAAAAGTTTTCTCGTCGGGTTTGTGGTCTCAAAACCATTGTTTTCGACACCACTAGAAAACGGGCTGTTACATACCCCAAGGCGATACACTTGGTCGTATGAACCCTTTGTCTAACAATTCTTGCAACTGAGCTTTTAATTCTTTCAACTCAGTCGAAGCCATCTTGTACGGTGGAATTGAGATCGGAGCAGTGCCAGGTAACAAATCAATACCAAACTCTACCTCTCTGATTGTTGGCAAACCCGATAATTCCTTTGGAAACACATCGAGTATGTATGCTAGGAATGCTTTACTGCCTCTGTGGACCATTTTTTGTGCTGAAATAGCTTAAATCACCCTAGTTTCACGGTTCAACCTGCCGAACTCAATTGTGATCACTTCACCTGTCGGGCATTTCAAATTAATTTGTCTTCATTTGCAATTTACCACTACATCATGCTCAGACAGCCAATTCATACCAAAAATCACATCGAACTCGATGAATAGTAATAACATCAGATCAGTAGGAAATTCACAGCCCTGGACTTTCAGTGGACATTTACGACATACCATGTTAACAATGCCACTATGACTTAATGGATTCGTATCTTGTATATCAAATTCAGTCGACTCGACAAAATTTTTTTTATTAGTGGCTAAATGTGAATGAGTTGACCTTGGGTCAATCAATACACACACAATATCATTAAAAAGATAGAATATACCGATCACAACATTGGGAGCGGTAGCCTCTTCTCTAGTTGTAATGGCATATGTCCGTGTAGGTGCTCGAGCTTTCGACCTGTTCACGATATCTCTGTTCTCATTTCGGTTTCCACCTACACTACTACTTTGTCTTGGGCGTCTACCTTTCTATGGAGTAATTAGAGGGTTCACACTCCGATCTTCCTTTACTTCAGAATTCATCGAACAATTCCGTATGAAATGATCAGTACCACCACACCGAAAACAAGCTCCCATAATCAATCGACATTCAACTGAATAGATTCTTTTACAATGCTCACATATCGACTGCGGTACATTTCGAGCACTAGCCACACTATCAACTGGTCGATTCTAAAATCTAGATTCTAGCAGCCCTGACCTGTTCCTACTCAAAAATCCAGAAGAAACTGCTCCCCGGGCCTCATTCTCTCTGAATTTCTTTGGTGGTGGCATAGAGAAAGTTCTGGTAGAATTCTTCTTTTCGAACTCTCTAAATCTCTTCTCTCTCTGTCTCTTTTGATTGTATATTTCCTCCATTTTCTGTGCTCTGTCTGTTAGGACAACAAATGCCCGTATTTTTTAACTACCTACCATCATCTTAATCATTCAAATCGTCCTCAAATCTGACACACATAGCCTTGTTTGTCGGTATAATCTCTCGTGCATATTTGTTAAGAAGTACAAACTCCTGTTTGTACTCTGCCACTATCTTGTTTCCCTATATTAACTCTAAGTATTCTTTCGTCTTCATGTCTAGGTACCTTCTGCTAACATATTTCTTTATGAATTCTGCCTAAAAGTATTCCCAGCTAATTTCACTCTCAAGAACCACAGCTAAGATCGTCGTCCACCAGCTATACGTTTTGTCTTTCAGTAAGGAAGTTGCACACCTCAGATAATCTTCCGGTGGACAAGCCATTTCATTCAATACTCTCAAGGTGTTTTCCAACCAATACTTGGCCCTGGATGGATTATCCTCTGCACTTTCACGAAATTCTTCTGCCCCATATTTTCTTACCCTATCCGTAAGGAGGTGATGCCTCTGCTCTATAACAGGAGGAGGCGGAGGCATTATTAGAGGTGTCGTAGGTCAGACAGCATGTTCTGTAGCCGGAGGTGGGGGAGGCAGTATCATAGGATTGTTCCCTATAAATTTTGAGAACTACTGTCCCATTAAACCAAAGAACATATTTTTGGCTTCAGTTTCTATCATCGTCAAGATATGTACCCTATGACTAGCCCTAGAATCATTCGTCAGGACATTGCTGTTTACGTCGTTGGCCTCTTCTCTTTCAGAATCAAACATCTCTACTTTTATCTGCAAAAATTGTGGTTCAATCGAATTCATCTATATCATACTATAACAGGTTCTTATGGCATGTACTTTTAGATCATTTAATACAAACAATACAATCCAAAAAACGGTAAAATCGAAAGCTATGATACCCCTAAATGTAACACCCAGAACTCGAAAATTATCGTCGATTAGGGTTCTAGTGTCTCTCAATTTATAAATCACTGTTCATCCTTTAAGTTCAAGTCATTTAATCTTACATTATTAAGAAATACACCCAATAGGTGAAGAGTTATTATTTAATAATAATAGCAATTTAAGAAGGGCAAAAAGGTCAATTCTATGATTTTTGGAGACTTCTACCGGTACTTTTTGGTCAAGTATCGGTAGTTATCAAGTCAGTAAACAGTTTAAGAACAGTGCAGACTTCTATCGATACTTTAGGTAATACTACCGATACAAGTGGGACTTCTACCGAAACTTATCATGCTTCTACCAATACTAAAAACTCCAAAGAGCTAAGAAGTCTCACCTTGCAACTTCTGCTGATACAAGTACACAAACTATCGATACTTCAAAGTATAGAACTACTGATACCTACTATACAACTACCGATACAACCCATGTCAGTGAACAATCTCTCTCCTACCCTGTACTTCTACCGATACAAGCATGGTTTTTACCGAAACAAGTATGCAAAATCTCAAGAATAATGTCAAAACACAAGTTTATCAACACAAACCATTAATAACCTCAAAATGCATTAGGCCATTACAAAATTCAAAGTTTTAAGTCATTACATTGTACTTCTAAGACTATATTCTAACTTGACCAATATACATTACTACATTCAATTTTTTATCACATTGTTACTACATAACAAGTTTACCATAATCTAGAATACATAAAGTAAAAGATAACATCATCCTAGTACATGCCATAAAACCAAGTGATGTGAAAACTACCAACGAGCTCTGTGATAGTGTGACTTCAAGGAGATGATTCGATATTCAAGCAACAAGGTAAATCTACAAGACAACAATAATGTCTTTGGTAAGCTTCATAGCATAGTAAGTTCGAAGAGTTTAAAGAGTTACCATTCATATGTATAAAGCAATTAAAACTCAACTGAGCTACCATAAACTATTGCTTCCTCAAACCATATTTAGTATTTCAACTTTCCTATCTATAACTTTTCTGTTACCAGTACTCGATGCTACTTACACGAGCTGTTGAGGACTCGCAACATATGTGATACCCCAGCCATCGATACGGTGTATGTCTATAAACTGTCCTCCAACGATGCTGCTCGCACGAGCTATCGAGAATATGCATTTAAGCATAAATCCCAACCATCGTAAGGCCTGTAATCCATTTAGGATTTCATATCTCTTTTCGACTCACAATGCTGCTAACACGAGCTATCGAAGACTTGTAACACATGCGATACCCCAATGATCACGTCTGTTTTGTTTTAACGGCTTCAAGCCTACTATCTCTTTCGTTTCATTCCTTCACATCTCGTTGAATCCTAAATCTTCCATTTGTTAAACATAGATAAGATATATAAAAGGAATATTTAAATACAAAATTTACATTACGAACTTACCAGACCGAATTGTAGTTGTAGATAAGCACCAAGGACTAATATGCTAATTTCCCTTTTTCATGATATGTGGCTCGATCGTAATCTCGATCGTAATCTAGATCAACTAATATGCTAATTTGATCCTTTTTAGAAAATTAAAATTTTACCCCTAATATTACCCTTTTATTCAATCTAGTCCTTTTAACATAAAACATGCAAAATAACATTTCTTTTACACAATCAGCCATAGCCGAATCCTCTAGGTATTTACCCAAACCAAAGCTCAAAGTTTCAATGTGGAAACCCTAACCCTAATCTCTCATAGTCGTGTAAGGGAGGAAGGTGAGTGAAAATGATGAAATTTACTTAATTTTCCTTTAATTTAATATATATACTAATGACAATTTTGTAATTTTTAAGACTTCCATTATTAAGCTTTAATTAACAACTTTTAATCTTAATTAAACCTATTTATACTTAATATAAATCATGCTAATCCACCCACTAACATTTTTGGTTAATTTACTCATTTGGTCCTTCTAATTAACCATATTTATTTTTTCACTCATTAGAATTTAACCCTTTCTGCTCAATTAACAATCTAAACATTAAAATTTCTTTACCAACTTTTAATGCGATACTCACGAAATCATAAATATTTAAATAAATAAATTTAGTTACTCGACTTGTCAAAATTGTAGTTCTCGAAATCACTATTTTCGACACCACTAAAAACCGGGCTGTTAAAATCTGGATCGATTTTGATAGATCTGAGCTCAAATCTATTCTTGAGTTTCAAAACAGAGCCTAAAGGATTTTTTTTTTGGATATTCCAGCCATCGGGCATGGCGGTCGCCGTTGCCGACGATCAATGGTCGGGGATGGGTTGCGGTGGATCCATAGGATCGACGAAGGGTGGAGTTGAGAGAAAAATTTTGAAAAAGAGAGTTTTTTTTAAACAAGTAAATAATGATTTTTTTTAAATTTACTTTTCTATGGCCCTTATGTGACGTCGTTTAGGGCCTGATCTGGTGGCCCTAAAACGATGTCGTTTTGACACCGAAAACCCGACCCATTTTGGACCCGAATAGGGTTCGCGTGTTTTTAAAAAATGGGGGATTTATCCCCATGGTCATTCCAGGTTTTGCAAGCTTTTAATTTGGTCCATGTTTCCACCTCTATCCAACGCCATTTCGAGCCAGATCAGTGGGTTTGAAAGGCCATCGTTTTGACGATTAATTTTAAAGGAAAAAAGGGTGAAACCCAATTAGCTTGTTTTTATTATTTTAAAATTTAGCAACCAAATTTTATTTTGTTTTATATCTGGTCCTTTGACCACTGTTTTGAAAAAATAGTGTGTAAGTTTGGGAAAATCACCATTTTTGTCCCTGTTTGTTTTAAAATTTGTTTTAATATGTTTTTTAAATCTTTTAATTTTTTTAAATTTGATCACTATTTTTATTTTATTTTCAATTTAATCCTTTCATTTTCTTTTATATATATATTAGTATTATTCTACTCTGTTTTAGGTTCTATTATTTTATTTTAATGTGTATTTACTTGTCTTATTTTTATGCCTTTGCTTCATTATTATTAAATTGTATATTATGCTGATTCATACTCATTCGATTTTTGTAAAAAATGTATGTGTTTTGATAAAATAAATGATTTCAAAATCGAGGCAATGTTTTTTTTTCGGTAATTTGAAAGGATCATACCTTAACTCATTGAGTGTGAATTTTTTCTTTGGACCAAGATAATTGAATATCTTATTTAAAATTAAAAATACGAGATTTTGAGATAATAATTAGAAATACTTGTTGTTTTCGAAAATCTGAATTATTGTATCCTAACTTACTGGATGTGACTTTTTAATTCGAAATAGCGAACTTTCTTCGTATTTTTTTTCTTAAAAAAATGAATAAACACATCATTCATGCATCTAAGGATTATAATTTAAATATTTCTCAAGTTTTTTAAGTTTCAACCACTATGACTTTAAATAATCGATTAGATACCAATTTTGAGCATGTGGGGGTGCTAATCCTTCCTCACACGTAATCGATTCCTAAACTCGTTTTATGGTTTTAAAGACCAAAATTATTTTAATGATTTTAAAAATCTTACAAGGTGATCAAATTACACCTATTTAAAAAAAATTTATTGGTGGCGGCTCAGTATTCATTTTTTTCCAAAACATAATTTGAGACTCTTTTCAAGAAAATGGTTTCGACAGCTTGACGACTCCACTTGGGACCAATAAGAGAGTCAAGCTGTAACACCCCTACACTCGGTTCACATGTATAAACTCGGTATAAGAGTATTACATATAGTGTCAGAGAATTAAAAACGAGTATAATAAAATTTTCTTTCAAATACTGTGTAATTGAATAGTTTTACTCAAAATATCACAAAATAATCAAGTATAATCAAAATCGAGACTTAAAACTAGTTTGAAAATAATGAAAATGTAATTTTTACTCAAAACAAGGCAAATATCGATACTTTTGCTTAAAAACGAAACCAATGGGGCATTCTGGAACTCTGGTATCGTTACCACCTTAAAATATCGACACCTCTGTCTCAAAATCAGTAAATATAGCCGAAAACTTAGTAATAACCCCTTGAAACAACTTAAAAACTTTCTCAATATTTCAAATCAGTCCAAAACACAATTTTAACCATTTCATTCAATTCATGTAAATTTTCAAAGTAACATTGATAACCCATTCATTAGAGACACATAGGTATATCATTTGTACATGTCATTTCACACAAAATAAATATACATTATCTTGCAATCTTCCGATGTTGATGTGATTTGATGAGAGGCACCTAATCAAACCTTAACTTCTCAGAGGTCTTATACCTACGCGTTGAAATAAACGCGTTAAGCCGGTGAAGGCTTAGTAAGTACTACAAGAATCATTAATCATTCATATTTTAATCACACATTTCAAACTCATTCATATATTTATTTATTCATTTAAAATACATACCTTTTATGTGTATAACATTTAACTTACAGTAGTGTTATGAATTCACATATTCTTCCTGATTTCACATTTTAGCCATTCCAATCTCTTAGCTTACTTAGTTTTATCATTCTTTGATTTCTTATACATATATCATACTTACCTTTCATGTGATTATCATTTCACTTACCTTAATGTCACAATTTGCACGTTCTTTCTTTTTCACATTATTTACCCTATTAACAAGACTCAGACCTTGGCGGATACATGGATCCAACCAAACACACCAGAACGGCACCCAGTGCCTAATCGGATAGTTCGAAGCAATAAAGTGACGCCTAGTGTCTCATCAGCCTAGCCGAAATAAAGTGGTACCCAGTACCTCATCGAATCTATCCAAAGTAAAATAATGACACCTAGTGTCTCATCGACTCAATGTCGAAGTATCCCTGAATTCTTCCAATCCTATGGCTTGCCAACTATATCCGACTCAGCTCGACTAGTTAATAGGGATTTTCAATTTACAATTCATATCACTTTCAATTCCAATTTCACTTTCACTTTCAATTTTGATCACAAATTATTCACAACTTATACATCATATATACATTTTTCATCACATATACATAATCATGTATTTCTCACCTTTATTTTCTTAATGACTTTCACAATATCACCATTTTATCATATAATCAATATTTGTAATTAAACACATAATATTTCACATATACATTGTTCATCACATATATATCATTATATACCTCTTTACTCTTATTTTCACTTAATTTTCAAAACTGTCCATTTGAGTCATAGTATCTTGAGCTACAGAATTTAAAATTAATATATGCTTGATGTTCTTGAAACTAGACTCAAAACTATTTTTACCATAAAAATTTTATAATTTTTAATTTAGTCAATTTGTACAGTAAATTCTTTCAATTTACCCCTTCTCTGCTGTCTAACAGTTTCGACCTTTCTTTACTAAAAATTATTTATCTTTTAGTGCAAAGATCCAATAATGTTCTTGTCTATTTATTTTGAAAATAAACTCATTAAGTATTCAACTATATAAATTTCAATCTCTAATAATTTTTATACATTTTTCTATGATTTTTCAAAATTAGAATAGGGGAACTCAAACCTACTCTAACCTTGTTATACAAAAACTAGTATATCTCAGAATATACAGTTCCTTTTCTTTCACCGTTTCTTCCATATGAAACTACACTCAATAAGCTTTAATTAAATATTGTATTCAACTCTTAAATATTTTTATACAATTTTTGGTGAATTTTCGAAGTTAGTCCTCTGTTATGTCCAAACTGTTTCAATGAGATTAATTCCTTTCTCATGCTTCTTTATATTAAATTTCATTCAATCACACATAATTATAAACACTTTAACTTAATTGTCGCTAAGTCTTTTAATACTTGTAGTACTTACCTCACTTGTAGATAATTTATTCTCACACCTTAGTTTTCTCGTTTCCTTTTTCTTCAATTTGGTCCTTCTCCTTCTTCCCTCTTTCTTCAATTTCATACAAACACATATAAGCTTAAGACTAGAATTCAATACTTTTCATGCTAGATTATGTAAATATACATGTATGTCATGAAAATTGAATCATCTCTTACCTTTATTCTTGAATTTCCAAAATTCTAATTCAATCCCTATCCACTTTAACACTTCAAAGTGGACTCTATAAGGAAATTAAGGTGTCTACTAGCTTCCATTTATGCCTTTCTTAAGGAAATTTTAAAGAAAATGGAGGATTTTGAAGCTTGGAGGGCTTAACAATGGTGAAGGGACTAAATTGGAATAAAAAGAAAAGTTGGATAGTTAGAACATGGACATGGACGGTTGGACTTTTAAAGAGAAGATTATATTTTCATCTTTTGGTTGATTTTTCATCTCTTAAATTCTCTAGACTTTTCTTCAAAAATATCTCACTTAATAAAAATGGTAAAATTACACTTTTAATCCCTGGGCCTTCCAACTTTACACTTTGGCCCAAAACTTTGCCTCCAAAACTATCTTCCACCAAATTACTCCTTTTCCCCTCCGTAATCAATCTAATTCCCATGATGACTCATAATTCAATTTGGATAAATTACTATTTAGTCCTTCCTATTTTCTCACAATTTCTAATTAATCCTTAATTTTTCCTAATCTTCTTATTTTAACCACATATTCTAACTCTTAACTCGACACTATTGCTGTTCCAGCTCTGGTTTAAAAACGCGGATGTTATACAAGCCAAAAGTCGACTTTTTTGGTCTTTTTGTTAGAAATTTAAAATTCGATTTAATTTAATTTGCGATCCTTTGCATTTCATTTATATGATTTATATGTTACTTTGATAAATGTATGTTGATATTGCTATACATGTGTACAGTTTTGCATACATTGCATTTTTCACTGCACCTTTTAAGTGAAAGTATAAAGCTACTCCTTCGTGAGGTTTTCACCTTCGTGTAAGATAGTGGATCACTTTCGAGATACATTTGTGCCTATGTTTTCATGAAGTTTTCACTTCCGTGCAAACATACAGGAAATGTGTCCCCCTGAACCAAACTCGTCCATATGAGCTTGTAATGGGTAAGGACTGAGTAAGCTACTAGTTCGGGGTACCCTTACTCTAGAACTCAAAACCACATATAATGAGCTCTAAGTGCCCACCCTAGGTAGAAACTATGTCGAACTTTTAGCAATTAACCAAAATAGATGCGTAGGTTCTTTGTTGTATGTTTTGAATTTGTTGATAAATTTTATGATGATTGTTCTGACTTGTTTTATTTTTGTCTTATTTTGCATTGCATCCTCATATTAGGAAATATATTGATTTAAGCTCGATTACTAGTAGAGAACTGATCATGGAAAAAGGGTATCTTGATAAGGTAGAGGACAACGCGGCCGTGCGTATGTGGTTAGAGGATAAACAACGCGAAAAGGTGATAGCCTGTCAAAAAGGCACATATAAGAGTTTTGGGATTACACCCAAATAATTGTAACCCGTAACAGTTTGCAAGAGTTGAAAGAAATATGGACAACGAAACGAGGTAGATCTTCTATTGCGAATATGGTGATATTCCTTACCTACTAAAGGAAACTGGATACACATCTTTTCCCAACCGTAGCATAATATTGGAATCCCACTTTTGGGGAACATAGCCATAGTACCCACTGTAGAAGAGCACACAACTCAACTCCATTGCCCGAGGATTCAAGTCGATAAATCCTACTCTTGAGGCGCTATTGTTCCAACTCTTTTTAAGGAGGTTGATGAACATAATCGAGATGAGCGAGAAATAAGTCATGGCTCGAATTAGAGGAAAAAGAGATAAAAAAATGTACCACTTAGAAGAATTTGCATGACTCAATCTTGGTACACCCTAACGCAAGGAAAAAGGACAACGTCTTTGCCTTAAGCTTTTATGGGTAAATCATTTTCCCTAAGGCATTAGGACATATAAATGATGTGATTTCGGATTTGCAGTTGAGTTGAAAGGTAAGCCAAACCAAGAATGAGAAGTTAAAAGGTAAAAGAACTTGAGGCCTCACTTGCGGAGTTGTGAACTACTAGTTGAGCCTCTTAAAGAAACCGAGGAAACAAACAGTGAATATTGAAACAATAACTCCAATGCTTTGAGGGGCAGGTCAAAGATAGGAACTATGTTGCGAGCAAAGCTTTGGCTCAAGTACGAGAAGTGGCTAACAACTTGCAGGTCGTAACCATTCAAGCCGACGTTTTGAGCTTGAAATCGGAGTCAAATTAGGGCAAAATTAGCTTAGCTTCTTAGGAAGATAAAGACTCCGATCATTAGGGAAAAGCCTTATATGTAATTATCTTATGTAAAAACATTCATTTTCCAGTAAAGTTATTCTATCAAAATTCGATTAAAAGTCAAAACCTTTCTTACATATGCATTCATACATTTATAAAGTTTTTGAATCGTATTTCATGCATTAAAATTTTAAGAAGACGTCCCTAATTAAATAAAATTATGACAGTTACTCTGGAAAAAAAACAAATTCAACACCCTTACAATACTCGTACTAAGTTTAGAGAAATTTATTAGAGATTAGAAAAATTGGAGCAAACTTAAAAGCAAATGCAAGATCAACGGCAAGCATAGCTACATGATCAGCTAGCTAAAGTGCAGCAAGACATGAAGGATCAGATCATCAAATCCCAAAAGGATATCATCAATCAACTGACCCAATTACTGGTTAAGGGAGTTGATAAAGGAAAGGGTCTTGCAGTAAACCCTAGAGAAGAGAGTGAGGATCTTTCATATCCTTCGAGTGTTACCCTATGCATGTCCAGGCTCAGCAGGAGACATGATGCGAGGAGCATTGATAGCATTAGAAATGAAACTCAATTTCTCCTTAAGTTAATGTATAATTTGTACCTTTTGTATCATATTTAGAATGCATTATTAGCATTTCATATTTAGTATTTACATTTTCTAACTCAGTCTTGTTGGATCTTATTTTCTTTCATTTTATCGCTTTTATGCTACTAATGTCGCTGTATTTAGTACTAGTTTTGCGTCCAAAGTTTTTAGCGCAGAAATCTACCTAGGAAGATAAAATTAGGAAAGCATTCAAAGTTGCGGTCACAAGTTGATCTAGAATTACGGCTAAATATGTCATCACATGAATGCTTCTACACTTCTATCAGGTAATTCATGCTGCTAACCTATCCAGAAGCACTAGCACTGGAGAATGACAAATTGTCACTGCTAATTAAAATCATAATTTACGTCCAGTTCTCGACAATCTACAACTTATCAATGAACAAATCAGATTTGCATAAGTGCATAGCTGGCAATAACAACTTTTACAACTGCACCAAGGAGTTAGATCTCAAATCTATAATTTCTCTTATTCATTTTTGAAGATAGCTGCCATAGAAGCATAAATTTTGGAGGAAGCTTACATCGGCGAGAAACACAAGCTTATCTACTTGTACAAGGACATCTTTTATCTGGCCTTCAGGTTGCGCTAGAGATCTGTCCGCAAGCTATAATGTCACCGCAGTAGGCTTCATTGATCCTATTCCTAATTTCCTGAATGTGGATCTGTCCGCAAGCTGCAATGTCATCACAGTAGGCTTCATTGATCCTAATCCTGATTTCCTGAATGTGGACAAAGGCATGAGATTAATACTAGCTCTCAAATCACATAAAGTTTTTCCTAGATAACGATTTCTAATTGAGCATGGGACTGTGAAGCTGCTAGGGTCTTTCATTTTTTGTGGCAACTTGTTAGTTAGCACAGCGTTGCACCCCTCTGTGAGCGCAATCGTCTCAATTTCAGATAATTTCTTCTTTTTTGATAATAGCTCTTTCATAAATTTCCCATAATTGGGTATCTGCACAAGAGCGTCTACAAGAGGTATGTTAATATGTAATTGTTTCAAAATATAAACGAACTTTTGATAGTCCTTATCATGGTCTTTCTCTTTAAATATTTGTGAAAATGGAAAAGGTATCGTAGCAGTGGGTTGTTGTGGAATAACTGGCAGCTCCTCCTCACTTATTTCTTCAAAATTTCCTTCAGCTGCAACTTTTCCTTGTTCTGTTGGTTCAGATGCATCGACATGTTCTTGGTCGGAATGTCTGTTTTGTTCAGTCATTTGCTTTCCACTTTGCAGCATAATAGCCTTACAATTCTCCTTCCCTCTTTGCGTTGGGTTTTCAATATTACTAGGTAGAGCACTTGGTGATCTTGTACTCAGATTAGAAGCCAACTATCCTAGTTGGGCTTCCAACGCTAAGATAGAAGAAGAATGCCTTGCACTATTGCTTTAGTTCGCGTGATATGCTCTCGCATTAGCGCCTCAAGAGCAGCCATAGGATCTGACCTTGGTTGAGAAAACTGCTGTTGTGGTTGCTGGTGTTGTTGCATATGTGGCATTACATTCTGTTGCGACTGCAATCGCATTTGTGGTTGCATCTGGCTATGTACCTGCAATTGATCAGGATGTGAATGTACCTGCGAATTCTAATTAAAATTCTACTATTGATGATTGTTGTAACTCCCTTGTCTATAACTCCCTTGCTGTGAGGAATTTTCATATCTATATATGAACGCATTTTCAGCATGTTGTGGACAGTCCTCGTAACTATGATTATCACCGTAAATTTCATTGGAAAATTCTGGCACATCCATATGTTGGGCTCCTTGGATAGGCCAACATCACTTGTCCCCTTCATATTCTTTATAATATTGGCCAAAGAGGATACCTACGCACTCAAAGCAGAAATAGCATTTAATTCAAGAATACCAGGATTAGATTTTACCTGAGCAGAATGAGAGATAGGATATTGATAATCGTTTTGTGCAATTCTCTCTAGAATTTGTACAGCTTCTGTGTAGGTGCAATCCAACAAAGGACCAATAGCAGATGTGTCGACAAGGTTCTTAGTCTGAGCATTCAATCTATTATAAAAGATCTCTAACTGGGTCTCTCGTTGAATTTCATGCATTAGGCAACGTCTAAGTAGAGTCTTATAATGCTTTCATGTTGTATTTAAGTTCTCATTATCCAACTGATAGTAAGTTTTAATGTCATTATGCAACCTTATATTTATTGTCGGTGGATTGAAACGTAAAACGAATTGCGTTGCTAACGCATTCCATGATGTAATAGATCTAGTCGACAATCCCAAGAACTATGTTCTCACTCTTCCCTATAATGAATAAGGAAATAATTGCATTTTCAAGCCATCATCAAGGACACCATGTTGGCTAAAAGATGCGCAAATAAGAAAAAATGATTTTAAATGTCTTCGTGCGTCTTCATGAGGTAAACCTGCATATTGTCCATTTGAATTGAGCATCTGAAACATAACTGGTTTCAGCTCGAAATTTCCAGCTTGTATAGTTAGTCTTACCACTCTTGGTTATAAACCATCAAGGATAGGAACAACAAAGTACCTTATTGTTCTGTTTTGCACTTGTTCTTCTTGTGGAGGTAGTGGTAGTAAATTATTTATTCGTTGTGGTGATATTGAAGGAACTCCATCTTGTGGCAGCAATGGTGGTAAATTATTGTTGTTGTTGTTACCAGCCATTGTCTTTTGTTCTTGCTTCCTCTTTCTAAGTGCTCTATCAAGTTCTGGGTCAAAGCTTACAATTTCCTTAGAATTTCTTCTACGACTTCTAAAGAAATAAAAGAAAATCAATAAAAGAAAGTTAAAAAGATTAGTAAAAACAAAAAGGTTAAGTAAGAAATAATTGCTAATACAATAGTAAACATTAAACAAAGCCAGTCCCAGGCAACAACGCTAAAACTTGATCAGCCTGCAACGTCAAAGCAATATGCAAGCGGACACACGTCGAAGCAAGTTTAGTTAATAGAATAATTCTATCGGATATCGATCCCATAGGGAATGGGTTCTTGATGTCTATATGTCGAGGCAATTAAAACTAAGATTAGAGATAATGTGAGTAAATATGTTAGCGTAATTTAATTAGATCTGCACACTAAAATAGTCAAAATTTTCAATGTAATAAACGTTAATTGTTAGTGCCGCTAAAAGTAAATCAAATTGTTGTTTGAACGTTTGGAAATTTAAATGTAAAAAAGTAAAAGTGTGATCAAGTGGGAAGGTCTGGAGTGGATAACTGATTTTAATAAGTCACAACACAAGATGTGTCGACAAGGGTTTGAATAGATGAACTATCGTAGCAATTGAGTTCCAATGAAATCTTACCGATAACAATTCTCCGTTTAGTCAATACTCAAGCACCCTCAAATACCCCACCTCTTGGTGTGAACAACATTGTGCACTCAAGAACAAGTGATCAGAATCTCTTCTAATCCCAAGCAACTATCGCTGTCTTGCTTGTTAACCTAACTTGTCATCGCATCTCTTAATGTTGGTAGACTGCAAAGGCACTCTCATGTTTGATGCAATTAGATCTAAGAATAAACAGATGAAAAGAATTAAATAAGAATAAAAGTAATTCTAACAATGAAAGATACTCTCGTATTCATTCAAATGTCAATAATAGTTCATTATCATAAGAAGAGAGGAGTTATCAAATACATCGAAACATACTATCTCTAGGCTACTCGAATTATCCCTTAACTGCTCCAGTTGCACAGCATCAAGCACTCCTTATCAGGAGTTGTTGCTCGTCAGCTTCTTCAACTCACCGTTCTCCAGCTTAAAATCTCCAAAAACACAAAGTTATTGTAAATTTAATTCATTCAACTCTTGATGATTTCTTCCATCTTTTTCCTTCTATTTATAGGCTTCAGAATTGCAGATTTCCTCCCCTTCATTCTCAGATCCAGATCCGATTTACAGGTGTCAAAGTTTGTTACAGTCCAGCTTTGCACTCACGCAGTTTTGGTGTATTCTTCATAGATCTACAGGTTGTTGCTACTTTGCACTCAAGCAGTTTTGGTGTTTTTGCAGCTTGACTTCACTCATCCAAGAATAGGTTTCTATGTGGCAATATCGCTAGTCACACTCATCCAAGAATTTTTTGCATGCATAAAATTAGGTTGGAAGATTAAGGCAAACAGTCAATTGAGCAACAACGAAGACTGAATGAGAAAATGAAGGACGTAGTGAAGAAGGAGATTATCAAATGGCTAGACGCGGGCATAATCTACCCTATTTCAGACAACGCATGGGTAAGCCCGGTTTAATGTGTGAAAAAAAAGAGCGACATCACGGTAGTAAGTAATGATAAAAATGAGCTAATCCCTACTCGTATTGCTACAGGTTGGCAAGTGTGTATGGACTACCTCGTTTAAATGCGACCACAAAGACGGATCACTTCCCACTTTCATTCATTGATCAAATGCTAAATAGGCTAGTTGGTAGGGCCTACTACTGTTTCCTTGATGGATACTTTGGATACAACCAGATCGTAATCGCGCCGGAGGATCAAGAAAAGACGACTTTTACATGCCCATTTGGAACCTTTGCTTTTCGATGAATGTCGTTTGGTTTGTGTAATGCCTAAGCCACATTTCAGAAGTGTATGATGGTCATTTTCTCCGATATGATAAAGGACTCATTAGAGGTATTTATGGATGATTTCTCTGTGTATGGGCAAAATTTTGATATATGCGTTGACAATTTAGCAAAAGTGTTGAAAAGATGCGAGGACATCAACTTGATTTTAAACTGGGAAAAATGCCACTTCATGGCAACTGAAGGAATTGTCCTTGGTCATCGAATATATTGTCAAGGCATTGAAGTAGATAAAGTGAAGGTGGAAATCATTGAAAGTTACCTCCACTAAATAATTTGAAAGGAATAAGGAGTTTTCTCGACCATGCCAGATTTTATAGAAGATTCATTCGAGACTTCTCCAAAATAGAAAAACCACTCTGCTCCTTATTGGAGTAAAATAAAAAGTTCTTGTTCGATGAAGCTTGCTTGGAAGCATTTCTAAAGATTAAACAATAGTTAGTACAAGCACTCATTATCATCGCACTAGATTAGATGTAACTGTTCGAGGTAATGTGCGATGCGAGTGACTTGGCTGTAGGTGTTGTGCTGGGACAAAAGAAAGATAAGGTATTTCATTCAATATAATATGCTAGTAAAACTCTAACTGAAGCCCAGGTGAATTATACAACCACTGAGAAATAGTTACTAGCAATAGTTTTTGCATTTGACAAGTTTCGTTCATATCTTGTTGGCGCAAAAATTACAGTATACACTGATCACTCTGCTTTGAGATATCTTTTTGCTAAGGAAGATGCCAAGCCCAGGCTGATTAGATGGATCCTTTTATTACAAGAATTTGATGTCGAAATTAAGGACAAGAAAGGATCGAAAAACCAAGTAGCAAACCACCTATCTCGTCTGGAAGCTGAAAGCGAGGATGGAAATAAGTCACAAATTGTCAAAGCATTTCCAAATGAGAAAATTTTCTTTATCGACGCATCTCCATGGAATGCAGATGTAGTCAATTACCTAGTCTATGAAAAGCTACCACTGAGTGCAACAGGTCATAGGAAGGTCAAATTTCTTAGGGATGCTGCTAAGTATCATTGGAATGAGCCATACTTGTTTAAGGTATGCGCCGACAACATCATTCGTCGATGTGTTCTTGAGGAGGAAATGTTATCTATCTTGAAGCATTACCATGATGCTCCATATGGAGGCTATTTTAGTGGTGTTAGGACTACTGCAAATGTCCTGCAATCAGGATTTTACTAGCCTACATTGTTTCAAGATGCACACAAATTTGCTCAACAGTGTGACAAATGTCAGCGTACTAGTTCTATATCTCGACGCAATGAGATGCTTCAACAATCTATCATTAAGCTTGAGCTATTTGATGTGTGAGGTTTAAATTTTATGAGACCATTTCTAAATTCCTTTGGGAATGTGTAAATCCTGGTAGCTATTGACTATGTCTCCAAGTGGATCGAGGCAATTACTACTCCAAAGGACAACGTTCGGTCGGTGTTAAATTCACGCTTATATTCTTACACGAATCGAAACACCTTGAGCATTAATAAGCGACCAAGGCACTCATTTCCATTGCAATCAGGTGGCAATAACTTTGAAATGCTATGGTGTGAAGCATCGTATGGAAACCACGTATCATCCGCAATCGAATGGACAAACAGAGGTCTCCAATCGACAAATTTAAAGTATTCTTGAGAAGGTGGTTAACCCATCTAGACGGGATTGGTCCTCGCGGTTACATGATACGTTGTGGGCACTTCGCTCCGCTTACAAAACTCCGTTAGGGATGTTACCATATCAGTTGGTGTTTGGAAAATCATGTTACTTGCTTGTCGAACTTGAATATAAGGCCATATTGGCAATCAAGCAAGTGAATATAGACTATGATGTTGCTGGACAGAAAAGATTGTTGGACATTTCAGAGCTTGAAGAAATTTGGTGCAATGCTTATGAAAATAAGGTCATTTACAAAGAAAAAACCAAAAGATGGCACGATAACATCATTTTACGGTGACAATTTTCTTCTGGCCAGTTAGTGCTTTTTTTTAACTCACGATTAAAAGTAAATGGTCAACGATTGAAGCATTACTGCAACCCAGGCATCAACGAACAAAACAAGACCATTAATCTGGTCACATTTACTTAATAATGTTATTGCAATTTTTTATATTTACTTTTAAATCATTTTCTTTAGTTTTATGTAGGAATAAAATATCTCCTTTTTGCCAACGTACACAAACGCACGACTTGTCGACCCATTTCTTTGATGACTCAGCGAAACATTTTGGGCAAGAATCATGCTGATTGATTCACTCCAATCCCCAATCATTGGATCATCCTGAAAAAATACGATTTATGTCCTAGCATTTATTGGCTACAAGCATAGTGTACTCTCTGCTATCAACACGTCTCTTCACCTCCATTGTCTATATAACATCCTTTTTCTGCTGACTACTGTCTCAAACTCACAACCTCTTGTATTTTCTTCATCTTCAACCTTCTATTTTTTTTCTGCTAGATACTTTCACTTTCTCTATTTCAACACTCATGGCAAGATATCGTAGAGCGAAAACCTCATCTAAATAGGTGGTTAAATCCTAGACTGCTATGGTTTCGATCAACCACAACCCAAAGAGCCTATTCTCTTCCTGTCAAAAGTGGCGAAGGACAGTTATCATGAAGTTATGCTGAAGAGGAACTGTCATCCTGAACAAGGATTTCAGTTGTCCCCACATCTGACTCTAGGGAAGCAAGTCACCAGAACAATCTCTTGCTTGGGATGGTAGTAGTTTTGTGACCATCCGGTTGTACTCTCTCTCTGGTAAGGGAATTGTATGCTAACTTAGTGGACTCTGAACAGGAATTCATATTTATTCGTGAAGGGTCAGTTCCCTAGAGCGTCGACCATATAAACCCTCTATTCCATATTGTTAAGGGAGAGGATGAACATATCGAGTTCTTGGCAAATCTGACTGAAGAAGGTACTGAGCTTTTACTGAATGATTTATGCATCGACGGTACAGTTTGGACTGACAACAGTCCAAACAACTACACCATGCACTGTCGCTTTCTCACTGTTCAAAGTAAGGTATAGTTTAATTTTATAAATTATCGCCTACTGCCATCTACCTATAGCACCACTTAAACTCTAGATAGAATGTGTCTGTTGTATTCTATACTAAAGGGACGTAGAATTAATGTCAGCGCAATCCTTTATCAAGAAATTGCTGAGGCCGCCACCGAACAAACAAGTATCTTACCTTTCCATTCTTTGATAATGTTGTTGTGTAAACAAAAAGGCATTGTGCCTCGTGAAGGGGAGGAAAATTTGGAAAATAAAGGCCCAATCAACGATGTTTCGGTAGAGAGGATGACCAAGGGGCAAGAAACCCCTATGGTGAAAGAGGTCCCACAGAAGAAAGAAAAAGGAAAAGGAAAAAGGAAAGTCTCTCAAACCCATTGCCCACAAACCCTCAAATTTGGAGGAAGCTTGATAATATTGAAAAAAATTTTAACCGGATGAACACTAGACAAATCAGACTTGTCGGGGTAGTGGAAGAGATGCAATTCAGATAGAATATATTCTATGCATATACTAGAGCATGGTATAATGTAATTGTCACCACATTGCGCGGCTTGAGTAGGAACCCAATGCCAGAATTCCCTGTGCTCCTTCCCATCATTAATGAAGTCACTCTATAATCGGAGCAGCCTGGTTCAGAAGGCAGAACCCAATCTATCCAGTCCCCAAATCGAATCCACATATCTAATGAAGAGGATCAAGAGGTGCAATTCAAGGAAATGGAAGACTGCTTCCAAAACATAGCTAGCCTATTTGAAGACGAACTATCGAACAGTATGGGAGCCACTATGGCGAAAAGAGAGGCTGCTGCGGTGGAAGAGCACACCCTAGTTGCCTCTGTGGGTATTAAGGCAGAAGAAAAAGAAAGAAAAGAAGAAGAAAAAAAAAAGAAGGAAGAAAAAGAAGATGTTACCCTGACAAATTTATCTGAGAAATTTGTCGACGCACTTATAAGTGTGGGTGCATCTGTAGAACAACTGGCGCAAACTGGGGCGAGCTAGGCCGAGGTGATCACATCTGGAATTGAGGATTCTAATCCTCTAGCTATTGTGCCATACTCGGCACCAATTGCTGAAATCCATCCATCGGACGTGACTGTCGATGAAGCCAACATTCAACTAGCAATGGAGGAGCAGTCTACTCCACCAATTGAACAAAAAGAAAGATGAACGCCCAAAGAAGAAAAAAAAATCCAAAGCAGCCACATCTGAGGCTACAACACACTAAGTTAGTTTACTTTTCAGTAGTTAGTTGCATGCATTTCATTTAAATTGTCATTGCATTTTTATTGTCGCTGCATTTTATTTGTTTTCATAGTTGCATTGTAGTTGCATTTCCATTATAATTTGTATAGTATTGTCAGTGCATTGGGAACAATGCAGATATTAAGTTTGGGGGGAAATGTGGAATGGAAATGCAATTACACACACAAGTGTAGAAATATATTTGTTTCTTTAGTTGAATGAAAATATGCAAAGTTAAGAAAAATAATTGTGACCACATTTTTTTCATTTGATGCGTAAATTCTTAAATTATTTGGAATGCTAATGCGTGAATTGAATGAATATGATTAAATGTTGAATCCTTCTATTTTTGGATGAATGATTGAGATTGCATTAATAATAAATTAGTAGTATCATTCTTTAAATATTGAATAAACTTACAATCTTGCAGCTTTGTTTATAATTATATTTACTAAATAAAAGACACTCCAAAATGGCTGCATTATGACTCAACAAAGGGGAACACTCCATTGCAAGTGTAGAAAAATTATCTATCCAAAGGCTGTCACTGCAAGAGCGTGTGTCAACACAATTATATACTCCTTGGGGGTTTGTTGCACCCCATCATTACTATCCAAGAACAAGAGTGTAGTAATATAATGATATCTCTCAGTTGCATAAAAGAAAATGAAAAGAAATAAAGAAAGAAAGAAAAGTTGATAAAAAAATAAATAATATTTTTTTTTTATACAATAAATGTTGTGTTGGTTAAGAAGATTTAAGATTTGAAGCATGATGCTAGCATTAGTGAAGTTGTAATTTTGATTACTTATACCTATAAATTGTCAGCGCAATATTTCAGCCTATGAATACAATTTATACATTAAGATTCAAGAGAATATAAGTTGCTAGAATGATGAATGTGGTGACAAGAATTTAGATATAACTTTGCAAGTTTTTATTTACTTGAAGACAAATAAAAACTCAAGTTTGAGGGTGTGATAGCATTAGAAATGACACTCAATTTCTCCTTAAATTAATGTATAATTTGTCAGATCTTATTTTCATTCATTTTATCGCTTTTATGCTACTAATATCACTATATTTAGTATTAGTTTTGCATCCAAAGTTGTCAGCGCAGAAATCTACTTGGGAAGATCAGAGTAGGAAAGCATTCAAAGTTGCGGTCCCAAGTTGATCTAGAATTGCGACTGAATATGTCATCACATGAACGCTTCTACGTTTCTATCAGGAAATTCACGCTGCTAACATATCCAGAAGCACTAGTGCAGAAGAATGACAAATTGTTACCGCAAATTAAAATCATAATTTACGTCCAGAAATGTCGCGACAATCTACAACTTATCAATAAACAAATTAGATATGTGTGAGTGCATAGTTGGCAATAACAACTTTTACATCTGCATCAAGGAGTTAGATCTAAAAAAGGAGAAAGATCTGGAATGGCTAGTGATTATAAATAAAAGGATGAAAGAGAATATGGATCATCAAGGTGTGAAGATTTCAAATCTATAATTTCTCTTATTCATTTTCGAAGATAGCTGCCATGGAAGCTTAAATTTTGGAAGAAGGTGATCTGATCCCACAAGGACACAACAGCTTCTGACGAGAAGTGCTTGATGCGACACAAGAGGAGCGATTAAGGGAGAATTCTATTAGACTAGAAATAGTATGCTTCAATTCATTTGTTAATCCCTCTTAAAATGTTTATGAATACTATTGATAATTGATTGAATATGAAAGTATCTTTTAATATTAGATTTGCTTTGAGTTTTATTCAATTCTTCTCATTTTTTTATCTTTGGATTCAACTGTTTTGACCACAGAAGTGCGATTGCAATCATAATCACTAGAAAGTGTGGTGACAAGTTAGATTAACAAGTAAGACAGCGGAAATTGCTTGAGACTAGGAGGAATTCTGGTCACTTGTTCTTGAGTGTTCAGTATTACCAGCACTGGAAGGTGTGATAGTTATGGGTACTTAGGTCTTTGTTAAACAAAGAGTTTATATTGGTACGATCTCATTGGAACATAATTACGGTGACATTTCATCTATAAGTTACCTTGTTGTCACATTGAGTGTTGCTAACTTGTGAAGTCAGTGATCCTCTCCACTTCTTTACACTTGATCTATTTTTTTTTATTTCTGAATATACATTACAACATCTCAAACACCAATTAATCTTTTATTAATTTGCTTTGACATTTTGTATTACATTTGCACTTACAATTTTTTACTCTTGACCTGTGTAGTTTTAACTGATTTGCGTTAACATTATTATTAACATTTATTACCATTTTAACTCAATTTGCTTCGTCTACTATACTTCCATCAACAGTGTACGCTTGCACATTATTATTGTGATGTTCATAGCACGATCAAGCATTTGTTACCATCAAACCACAGCCATACCTGATTCGTACATCAAAGCCAGCGAACTACCAAATGGTCTCCAGTTCTAACCCAGGAGATAACTCAGTTAACTCATTCATTGCAGATTTTAAAGAGGTAGTAGAGGCAGAGAAGGCAAGAGTCGAACTTCCGAATCAGCTGGAGGAGCGCTGTAAATGGTTGGAGGAAAGATTCAGAGTGATGGAAGGAGCTGAAGTTTGTTGTGGGATGGATGCTAAGGAACTGAGTTTGGTCCTAGACTTAGTACTTCCCCTCAAGTTTAAGGTTCCTGAGTTTGAAAAATACAATGGGACGATTTGGCTATAAGCGCATATCACCATGTTTTGTAAAAAGATGAAGGGCTACGTCCATAATGATCAACTGCTAATCCACTATTTCTAGGACAATCTGACGGGATCAGTTGTAAAGTGGTACAATCAATTAAGTCGTGCCAAGATCATTTCTTGAAAGGATTTGGCACAGGCTTTCATGAAGCAATATGGCCACGTCATCGACATGGCTCTTGATAGGATCACATTGCAAAATATGGAGAAAAAGCTAGGTGAAAGCTTCAGGCAGTACGCCCAAAGGTGGAGAGATATGGCCACTCAGATACAACTACCATTATATAAAAAAGAGACAACCATGCTCTTTGTTAGTACTTTGAAGGTGCCACACATTAATCATTTGTTGGAAAATGCTACCAAGAGCTTCCCTGATATGGTCATGTCTGGAGAAATGATTGAAAACACAATTAAAAGTGGGAAAATTGATGCTAAAGAAAGTGCCAAGAGGTTTACTCCAAGAAGGAAGGACAATGAAGTGAATAATGAAGGCTTATACAGGCCAAATTTTGCAAAGTCGATTATGGTGACACAATCTAAAGCTTCGAAAACTAATTATCAAAACATTCCAAGACAAGAATCAAACTCGAGGTCAAACATTGAAAGAGCCCAATTTACCCTTATCCTGATGTCATACAAAGACCTCTACAAAAATATATACGATGCTCATGTAGTGTCCCCATATTATTTGAAGCCAATGCAACCCCATTCCCAAAATGGTACGATGTAAATGCTCAATGCGAGTACCATGCAGGAATAATTGGACACTCAATTGAGAATTGTATCGCCTTCAAGAAGCTAATTGAGAGGTTCATTAATATGGGAATCTTGAGGTTCAATAAACCAGCAGGACCCAACGTGGCTAGAAATCCCTTGCTCAATCGTCATGATCAGGGGGTAAATGCGATAACAGAGAAAAAGAGCAAGAGGATTAAAAACGATATTGGGGAGGTCAAATCTCCATTAAAATGGGTTTGGCAACAGATGACCCACTTAGGTTTAATCGTACAATATATGGAATGCACAGTAATAAAAACTAAAAATTACTGTGAGTTTCATGCCACTAAGGTGCATAGAATCCAAGGGTGTGTCGAATTCCGAGCCTTGGTACAAAAATTGATGGATAATAAGGAGTTTGATTTTTTTAAGGAGATGGAGGATATAAAAGGACGAGATATTTGTGCTTTTGAGAAAGGGGCATCAGAAAAAGCTTATAAGGCTAATCTACCAGTGGTAATCATTTCTAAGTTAAGTGGTAATGAGGTTGGAGAGCAAATGACACCACGGGTTATCATTCAGAAACTTGCGGTATTTTCTTATAAGGACAGTAAGAGAGTCTCGTGGAGTTATGACTACAATCTGGTGGTGCCGAAAGGGGATGCATCGAAGAAAGATGTAAGTCTCGTCACATGTAGTGGGAGATGCTATAACCAGACAGACGCAGAAAGTGAAGTCAACAAAGAAAAAGCCTTAATGGTTAAGCCTGATGAGAGAAGGATCAATAAACCTGATATGCTAGTAAATAAGTTGATAACTGAGGAGGAGGCAAAGGAATTTTTGAAATTCCTAAAACATAGTGAGTACAGCATGGTGCAACAGTTACATAAGTAACCAGCTCACATATCAGTGTTAACCCTGCTGTTAAGTTCAGAAACCCATCATGAAAGTTTTGAACGAGACATATGTTATTGATGATATCTTAGTAAATAATTTGGATTGGCTAGTTAATAACTTGAGTGCGGATAATTTCATTTTCTTCAATGATGATGAAATACCTTCGGGGGGATGGACTTAATGAAAGCTCTAAACATCACGACTCGATGCAAAGGATACATGCTACCAAGAGTATTTATAGATAATGGTTCTACTTTGAATGTGTTACCATTGACGACACTGAACAGGTTACCAATCGACAGCTCCCACATGAAGGCATGTCATAACATAGTGAGGGCATTTGACGGAACCAAAAGAAGAGTGATGGGCAAAATTTAGATATCACTCCTAGTTAGTTAAAACACAATGAGATGGACTTTTTGGTGACGGACATTAAGCCCACTTATAAATGTTTGTTGGGAAGACCTTGGATCCATTCAGCAGGGGTAGTACTGTCTTCCTTGCATCAAAAGTTAAAATTGGTGACAGAGGGTCGATTAATCACCATTAATGTCGATGAGGACATCATTGCATCGGTGGCTAGTGATGCGCCCTACATTGGTACAGATGAGGAGGCCATGGAATTCTCCTTTAGATCTTTAGAGTTTGGAAATGCTACCTTCGTAGCTGAAGGAAATAGGATCCTCACACCGAAGATGTCTGTAAATACCCGGATAGGTCTAAAAATGACAGTTAAAAGAGGAGCTTTAATTGAAAGATGATTGGGAAGATATCTCTAAGGAAGGATCACTGCGCCAGTATTGGTAGATAAACATGATTGCTTTGGCATAGGATTCAAGCCAAATGTGAAACAAAGAAGAGAAGAATTGTAGAAAAGGCAAGAAATGAGAAGAGCATGAATAAACGGAGAAGAAATCAAATGTGAACCAATGGTTTTTTCCCCATATATCGAAGACATTTATGTCAGGGGCATTATTAACCCCGAGCAAAAGCTAACTAAAAATGATATGGTGGAATTAATGGAAAACTTGAGCATCAGTGCTATTTCTGAGGAGAGGAACGAGCAAAGGAACTTGTCAAGAATTCATCCCTACGCCCTCGGAAGCATTTTGGACAACTGGACTGCGAAAAAGCTCTCTGTAGTTTTTAAGACTTTTCAGAGTAATGTTTAGAACACCCTTGTTGCTTTAAGCTCGAGAGCAATAGGGATCTTTTTGTAAAGGGCACATAATCGTTAGCTTTTATTTCAATAAATATGATGCACTTTCTTTCACTCAAATTGGCAAACATTCTCATTATTCTTTTCTCTCATACCGTAATAAATATTATTAAATTCATATTCTTTGGAGTCTTTTGGTCGATATGATAGGTCCTTATATATCAATGATATGAGTAACGTCATTGCCGACTTAGAGCCTCATTTTGAGCAAGATGTGTGTTCAGAAGAATCTCAGGATTTTGAAGATGCTCAAGATTGTAATTTATCTCCTGATTTGCTACGGATGGTTGAGCAAGACGAGAAACAGATCCTACCACACAAAGAATCAATAAAAGTTGTGAGTTTAGGGGATGATAAAAAAGAGGTGAAGATTGAGACCTGTATTTGTATTGATTTGCTTCAAGAGTTCAAAGATGTATTTGCATGGTCATACTAGGACATACCCAATCTAAGTACTGATATTGTGGTGCACAAGCTCCCCAAAAAAGAAGAGTGTAAACCGGTCGACCTGATGTACTATTAAAGATAAAAGAATAGGTCAAAAAATAGTTTGATGTTTGTTTCCTACAAGTGGTAAAATACTCAAAATGGGTAGTCAACATAGTGTCAGTTCCTAAGAAGGATGGGAAAGTGCGAATATGTATGGATTATCAGGACTTAAACAAGGCTAGTCCGAAAGACAATTTCCCGCTACCTCATATATATACCTTGGTGGACAATGTAGTAAGTCATTCTTTGTTCTCCTTTATGGATGGTTTTTTCGGGTACAATCAGATAAAGATGCATCCTGAATATATGGATAAAACAACATTCGTGACCATGTGGGGAACCTTTTGTTACAAAATTATGTCATTTGGATTGACGAATGCAGAGGCAACATATCAAAGGGCTACGGTGACTCTGTTCGATGATATGATGCACAAGGAGATTGAAGTCTATGTCGACAATATGATCGCAAAGTCTTGAACAGAAGAAGAACATTTGAAAGTTTTAAGAAAGTTACAATTGAAGTTGAACCCAAACAAATGTACTTTCGAGGCTACTTCAAGCAAGTTATTAGGCTTTGTGGTTAGCAGAAGGGGAATTGAGATCAATCTAGATAAATTCAGAGCCATACAAGAGTTACCACCACCACGTACTCAAAATGAAGTTAGAGGGTTTCTAAGGAGATTGAATTACATCACTCGATTCATCTCACAATTAACTGAGAAATATGATCATATCTTCCGTCTTCTTAAGAAGCACAACCCAGGAGTTTGGGATGATGAATGCCAAAGACTTTTGAAAAAGTTAAACATTACTTGTCCAATGCTCCAGCTTTGATGCCACCGAATCCGGACAAACCTTTAATCCTATACTTGGTTGTATTCGAAAACTCTATGGGATACGTGTTAGGCCAGTATGATGAGTCAGGAAAGAAAGAAAGAAAGAGCAATCTATTATCTTAGCAAGAAGTTCACTAAATATGAGATAAGATATTCGCTAATTAAGAAATTATGTTGTGCTCTGGTTTGGATTACCCGAAGGTTGAGGCAGTACATGTTATACCATACAACTTGGTTGATTTCAAAATTAGATCCTCTTAAGTTCATGATGGGGTCGACTGCATTGAATGGAAGAATGGCTCAATAGCAAATGTTGCTCTTTGAATTTGACATAGTTTATGTGAATCAAAAGGCGATAAAATGGAGTGCAATAACAGATTTTTTAGCTAGCAGAGCTCTTGAGGATTATGAGTCATTAGATTTTGATTTCTCAAATGAAGATCTAATTTATGTTGCAACCACAGAAAAAGGATTTTTAAAAGGGAAACCAAGGAAAATAAATTTTAATGGTGCTTCAAATGCCATTGGTAAAGGAATTGGGGCAATTCTGGTATCCCCGAAAGGAGATCATTACCCTCTCACAAGTAAGACTTCGATCGTACAAATAACATGGCTGAATATGAAGCATGTATCATGGGTATTCGTGCAACTATAGAACGTAAGATTAAGGTTCTGGATGTGAATGGTGATTCTGCGTTGGTAATTTATCAACTCAAAGGTGAATGGGAAACGAGAGATTTCAAATTGATTGATTATCGAAAGTTAGTTCTCGAGTTAATTAAAGAATTTGAGGACATCACCTTCGATTACCTCCCGCGAGAGGAAATCATATGGCTGATGCTTTGGCTACCCTTGCCTCCATGATTATGGTCAATAAGCAAGAAGATATCAAGCCCAATCAGATGAGTATCTAGGAGGTTTCAGCTTATTGCTACAACATTGAAGGGGAAGAAAAGGATAATCACCCTTGGTACCAGGAAATTTTGCAAGATGTAAAAGATCGCAAGTATCCTAGCAAGCCACCGAGAAAGATAAAAGGACGTTGAAAAGGCTCGCAATTGATTATGTCCTTGATTGGGATATTCCATACAAAAAGAGAAAAGATCAAGTTTTGTTTAGGTGTGTTGATGCTAAAAAAATCCTAGAAGAAGTTCATGAGGGCGTTTTTGGAACACATCCAATGGTTTCACGATAGCCAAATATATTATGAGATTCGGATATTACTGGTCAACCATGGGAGGAGATTGCATTAGATACACTGAGAAATGTCACAACTGCCAAGTTTATAGAGACAAAATTCATGTACCTTCTTCACCTCTTCATGTTATGACTTCTCCATGGGCTTTTCTTATTTGGGGCATGGACGTCATTAGACCAATCTTGCCAAAAGCATCTAATGGGCATAGATTCATTTTTTTGGTCATCGATTACTTTATTAAGTGGATGGAAGCTACTTCCTATGCTAATGTTACGAAATCAAAGGTTAGCAAATTCTTAAAGAAAGAAATTATAGGTCGGTATGGAATTCCAAAAAAGATCATATCCGATAATACTTTGAACTTGAACAATAGCACGATAGCAGAAGTCTACAATCAATTCAAGATCAAGCATCACAATTCAGCATTGTATCGCCCGAAAATGAATGGAGTAGTGGAGGCAGCTAATAAAAATATTAAGAAAATTATGGGAAAATGACAAAGACATATAAAGATTGGCATGAGAAGTTACCATTTGCTCTCTACACTTATCGAATGTCTATCAGAACTTCTACTAGGGCAACACTTTTCTCATTAGTATATGGAATGGAGGTAGTCTTACCCATTGAATTTAAGATTTATTCCCTTCGAGTCTTATCAGAAGTAAAGTTAGATGGGGCAGAATAGATTCAGTCAAGGTATGGCCAACTAAACCTAATTGAGGAGAAGAAACTGAAAGCTATCCAACATGGCCAGATGTACCAAAATTGGATGATGCATGTTTATGATAAAAAGGTTTGCCCTCGAGAATTCCATGAAGGAGATCTAGTTTTGAAAAAGATCCTTCCTATACAAAAGGACTTTTGAGGCAAATGGATGCCAAATTGGGAAGGCCCATATGTGGTAAAGAATGTCTTTTCTAGAGGAGCTTTATTTCTAGCTGAGATGGATGATAATGATTTGTCAAACCTTATGAACTCAGATTCAATGAAGAAATACTTCGCCTGAAAAAGAGAGAGGAAAAAGTTTGAGTTGAAAACCTATAAAGGGCGGCTCAAACAAAAAAAAGAGGGGTCGAGATGAAAACCCGCAAAAGGCGTCTCAAATCCTAAGGAGATTTGAGTTGAAAACCCGAAAGGGCGACTCAGATTTGGATCAAAGATCGAGCACGAAATGGGCTTTTTTCTCAAAAGTAATAAGATGGAGAGACATTACATCTTGGGCATCGACGGAGTGTAACAGTTTTCATGGGTACATATCAGGCTCAAAGTGGTCTTTATCAAGTTTGCTCGAATAAATTTATACATTGATATCTAGGGCATCTGATTTTATTTCTCTTTACTCACTTTAACGATTTTGGATCAATGTGTGCTATTTTTTACCAACATTTGTCATTCTTGGACCAATGTTTGCAATTTTGGCAATTATTTAATGTTTGTCATTCTTTGAACAATGTTTGATATTGATTTTATTCATTCTCATTCAAGTTTTGTTTCTAATAACTTCAATCTTATTCATTTTTTATAATCCTGCTCAAAGCATTTTTTGTATTGAGATAACAGTTAATGGACTTGATAATATAAGGTATAAAAGGATTTCTGCATATCGCTTTGGAAAATTTCTAAATAGTACAGGGACTTAAAACAGGACTACTAGTTAAAAATAATAAAATCTGAGGGTTGAAGCGGTCCTGAAATAAATAGTTCAGTTTATGAATACCTCTTCGAATTTCATATCGAAAGCACCAGACATGAAAGAAAGGCATAGTGACACATCAGTGTTAGAACTTAGGCAAAAGGTGATCAATGACGACCTAAGGACTAAAAAACAAAATTATTCTAAAATATCACATCTTTGCATTCATATCAATATCATTCATACGCATTTAGGTAGGAGCATTTGATTCATTCAAATCATAGCATCCTAGTTACATGGCCTAGATAGAGGCCCATAAAACAGATTCCACAAGTCATATCCTAAGAGAATGGCGTGACAAAATAACCAATCTTATACCCCTAAAGCTGTAAAGGAACAGATTGAAGCCGTAATGGAAAATCTCATACACCTAAAGCTGTAGAGGGGTAGATTGAAGCCGTAAGGGCAAATCTTATACCCCTAAAATTATAGAGAGGCAAATTAAAACTACAGAAGCAAATCTTATACCCCCTAAAGTTGTAGAGGGGTGGATTAAAATGAGTAACGAACCTCAGTCCCTGAAGTTGCAGCAGAATAGAGCAAAGTTACAACCTAAATCTTATACCCCTAAAGTTGTAGAGGGGCAAGTCAAAACTCACAGTAGCAAACTTTTATCTCCGTGAAGTTGCAGTGAAGCAAGATAAAGCTACAACATCAAATCCTATATCCTTGGAGTTACAATGGATCAGATTGAAGATACGAAAGCGAATCCTTATCTCTCCAAAGTTGCACTAAAGCAAAATGAAGCTACCTATACCCCTGAAGTTGCAGTGGGTCGGATAAAGTCATGAAAGCGAATCATTATCTTTCTAAAGTTACAGTGGAGAAAGATAAAGTTACCACACAAAATCCTATACTCCTGAAGTTGTAGTGGGTCGGATTAAAGACATGAAAGCAAATCTTTATCTCCTTGAAGTTGCAGTGGAGCAAGATGAAGCTACAATACTAGATCCTATCTTCCTAAAGTTGTAATGAAGCGGATACAGTTGAGTAGAGTAACCAATGAAGTGAAAGAGTGGATACTGAAAAAGAGAAACACCAAAAGACGAAATTTAGCAAGATCGAACAAAACTGGTCTTCTTTTGAGTCTTTGCTTCATTCTCGTTACACGACAATGAGCAAAGAAGAGTAGCTGTAAAAGCCCAACTTGGTCCGAGCTAGTAAAAAAACCAATTTTATATTTATTTATTTATTATTTTATAAATATTAAATAAATAAAATAAAATAATAGAATAAATGCTTTAAAATAAAGTCCAAGTCCATTACATTAGGAAATACCCAAAATATAAAAGCCAATACACAAAATACCCAAACCCAAAAAACCATACAAGCCCAAACAAGTCCAAAACCTTAAAAAATTTACAGCAACCCTAATTTCCAAAACCCTAGCAATCGCCGCACCCTCATCCATGTTGTCGCCGCCGTCACTGCCCTCGGACCCAAGATGCCACGACCTACACGCAACTCAGATTTACAAGCAACTAGAAAATCCGAAAAAACATTGTAAATCCATGTTATAAAAACACGAAGATCAAATGTAAACTTTAGACAGATTTTTATATAATATTCAGACGATTTCTTTTAGCAATCAAAGAACACCCATAATCAATATCAGAATACATTTGAAATACAAAGAATCAAGTTTTCTTTTTCTAAAGGTATACTTTTTATTATATATACTTTATTTTATTATTTTTTCCTTATTTCAAACAAATATTAAATAAATAAAAAAGGAAGAAAAGGGAGGTGGTTAGGGTTCATACCTTAATGCCGCAGTTGTCGCCATCGTGTGGTCGAGTTTTACCCTCGATCTATGACCGTGAAGTCCCTCCGAACTCATCAGTGTTTGGAGGGGGCTACGTTTAAAAGGCACTATTTCAAAAAGGAAAAAGAAACACAAAACAGATTCAAAAAACCTTAAAATCGAAGCTTCTTGAAATTTTTCTTAAGGGATCTAGCTCGATTTTGATAGATCCGAGCCCATATATGTTCTTGAGTTTCAAAACGGAATTGAAAGGATTTTTTTGGATTTTTGGCCCACCGGGAATGGCAGTCGCCATCGCCGACAATCGGTGGTCAGGGATAGGTTGCGGTAGATTCCTAAGATCGACGAAGGGTGGAGTTGAGAGAAAAATTTTGAAAAAGAGAGTTTTTTTAGGGAAGTGAAATAATGAGCTTTTTTTTTTAATTTGCTTTTATAAGGCCTTTATGCGATGTCTTTTAGGGCCTGATCTGGTGGCCCTAAAACGACATCGTTTTGATGTCGAAAACCCGATCCATTCTAGATCTGAATAGGGTTCGCGTTGAAAATGGAGGATTTATCCCTGTGGTCCTTCTAGTTTTTGCAAGCTTTCAATTTGGTCCCTATTCCTTCAATTCCTCCCTTATCCTACGTCATTTCTAGCCAAATCAGTGGTTTTGAAACGTCATCGTTTTGACGACTGATTGTAAAGGAAAAAAGGGTTAACTTCCTCCATAGCCCCCTTTTATTTCAAGAGTTCGCAATTTAACCCTATTAGCTTGTTTTTATTATTTTAAAATTTGTCAACCAAATTTTATTTTGTTTTAAATCTGGTCCTTTGACCACTATTTTGAAAAAATAGTGTTTAGGTTTGGGGAAATCACAATACTAATCCATGTTTGTTTTAAAATTTGTTTTAATATGTTTTTTTGAATCTTTTAATTATCACTATTTTTATTTTATTTTCAATTTAATCCTTTCATTTTATTATTATATATATATATATTAGTATTATTTTATTCTGTTTTAGGTTCTGTTATTTTATTTTAAAGTGTATTTGCTTGTCTTATTTTTATGTCATGTCATATTTTGTTTCATTATTATTAAATTGTATATTATGCTCATTCATACTCATTCGATTTTTGTAAAAAATGTATGTGTTTTGATCAAATAAATGATTTCAAAATCGAGGAAATGTTTTTTTTCGAAAATTTGAAAGGATCATGCCCTAACTCACTGAGTGTGATTTTTCTCTTTAGACCGAGATAATTGAATATCCTATTTAAAATTAAAAATATGATATTTTGAGATAATAATTACTTGTTGTTTTCAAAAATTTGAATTGTTGTGTCCTAACTTACTGGATGTGACTTTTTAATTCAAAATAACGAGCTTTCTTCGTAAATTTTTTTCTTAAAACAATGAGCAAACACGTCATTCATGCATCTAAGATTATAATTTAATTTTTTCTCAAGTTTTTTAATTTTCAACCACTAGGATTTTAAATAATCGATTAGGTACCAATTTTGAGCATGTGGGGCGCTAATATTCCCTCACACGTAATCGATTCTCGAACTTGTTTTATGGTTTTAAAGACCAAAATTATTTTAATGATTTAAAAATCTTACAAGGTGATTTAATTACACCTATTTTTTTTTAAAAAAAATTATTGGTGGCGGCTCTGCTTTCATTTCTTTTTTCAAAAAATAATTCGAAACTTTTTTCAAAAAAATTGTTTTGACACATTTCATTTCGAGTCGAGTCGAATCGAGTGAAATTATTCGAGTTAAATTAAAAAAATAAACATATCAAGTAAAAATATTGTTACAATATAACTAATTATATGTTAGAGCACATAAATTTGAAACCAAATATTTTTAAAAAAAAATTAAAGCAAAATAATAAAATAATTGAGTATGATAAATTTGAATTATTAATTAGGTCCCAAAATTATTATTTTAGAAAATTTTAAAATTTTAACTTTTTTATATATTTTTTAGAATTTTAAAAAAAGTTTATATATTTTTTAAAAATATAAAATTTGAAATTTTTATTAATATTTTGATTTTTTTTGCATTTTTGTTGAGAGAGATCAATTTGTTTATTTTCAAAGTTAACAGGGACCAAAAGGGTATTTACACCAATTTTTTATTCAAATTATTCTAATTGTGAAATTCAACTCGACTTGAACTCGAAACTTAAGTCGAGTTATTCGAGTTGAAATTTAAAAAAATTGATTTTTTCAAATCGAATCGAGTTTTACTCATCCCTAGCAATAACCATCTAATTAATGAAAATAGGCTTAATGATAAATTTGACAACTAACATTTGCATGTTTTGTCAAAATGACCCTAATTGTATTTTTGGGTTTTTTTTACCATCAACCTTTATTATTTTTTTCAATTTGCTTTTCCTAACAGATTTAATCAATAAATTTAAGGTTTCAACATTTCTTTTCTTTCAAAAGGTTTCAATCTTTCGTACGTTTGTTTACTGGGAAGTTTTTTCATTGAGTTAATTTTTTAGATAATTACTTTTATTTTCTTTAAATTAAGGGTTATTTTTTAATTTAATGTATTATTTATTTATTTTATCATTTTCACATGTAATTATCTTATTGAGTTACTTAAGTAATAAATTACATCTCATTAAAAATATTCCACATATATGAAATTACACATCATCCCCGTTAACTTTTATTAAATTTGTTAGAAAAAGCATATTGAAAAAAAAACAAATATTAATGGATAAAACATGCAAATGTTAGTGGTTAAAATTGTCATTAAACCATGAAAAAAGGAAGAAAAGGAAACAAGTAGGTCCTTAGTAAGAAAAAACAGGTCTAATATTGTCTCTAGACCCTGTACTCTTTTAAATTTGAAATTTAATCTTTTTTTAATTCAAAAATTTAATCTTATTTGATTTAAAAAAATAAAATCTAATTAATAACATTATAAATTGAAATTTCTTAAATTTAAATATATGTTATCAGTTAAATTTTATTTTTTAAATCAAATATTTGAAAATGAAAATATCACACTTTCAGTTGATAACTCATGTTATCATTTGAACGCACTAAATTTTTGAGAATGAAATTCAGATAAAGATATTAAATTACAAAACTTCAAAGAGTTCCAATAGAATTGCTCAATTATTATTTAAATTTAATAATAATTTTTAAAACAGAAAAATTATACATTTATGATACCAACAATACTACTGAAAGATCGACATCTCAAGATTATTCTTTATATTAGGTATTAATTATACACCAAACAATTCTTTATCATCGAATTTCACAATATGAGTATCGAATAAACACCTTTAGCTAAAAAAAATCATATGAAATGATAATTTCATGTCATATTTATCTCTTTCCAATATTAAAATGATAAATCCAATTTTTTTTCTTGATTTTTAACTTTTTTTTAATTGAACTTGAATTTATTCAAGAGGAAAAAAAAAAGATGAAAATCAGGAGAAAAAATTTGATTTATTATTTTTCAAGATAAAGATGACGTGAAATCACAATCTTATACGATCGTTTCTCTGAGCTAATGGGTGAAACGTGAAGGTTTATATATTATATCTACAGTTCATAAGTCATGCCAACCTTAAGCATGCGACTACGAGGGATATAAAACACTTCCTCACTTTGTCTCAAGTTCTTCCTCATGAAATTGTAAGCATAATCTATTAACAACCTTTTCCCTATCCCACTCCCTTTACTTGCAACCACCTCATTCTCACCCATCAAATGCACCACCCCACCTTTACATGCTTTCTCCACCACGCTCGTCTCGCTCGCCACTCTCTCCCGCCATTCCTCTTCCCCTCCCTCTCCGTTCATCACCCCGTTTTCATCTTCATTACCTTTATTTCCATCTATAATGTGAGCCAAATATATGTTTTCCGTGATGAACTCTTTCAACTTCTCGACTAAAATCTGTTCCAATGGTTCTACGTTGTTGCGTATGTCGGTGTACCCATATCTGACGACGCAACGGAATATGTTTAACTCCTTTGGTTCCACCCTTCTAAATAGGAACCGCTCTTCGGCTGGAACTTTGCTGATTGGTAGTGACTTGATGGAGACAAAAATAAGGACCGAATGCAATGCTTGTATGTTCGCCACATAATGCTCGAATATGGGCGGAATGCCTTGAACGAGCTCTGAGTAAAACAGGGCAAGTCCCGGGATTCTACACAAGTTCATATCCGAAGCAATGTCCTTTACCAATTCGAGGGAGAGTTTGTGTTCGAGCTCGAAATTGTACTTCTTTCGGTACACGTTGTTCCAAACGTACATCACGGTCATCAAAACCGCCGCGAAAGCCAAAGGCAAATAGCCTCCTTGGTCGAATTTGTAAAGGACGGAACTCAAGTAGGCTAACTCGACTGAGCCGATGATGACAACATAGGCCACCACAAAAAGTATATTGGTTTTCCATATCATGATCATGATGAGAACCAACAGGGATGATGTTAGAGTCATTACAAACACCACTGCAATCCCTACAAATATTACATTACATTCAATAAGAAATTAAAAAAAATTGCATTGCATTGCATGAATGTGGACTGAACATATTACCATATGCGTTGCCAATCTTCGCCGTGGTTCGAAATCCGAGAGTTACCCCTACACAAGCTATCATCAACAAGTAATTCACCTCCGGAATATAAACTTGACCTTCGTATTTAGCCGATGTATGAACGATTTTAACACGAGGGAAACACCCCAACGACAGCGACTGTTGGATTATAGAGAATGTCCCCGAAATCATTGCTTGACTTGCTATAATCGCAGCCGCCACCGCCACCACAAACATTGGCCAATACAAAGAGTGAGGAATCGATTTAAAGAACGTGTCGGAGACTAAACTTTGGTGTTTACGGAGGAAAGAGGCTTGTCCCGTATAGGCCATGATCAAAGCTGGGTAAGTCAACGAGCACATGCTAATTTGTATCGAACGAACCGTGAAATGGCCAACATCAGCAAACAAGGCTTCGGTTCCTGTTATGGCAAGAACCACCCCACCAAGGGAAACCCATGCATCTTTTTTGTTCCTCTTAAAGTAGTCCACAATATATTTTGGATTTATGGCTTTGATCACTGTTGGGTCAAATTTAATGAAATTGTAAACCCCAATGCCACCAATGAGACTGAACCATACACAGATTATTGGAGCAAAACTGTACCCCACTTTGTCTGTTCCAAATCTTTGAACCATGAAGAGACAGATCAAAATTGCTGTTGAAATCCAAACAATCCTATCTGTATGTATTAAAACCAAATGTTAGCAATGTTCCAATATATATGTGTATGTATATGTTTATATATGGACCTTCTGTCATTGTAGATGTAGCTTCCTTGATGCCACTCACAGCTGATAAAACTGCAATGGAGAGTTTAAAAAAAAAAAAAAGGTAAGATAATCGTTTTATGTTAACGGATGGTGAAAGTATATGGAGGGCAATGGGAGGTAACCTGAAATGCAAGGGGTGAGGACGCCATCCCCGATGACCATGGAAGTGCCGAGCATGGTGATGATCAAGAGAAAAAATTTAGCGAACTGGCTGTTTTCAAGCTTGAACTTGAGCTTTGAAGCTCTACGTAAACGCTTGCTGGGTAATTCAAGCTTGAAATTGGATACATCATGATCCTCGGCTTGTTGACTTGGTATTAAACCCACCCTCGCGTATCGGCATATCAGTGAGTATAGTGCAAATGTTCCACCTGAAAAATATCATTCAATTATGGATAATTCTTTCAATAGTCGTTGGAACTGTTCTGAACCGGCTGGTCAGACCAAATGGTTAGTATATCGGTTCGGACAAAAAGTTGAATCGATTTTTTAGTAACTTCAAAATATGATTTTTTTTTTATTTTTAATTTTATGATTTTTAAAGTATTTATTTAATTAAAACCAAATCAACCAATTGAACTGAGAATTAGTAGTTTGACCAGTTCAATCACCGGTCTGATTTTAAAAATCTTAATTTCTGCCTTCAATTCTTATTTGCACCTGAGTTTTTAATTGGTTCTAATCAAGTCTTCAAAGCATAGGTTTTACATCAATCAAGTCATTTTGTTAAATTTAGTTACGAATTTTAGCGGACTTTAGATCTGATTTGGAGAATATTTTGAAACACATGAATCATATTGGAAATAATATTTCTAAATTTTATTGACGGTTTAACACGTTAGATCTAAACTGTTGATACGATAAGTATATACATATGTAGAATTGGGACAAATTTCAAAACTATACATGAACTTTAGTTTAATGTGCAATTGTATGCATGAATTTTGATTTTATGCAATTTTATACATGAAATTTCGATTTGATCCAATTCATACAAGTTATTAATACAGTTGTTGATGTAACATCAGTTTATGTTTATATATTGCATATAAAAATAATTATATTTATCTAATACAAAAATAAATTGATATATTTATTTTTTAAATGTGCATGATTAAATAAAATTCAAGAATTATGTGTACAATGAAACCACAATCAAAGTTTCATTGTATAATTGCACCAAACTAAAATTTATCTATCAAATTACACATTTAATCAAAATTTATATATAATTTTGAGATTTAGCTTTTTAGAATTAATCTATACGATTAACCTATTGGTTAACAAACCGAATTAGTATTAACTGAATTAACTGAACTTTTTAATCTTTTAACTATTAACCAAATCAAAAAAATTTCAAAAAATAATTAATTGAACCGAAATATTTCGGTTATTCGGTTGTTAACCAAAATTTATATTTTTTTTATTAAAACAAGTATAAAAATATCAAAAAATGAATTGATAATGTTTATTTTACCGAATTAACCAAATTAAAATTACATATAATTTGTATTATTAATTATTAAGTTCGGTTAATTCAATTAATTCGGTTAATTATCCAATTTTGAACCGAATTAACTGATAATCGAACTTTTAAAAATTTATTAACTGATTTCCGATCGAATTAAATCAGTGAAAAAAATGAATTTAAAATTTGAAGGACTAAATTATAATTTTCTTATGACGACATAAATAAACAATTAAAAACGCCATTATTGGAATTTTTTTGGTTAAGACAAGACTCCTTTACCCAGGTCAAGTTCTCCCCCAGATGGTTATGTAATTATTTTATAAGACCCGTACATTAACAGCCAATTTGCTTCTTAAATTTCTCTCGAACTGACAAAATTATATTAAATTTAATTAATTCAAATTTAATTTATTAAAAAATTCCTACTTGGCTATAATGTCAAATATTCAGATCACAGATGTAGTTCATGAATCATGTCATGTTTAATTCATTTGATTGGTGGATATATAAATATAAATTAGTTTAGAGGTAATTAAAAAAAAAACAAAAACAGCTTCCATGCAATAACTTAATCATGTAATAATGAAATGTTTAAAAAAAAAACCAAAATCATGTAATAATTTAATTACCTTCACCGTTGTCGTTGGCTCGTAAGACGATAAACACGTATTTGATCAAAGGGATGAGAGTGATGGTGTAAAGGATCAAAGACAGAACACCCAAGATGTCGTCGTCGTTTTTAATACCGTCGGCGAAGGTACTCGAGTAAACGTAAAGCGGCGACGTCCCTATATCGCCGTAAACAATTCCGATGCTTTGAAATGCTAGTTGCAGTATCACCGACCGTTCCACAGCCTACTCGCAAAGTGTTCAACGTTATTACAAACTACTCATATACATATAATCTGAGACTTTATACTCATATACCTGAGAGGCACGGGCGTGATGGCTGGGGACCTTGGCGGATTCCAAGTCCATGGAATCAGACCTGTGGAGCTTGCGTAACGATGGGTAGGTTTTAGGGTGATGGGTGTCGGCTGATTCGACATCCTCGGAGTCACCATCGTTATGGTGGGTTTGTTCAATGGGTTCTTCGTGTACGAAGTCATCAGTAGGCATGGTGTGTGGAAGGGAAAAAGAGAAGAGAAAAGGAACGGCTGTTGGGGTAAGTGAAAGAGTGCAGAGTTTAGCTCCCAAATCTGAGGGTGGGAGCTTCCGGGATGGGGTTTTTAATTATTACTAAGGCTTCATTCACCAATGCTCCCAAAAATCACTTTCATTATAAAAGTATTTTTTTGATTAAAAGCAGTTTCAAACAAGTAATTTTTAAAGAAATTTTAGACTTTTCAAAAGTATTTTTTAATAAATGGAGAAGTGAAAATTTTTAGTTTTTTCATCCCAAAAGTATTTTTGACAGTTCAATTACGTTTTCATCCCTTCAACACATGGTACTTTCTTTTCTTTGATTAATTACTTAAAAAATATTTAAAATTTATATTTTATATATTAAAATATTAATAAAAAGTATAATAAATTATTTTCTATATTCTTATTAAAATATCATAATATTAACTAATTTAATTATTATTTAACTGTTTATTTATTACTTTATAACACATGTCTAAAATGGATATTTTAATTCTCAAAAGTACTTTTTTACTGCTATATTAAACACTTAAATCTTAAACCAAATTTTTCAAAAGTACTTTTCAAAATTATTTTTTCAAAACAATTTTTAAAAGCACCTCTCAAAAGTAATGCTAAACTAATTCATTCTCCTTTCACTTTTCTATTTTATTTATGGAATATTGTTATAGTTGTTATAATAACAATTTTAATATTTTATGTTTATATTTTTTTTTTGTCAATTTAACCTTGATTTTATATAAAAATTATAAAAATATTTATAAAATAGAAAAATTTATGATTCTAAAAAATATAAAATACCAAATGCATTTAATTTTTATTTTCGATATATATTAGTTCTTTAGTAATAATATATTAGAGATTTTGATTTTTTTTTTTAATTTTTATGTAAATTTTTCTATTTTTTAAAAATAATTTTTATAGGATTGTTGATAAAAAAAAATGTCAAAAACTATTAGTGATGAATTTATATTTTTTAAAAATTAAGTCATCAAAATAAAAATTTATCTATAATTAAATGATTAATGATATAATTTATCTTTTTCTAAATATCTACGAAGTACACTATCCATCCGGAATAAATGAAATTTATGATTTTATTTAAATTTCTATCTTTTTTATCGATTTTTCTATTCGCATTGTTATTATTGCAATAATTAAGAAGACGTAAATTATGAGTAGCAAAAAAAAATGTGTAAACTTTTGCTTATTTTAAAATATAAATTACAATTTAACAATCAATCCAAATCTAATGGTTTGAATCAGTTTGAGTATGCAAAATCTAATTCAATTCGAAAAATTCGATAAAAAATTTAAATTTTTAATTAAATAGTGCGAGTTATTTGAGTTAATCGAGTTATTTAGATCAACTCGAATAAAAAATAAAGGTTTTCGGTTTAATTCGAATATGAATTAAACAATTCAAATTATCCGAAAATCCGAATAAAAAATGACAAAACTACGTCGTCTTGATAAATGTTTACATTTTCTAAATTTAAAAGTCAAACCATTAAATTAATACGCAAAACTACGTCGTTTTGATAGAGTTTACTCATTAAATTAAAAGTAAAAATCATTATATTGTTTATGTAGTTAAATAATCTTGTACTTCGTTTACTAGTTAAATATTCGGTCTATATAAACGCAACATTGAGTATAAATAATAGGATTTGTTAACTCGACTCGACTTGACTCGAAATTTTTTGACTTGATTCGATTCGATTTGAAAAATTTTCAAATTGAGTTCGGTTGCTAAAATAGCATTCGTCAACTTGACTAATCCAAAATTTTTTGACTCGATTCGACTCGACTCGATCTAATACTCACTCCTAAATTTATTATTATTATTATTATTATTATTAGATACAAGGGCTTGCAGGGCCTGACCTCTCTTAAAATGAAATTTTTTTCATTTTAATCTTTTAAAATTTTAAAAATTTTAAATTAATAAAAATAATATTACATTTTAACCTATTAAAAATAATAATTTTTTAATTTAATTTTTTAAAATTATAAAAATATAATAAATTTCTTTTCTATCATCGCGCTAATTGTTATAAACTTGGTTCCAAATCCCAACGAATTAGTAGATAAATAAATAAAAATGTGTGGTCAATTACATATGCAGGAAATATTATAATGTCGTTAGAGTAACAAACTTCGAAATTAGATCAAGAGAGAAGTTAAACAAAAGACAAAACTACCAATGAATTAGGTATATTGAGAAATTTAGTTTTTAATGTTGATATTTTTTTATCAATTTAATTCTTATTATTTTTTGAGTTAAATTTTTCATTAATTTTTTTAAGAAAAGTCAAATAGTTTTTTTAAACAAAAATTATGATTAAAACATTGATTTTTTAATGATGTTGACGTGATCATTTTCGTGCACTTTATGTTAACATAATATTATTTATTTTATATATTACGTTAATAAATAATTTAAAAATTATAAAAATATTCAAACAATTAAAAATTAAAAAAGTATTAAAAAAATTCTTAATTTTAATATATATATATATATATATGTGTGTGTGTGTGTGTGAATTGTCATGTAGACTGTCAAGTTTAAAATTTTAATGTTGCAGTTAATATTTCTATTAAAAAGCAATTCAACTCTTTTTGAATGGTTAACGGTCAAATTCGACTTCTTTTAAAATATTGATGGTCAAGTTTAGATAAAAAAAAAATAACAATGATCAAATTGACAAAAAATATAAACGTTAAATGTTAAATTTATCACTATACCAATAAATTATTCAAACACTTGATAACTCTCATATTTAGAGTTATGTTTGTATAGTTTTTATAGTAATTTAGGGGGTCATTTTAGCATTTATGTTAGTTTTTATTACTTTTTGTAGTTTTTCAAATTAATTATATATATTTTTTTATTTTTAGGGTTTGTTCAAATATACTTGCTATTTTTCTCTCTATATTGTAAGTATCGGATGAAGAATGAAAGGTTTAGAGCATAAAGTAAAAAGTAGTAAGAAAAATCTTCCACTCCATTAGATTTTAGTGCAATGAAGCACAATCTTCAATTCAAAATTTCAAACAGCAAATAGTTCACTCCACCACAATTTTACATCTGATGGAACGGAACGATTAAAATCATAAAAATAATAAGTGACGTGATTTAAGAAAAAAAAAAGGAAAAAAGGGAAAAAAACTAACTTGGAAGGTAAGAAATCATTCTTTCACACCAAGGGGAGCTACAATCTTGCAAAGACGAGAAAAAAAAAAGAGATTTAGAGCATTTCACATCAATTTGATAATTACTTTTATCTCTAGATTATTTAATTTTTATATTCTCTCAATGCGAGCTTGTTTTAAATTTTTTCTTGTGATGTTTTATCAGATCATGAACTAAATCTTATTTTTTTGGAACGGTGAATATTTTCATTATAGGTTCTGCTCTTTTAGATACAATGTCTTGAACTTATCATAACTCATTCTCAACTCATAAATAGGAGGATAATGCGTTTGAACGCACTCGAACTCATGTCCTCTTGCATTGATTATAATATTCATACCAATCGAGCTAAGACTCAAATCGATAGAATTTTTAAATTTTTATTTGAGATAATGGAGGTAGATTCTGTTTATTAAAAATCAATTAAAAATAATGAATGAGGCACGTTATCACGAAAGTTTACCCCCATTGTAATTAGCTTCAATTTGATGATCACCAACGTTCAACCCAGTGTCTAGGCACGTTATAACCAAAGTTTGCCCCCATTGTAATTAGCTTCAATTTGATGATCGCCAACGTTCAACCCAGTGTCTTGTTTGATGAAACTCTTTAATCTTTCCATCAACTTCGGCTCCAAACTGTCACGCTCGTTGCGTCGGTGTACCGACCTTATCTTATGGTAGATCCTGTTTAATTAAATATATTATTAAAAATTTTAAAAAAATAAAAAATTTTAAAAAAATAAAAAATTTCAGTTCAATAAATTTTTAGCTCGATTCTATTACTTCACACTAATTCATGGATCAATCGATTCAACTTTTTTTTTAGATTGATATACCGATTAATTTTCAATTCATTGGTCCAATCAGTTGATACAATCTGGTTCCAACAACCTTAAACAAAACATGCAAAGCTCTCTTGGCTCTAGGTGAAGCTGATCGTGGGCCGGGTCGGATTGAATTCAGGCCGAGTTTCAATAAATTTTTAGGCTCTATTGCTAGGTCCGGGTCCGTCCCAAAAAATGGGCTTAAAATTTTGTCCAAGCTTGACCCTAATTATAGAAGTCAAGCTCGAGTCCGACCTGGCCCGACCCATATTAATTTTTTTTAGATTATTTTATTATATACAACAAATTGAAAAAAAAATATAATATATCAAATAAACTTAAAAATATTAAAACTGACATTAAAAAATAAATAAATTTAAAATACATTAAAAAATTTTTATATTAAGATAGTTACAAATAAAGTAGTAGAAAAATTAACAATAAAACATAAGTTCTAAAATATTCAAATAATATTAAAAAAACAACGAAACAATAGTAAAAACGTACAAAAATAACATCCAAATAACCAAAATAACAATCAAAACAGTAGTAAAAATAATAGCAAAACAAAATAACAACAAAAATAGTAACAAAAATAACAGCAAAAATAGCAACAAAAATAACATCAAAACAGTAAAAAAGAGCACCAAAACAACAATCAAAACAGTAAAAAAAAATAACACCAAAACAGCAACCAAAATAATAAAAAAAATCACCAAACAACAATATAATTTTTTTATTAAAAATGGTTGATTTATTCGGGTCGGGTCGGGCCCAAGTCAAAAAACTTTTACCCGAGACCCGACTTATTTAGAAAATGTGCCTCACTTTTTGTCCAAGCCCATTTTTGGGGCCTATATTTTTGTCCAAGCCTTCCTATTTTTTCGGACGGGCTTTTGGATCGGGTCGGATGGCTCGGCTCATGATCAGGTCTAGCTCTAGAGGTGGAATTAATCCAAGTTTAGCCGAACTCGAATAATGTCAAACTTGAATTCAAATCGAAATTCGGAGCTTGATACTTAATTCGAAGTCAATAAAACAACTATTTTTTTGGAATAATGCTTCAAGATGGGCAGGCCACCGTGAAAGTGGTCGGAGTAAACATGGCAAGACCCGGAATTGTACTGAAATTCGTGTTTGTGGTCGAGTTTGTAATAGTACTTTTTCCGATTTATGTCGTTCCAAATGTTCATCACTATCGATAGAAACGCAGCAAAGGTCAATGGCGAGTACGCAGTTATGGAAAGGAGGACGCGGCCACCAAGGGAACCCCACGCATTCTTTTTGTTCCTCTGTACATTGGGTTAATGGCTTTCACCGATTTTGGGTCACCATAGATGGAAATGGTGAATGGTTGTACGAAGTAGAAGAAAATGTAGGTTACCTTCGCCAACAGCATTGGCTCGTAAGACTATAAGTGCGTCCTTGATGAGAGGAATGAGAGTGAGGGTTTAGAAGATCAAAGAAGAACCCTAATAATTTGATATTTGGCTTATTAATAATTAATCTGATATATGTATGGATCCACATAATTATTCGAATATGCATGTGAAATGTTTTCAAAAATGTTTCTTAAAAAAAATACTAAATAGATTTTTATCACGAGAGTAGTTAAATATTATCAATAAATTAATTTATTGTTAATTTTTTTTTGATTGATCTCATTGTAAGTTCTCATCGTTTTTTTTTGTGCAATGCCAAAAATTATTCATAACTACGAACTTATAAATAAGAGAATAATGTGTTTCAGCACATTCGAACCCACGTTCTCTTACATTGACAACAAATACTCATACTAATCAAATTAAAACTCAATCAATTAATTTAATGCTAATTTATATGCTAAAACATATGAAAAAAATAACACTTCAACCAGACGTAATATAAATGTATATTTTAATTTTTGTTGATTTTATTTTCTCATTTATATATGTCATGTAATGATGGATGTAGCATTGATTACCCAAAAAGTAATAAAGAACTGCAATTATTATGTATTAAACTATTTGGAGTATAATTCTAATTACCCTCAATCCCTTTCCTACATGAGAACATATTTTTTTTTTATAAAAATGGTACAATTATTGAAATATTAAAAGGTTTCTTGAGTGGAAGAATTACTACTCATGATTTAAACATAGTTAAAAAAGACGTCCCATTCAAATATATATTATATTTAAATTCTGATTAGTAAGGTTACGGATCAATTGAATATTAATTTTATTATAAAGTAATTAAAAATTATCTAAAAGTAACCAATATTATTATCCAAATATTTTTTTGATTTCTTATATTTTATGTAAAATTTAATAAAATAAAACCAATAATAAGTTATTAGATCCTTCCAATTTTATAATTTCAATCAAAATCTAATTTTTTATTTACCTAATTCTGTTTATAAATATATGTTGCACATATTTTTTCCTTCGATATGAGAAAGCATTTAATTTTTTAAAATATTATTATGTGTCTCATTTATTTAATTTTTATTTTTAATGTCAAGTTATGATATGTAATGATGTTTTAATCTCGTTAAAAATTTTCACCGTTAATATATCAAAATACCAAATAATTACTTGATATATATGAAGAAGATTTTGATAAAAGATATAATAAAATGTTGATTAAGAAATAAATTAATTCAAATGTCGTTATCTTAAAAAAATGAATAAAATTATCTTAATATCATGCGTCTTTAATTGATATATTAAATAATAGATCCAAATGTTGAACTATGGGAGTTTGGTCTGAGTATGGCATGGTTTTTGGACACGCAACAATTAGTTCTCAAAATGAATAATTTAATAATTATTAATTTTATCGTTAGAAAAATCTGAACCCTTCTTCAAATGATATGATCCGTGTAATACATAAATGTTGCGAAGAGGATGAATTATTTGTCTAAAGCATATTTATTGAGAGACAAATGGCGTAGTCGATACATTTTTTAATTGTGCGAAAACAAGAGAACTTGAACATCAACTTTTTTCAATAAACCTTTAGAATAAACTAAGTCGACTATACATGCTGACAACGTGAAAATACCTACATAAAGATAATTAATACGTACTTAATTTAAATAAAAATATATTGGAACCCAAAAAAGGGGAATTCTATTGCGGTGTGAGTCAAAAAATTTCTGAACCGCCTTTAAAAAATGGTAGTTTTGAATTATGGAGTTTAGGGTTTTTCTACTGAAACAGCAATGAGCGTTGCCCAATCTGTCCTTAAGTCCCATTGGATTCTCAAGTTCTTTGTCATTTCCCTTTTACCTTCTCCATCGTCTTATTCTACGTCATTTTCACCCGTCTTTCTCCTAGCTTGTTATATTCACAAATAATAAAATAACATCAACTCTTTTCAAACATACCAGTGAGCACTTTATTAGACCGGTGATATTCTCGTATTATGTTAGATTTTTGTTTTTCGACTTTGACAAGAGCTTAAGAGTATTATCGTTTAAATGTAAATTTACAGAGCTAAAATGTCTTGTCAGATCAAATCGTGCATGATGCATGATTACTTATCAAGAGGATGTGAGCATTCATGCATGACACTTCTGGGCTCAAACCCTATCACGTACAAATGCTTAGTACTCATGCGTCACGCATGACCAAGGCAGATACAAGGCTCTTCTCCCAAATGAAAAATTACAGTTCAGTCCCTTTATAAACTGTTTAAATTTAAATATAATAACATTATACTTTATCTTCCAAAAATGAAAAATATATATTTAATCCTTTCAAAGATGAAGAAATCATAAATTAATACATGATAAAATTATATTTTCACCTCTTTAAAATTTGTTATTCAATTCCAATCTCTCCTAAAAAAAATTAGATTCGTCCCTGTGCATAACTTGATCCGACCATTTTTTTTTTTAAAACAGTCAAGAGCAATTGAAAGACTGAGGCCAAAATGCTGTCAAAACCAGCATGCCTCATCCAAAAGCTCAGCCAAAATAAACATTAAAGAGTAACACATAAGCCGAAACATCAAATCCTAACTAAGGCAGAGAAACTCCATGAACAAAAACTGCTTCCTCAAGAGAAGAAACAACCAGAAAACTTCAGGAAATAATACCTACATGTTGATGAATCCTAACTTGATCCGACCATAATGCTCGATGAACCTTTCTTTGCGAGCACTTAAGTTCTCTTCAGAATTAGAAGACAAAACCTTAGCTTAATCCAGAAATAATACCTACATGTTAATGAATCTATCGACTCTATACGTACGACACTTCAAAAACTTATTAAAAAAGAATCACTTTCCCCTCAACAACATAAACTTTATTTGGAACCTTAATTAAATTTAAAATTAACAAAATCCAGCATCTCTCAACATTTTTTTTTTTTTACAAGATTCAAACCTCAACCGAGTTTGTCAGTATGATGTTGGATTATTCAATGAATTCTCTACTATAAAGTTGATTGCTTAATTTCAATAAGCAAACATTGGAGGCTCCAAATTACAACAAACCATATCAAACAATTAAATTGGACTGACAGTACGTTAAAAGCATATATAATATGGTAGGAAATCAAGGAATATTCGAATAGAAACCCTAATGAGATAAATTATATCTGCGTGTATTTTGTTTATCAACGAAAATTTCTAAATCATATTTGTATAAACAATGATCCAATCATTTATTTCCATCCACTTCACCTTGGGTTGGATTTTATGCACTTTGTATTTTGCGTAAAATACTAAATAAAAGTTATTCAAATTTTTTTATATTTACGGTTCATGTTCAAGGCTTATGACTGTTTTTTTCAACAATGTCATCTTCAAGATTCGAACTTAAATTATTTTATTAAAAGACAATGTGTTTTATTATTGCACCAACCGCTTGATAAGTAATCTGTAGAAGTTTTTGTCAACTAAATTAGTATTTAAATTTAATTAGCATGTTAAATAATTATTTGAGTACATATATTAAAGTTAAAAATTTATTGATTTGGTTATAAAATAAAAGTTATGATCTTATTTAGGTGCAAGTTGAAGGTTTTAAAGGGGAATTCATTTGTTCAATTCATAAATGAGACTAATATAATTTGAAGAAATAAACAATAAACAGTCGTCATAAATGGTGAATGACAAGTTTCATCAATACAATAAAAGTTTCAACATCAACATCAATATTGTAATTAGCTTTGCTACAACTCAAGCACGAGATATTTGTAGTGATTGTAAGCATTTAATACGATAAGAAAATCAATCTTGGATGGTCTGAAGCAACGGACAAAAATTGGTAAAAGAATCGAGTTTACCAAACTGGAGAGTATAGTAACAAAATCATCTTTAAAATCACTTGAAAAGACAAGACTAAAAAATGTGCTAAAGGAGCAGACACAAACTTCTAAAAGTAAAATTAAACAATGAAAACAAACAAACAATATATATATATATAAACTTAAGACAACACAAGTCTAAACTGACTTGTGAAATCATTTATTATTCTGAAATATTTTCAAAACAGAAACATATTAAGAAGTCGACGAAAAACTACCCACTTTTCAAGAGAGGATATTGGTAACTGGTGGAATTTGACATGATTTGAATGAACATAACATATACTAATGTAACATAATTATTTCGTACATATTTTTCTTACTTCATAAATGTGTCTTCATGGCCATAATCAAACCTAAGCTCAATTTCAAAAATGTTTTCAAAATGGAGTTGGGCTCAATCCAACTTGCCTAAATAACTTTTTTTTTTAATAAAAAATATTTTTTTATTTAAATTTAATTATAAAAATATAAAAATGTTTACATAAAATCATTTTTATATATGAACCTAACGAGTGACTTTAATAAAAAAGAGAATAATGTTCATCTTAGGAGATTCGGGATCAAGCACTTGTGTGTGCAAGATGTGTATGCATTATCAAAGGATTAATAAAGTTTAAACAGATACTGCCATATAATTATACTAATATATTAAAAAATTATTTTTATATATTGTTTAAATTTCTTAACAGTAAATCAAGGCCAATTGGACCAACCTAAGATTGAAAAATTAAATCAAGTCTAACTCTACTCGGCCAATGAACACCACGTAGTTGATGGAATGGGACAAATATATTGAGTTTTAACTTTCTTATTCTTTTTAACCCAAGTCCAAAATTGGGCCTCCAAGCCCATTTACCTGTCCGAAATTGGGGCCTTCAACCGGACAGGCGTTGACCTTGAGCTCTAGCTTTTGTGCAGCTGTTTGTATGACTTATTCCGACAGTGAATTCCACGTTGACTTTGCACTATCAACTAATGAAGCACTCCCCTTGGAAACCAAGAAGTTTCATTTCATCCTCCAACTCAACTAAGGTCCCTTGTCCGTACCTTCTATATGTGTATATATATAATACACACACACACAATACTTTCACCATCATCATCGTCATCACCAAATATCGACATTAAGGGAAAATCAGAAACAATAATGGAGCAGATGAGATCATTGAAGTTAACTGTAGTTTCCACAGAAGGTTCAAAAAGGTGAAACACCTCTCCTAGATGGACATATACGTCGTCGTTAAAGTCTCAGGAGGAGACTCGACCACGAGCTGAAAACGCCGGTGCACAAAGACGGCGGGACCAGTCCCAAGTCGAACCATCCCATGGTGTTAAGCTTCAACGAGCCACTTGCTCAAACAAATACTACTCTGGCCATCACTTTTAGGCTCATGTGTTGCCGCACTTTTCGTGGTTACAAAGAGACTGGTGAAGCTCGAGTTCCCATAAAGGAGCTACTCAACGGCTCCAGTAACGGTAACTCTGCTAAGTACATTACGTACCCTCTTAAGAATCCCTCGGGTAAGGCAAAAAGGTAAGCTCAACTTTGTGTACAGGTTTGGGGAGAAAGCAGGTAATGCAGTCCCTGCGTATCCGTTGGTTATGACGTACGGCAATGAATCCACTATACTTTTCGCCGCAAAATGCAGCTATGCCGGCTTATCCTACCGTCGGTTATAGTTATCCACCTGTAGGGTTTTAGCAGCTACCACCTCAAGAAGCGTACAAACCAGCTCCACAACCACCCACTGGGTATCCTCCTATGGGGCCTGGATTGTATTATACACCACCACCGGCAGGGTATCCACAAATGGTGCCAGGAAATGGGTACTCGTTAGTTGTTCAACCAAAGAGAAAGAATGAGAGTGGTGATGGGTTGGCGTTGGAAGCTGCAACATTGGTGGGGGGATTGCTTGGTAGGATCTTGCTAGGGATATGGTGTCTGATGCAGCCGCTAGTTACAAAGCTGGTAAGGTTATGAAAATTTTATTATTTTTTATTTTAAGTTGATATTTTTTATATGTCTTTTGAAGCTTAAGTTAATTTTTTATGGCCTAATCATTTATTTTAATTTAATATATTGCAGGGTTTATTATACAAGATAAGTAACAATTTTCTAGTAATGGTTTATTACAACAGATAAATTGGTGATATTTGAATTAAGACAACAGATTAGTATGAGATTTAGATACAATAGTAAACTTGATGAGTTGAAAAATGAAGATTAGCGAAAAATTACAGCGCCTTGTGGGAAGACAGTAACTACAATCCGACGTCAATAAATCTCGTCAAGTTTAACCAGGTTGAGCTTCTTGACGATGAAGATGTCCAGACTATGATAAAAGTTCAAGGCAAAATAAAAAATCATGCGGTGGAGTTATATGCCAAGCTGGTTGACATCGAACAAGGGAAAGCGGTAGATGAAATGTGATGCATCGTGAACTAATTAAAAATTTGATTAAGACAAATCCACCGATCAATTAATAGTATAATTATGGTGAATAAATATATTGTTTTCACGAAGATTAGAAATACTAGTTTTTATTGTCTTTCTATTATTTAACCGAATAAATCGAGTATTTGATTAAAAACTAAAATTAACTAAATTAATTACTAACGAACACGGAAAAGAACAAATCACAAAATAACCGATTAACAACCAAGAAGCGAAACAATACCCACTAAAAAATTCGCCTAGATTTCATTTGTCACTATTAATCTAAATTACGCAATTTTTTTACTTAGTAATTTTATCCGTAGAAATCCTTAAATTATGCTAATATATTTTTCAAGAGTAAGAGCAACTGACCCTAAGTTGATTAATTAAAATTTCTTTCTAATTAAAACATCTATCATCGCATTAACTCGTGTTATGGATTCCCCTATTAAATTTTACTCTAATCCATTAGATTTATATCGTCATATTTTTAAGATTACTTGCAACTGCACTCAATCATGTAAGATCTACTCTTAAATAAAGTCTATTCCTCCGTCGTCTTATTTCTAATTTTTAGAACCACAAGTCCCTCGGAAGTCCCTCATAAAGTGCCCTTGCTTCCATTTGAAAAATGCCAGATCTACCAATTCTCATGCCAAAGCCTAGTAACCAATTCCCCTCATGATCCCGAATCACAGCACCGACAATAGCAGATGATGTATGTTATGGTATACTACCATCAAGGTTGACTTTAACCCACCCCGCAGGCTGTGGCTACCAGTACTTTTTCGTGTATTCACTGCAACAACTATTATTCAACCTTGTTGGATTAGATATGCTGCGAGCCCAAGCTATACTAGTTGCAATAAAATCCATGTTAGTGTAGCTAGGTCCTTTAAAAATAAAGTCATTCGTATGCTTCCAAATGGGGATGTCAATTGGCTGGGGCAAGTGCAGGGGAAACATGCCATTCCTGCTCCGTGACCCGCAAGACGAAAATCATCTTCGCCTTACCATCCACATGGGTCTCGAGAACCACTTAATCCCTGTTATATTCGCCCCCATGACCTACTTCATATAATATATTTATAAGTATCAGTTAAATAAATATAAAACAGATTTTTTATGAAAAAAGTTTGAAATACTTGTGTTTTAGACTCCCACCACATATGAACAAAACAAAACAAGTACAAAATGATATTACGATTGAACAAAACAAGAACAAAAATAAAAAAAACCCAACAACTAATATTCAATTGCTATAGAAAACATATCGGATAGATATGCTAGAGATGAATCCCACAAAGAGAGAGAGAGAGAGAGATTGGGAGGAGAATAGGACCGTAGGAGATAAAGAAGATGATGAAGCAAAGCTTGAAGTTTGCAAGTTGCGGCATGGAACAATGGTGAGTAATTTTTGGGTTTTCATGTAAAACAGATAAGTGAAAAACTGAAAGAATGAGATATATTAAAATTGGGTAAGAAATTGTAAAGCGCTCTATTTTATTTCCTAAAAAATAGCAGTAAATGTGAATTGAGTATTGTTATCAAAATTAAATTTTTATAATTTTTTATTTTTTAAATATATTTATTATATTATGCGAGACGGACAGGGATGAGACGTAAAAAATTATACCCACACTTTTCTCACTACTCACGATTGATCTAATTTTTATCTTTTATCCCCGTCTAATTACCCGCGAAACCTATACACATTCCAATCTAATTAGGAGCGAAGTGCGATGAGACCCAACAAAATCTGCCCACTAACGCCCCTATTTCCAAATCAACCAAGAAACAATGGAAAATAGAGTTGGCCATTCACAATCGATTATGGACCTATAAGACTTGAGCAAATTCATTCACCATCGATTATAAACCTGTAAGACTTGGGCAATTTCATTTTAACCCAGTCTTCCAAGGAAGAAGAAAAAAAGAAAAACCAATCATTTTAACCCAGTCTTACAATAATAAATCTTAATTTAATTTTAAATTTAATTGATATACAATCTTCGTGCTATTTAATTAATAGTATAACTCAAATGAATAAAAAACTTTATTATTAAAATATTTTTTAATTTCAATTCAGTATGATAATTAATAATAAAGTGTATTTTCATCAATTTAATTTTTTTTACAAATTCCTACTTTTTTATATATATTAATTAATATTTTATTGATAAATGTCAAAAAAATTATTTAATCCCATCTCTATTTTCGGGTCCCAACAAAATTAAACCGTCTTCCAGTTTCAAGGAAGTAGGCGTGGGGACGAAGCAAAATTCTCTATTTTATATGGACACGTGTCATCTAATCAACCCAAAGATGAAATTTCTTATTGTTTTCTATGTTCCCCCAACCTCGAAAAGGACACAATTGTTGTTCACCATCGTAATTTGCTCTGTTTCTCTTCCCCATTCCCTTTTGCTCTGCTTGTTTTTAGTTTTTAGTTTTTACCGCCGTCGGCCCCCAGAATCCTCCATAATTGCTTTCTAGATCCCTCCAATGGCCACCCTCTCAGCTTTTCCTAACACTAATCCTAACACCAATTTCCTTTCCCCCTCCGATCAATCTAATCACGACCGGGAATCTATCCCTCCCATGCAACATCACCCTTCTTCCGAACCGGATTCCGATGCTAAACCTAATTTTCACTCCCCACTTTTGAACCCCTCCGACTCGGTTCCTCCACCCGTGGCTCCGCCGTATCTACTCCATCTCTCTTTCAACCAGGATCATGGCTGCTTTGCTGCCGGCACTGACCATGGCTTCCGGATCTACAACTGCGATCCATTCCGCGAGATCTTTCGCCGGGACTTCGATCGCGGTGGCGGTATCGGGGTTGTTGAGATGCTTTTTCGGTGTAATATTTTGGCTCTTGTTGGTGGTGGACCCGATCCGCAGTACCCGCCTAATAAGGTTATGATCTGGGACGATCACCAGAGCCGGTGCATCAGCGAGCTTTCGTTTCGTTCGGAAGTGAGATCGGTTCGGCTTCGGAGGGACCGAATCATAGTCGTTTTGGAACAGAAAATTTTCGTTTACAATTTTGTGGATTTGAAGCTCCTGCACCAGATTGAGACCATTGCGAATCCGAAAGGACTCTGCGCGGTTTCTCAGGGAGCAGGATCATTGGTTTTGGTTTGCCCTGGATTGCAAAAGGGGCAGGTTAGGGTGGAGCATTACGCCTCGAAGAGGACTAAGTTCATCATGGCTCATGATTCGAGAATTGCGTGCTTTGCGCTCTCTCAGGATGGCCAGTTGCTTGCTACCGCTAGCACTAAAGGGACGCTGGTTCGCATTTATAATATCATTGATGGTAGCTTGCTGCAAGAGGTATGTTACTCAATGCTATTAGCACCCCTCCATTTTCAGTTCATCTTAGGGTCTTTTCTCGCACTCTATGCAGCTGAAAAAACCCACTCTTCCATGGCTTTATATTGCAATATCATCTGGCACTGTATTAATTTTAATGTGCAGTTGATGTAAGAAATAAACATAATACTATCTCACTTTCGTAGATTACTCATTAAATGTTTTGATATTCTGAAAGTTCTCTTGTATTTGAACATAGGTGAGGAGGGGTGCAGATAGAGCTGAAATTTACAGTTTGGCATTCTCTTCAAATACCCAATGGTTGGCAGTTTCAAGTGACAAAGGCACTGTCCATGTTTTCAGCCTTAAAATTAATGCCGGATCTCCTGGCACTACCCAGTCACGAAGTACAGCGGAGCCTGTTGTATCTCCCCATTCATCTCTTTCTTTTATCAAAGGTAAAATGCCCTATTTTTGGCCACTGCATTTGCTCTTCTTATTGTTTTAAGCAATGTAATTGTATTTGTGTTTAATCATCACTGGGTATCTGTGAAAGTTGATAATTGAACTATTTCATTTTCTTTCCCTAGGATTAGATTATGCAAATGCTCAAGCTTCCCTTTTCTAAATTATATTAATAGAAGCCATGGAACAAGAACATCCATGTAAATTAGCTCTGATGTCTTCCATTTTTTTTTTATATATGAGATACTCGTTACTCTTAGCATGAGAAACAATACAACTTTCGGTTGGATGATAAGTATACTTACTCAGCAAGTTAGCATTCTAATAGCATGAAAGAAGATTGTGGCTGTTTTAGCTCTAGAAAATAGGCATTTGAGGTTATTGTCTTCAAAGATTTCTTGAGCAACTATATGAGCATCTAAACTGGTTTTCTGCATATAGGAGACTTAACCAAGTACTTCAGGCAGCAAAGAAACTAGCACTTGAGCAGACCTTAGCAAGATTGTGTCTAAAGTATCTAGAGATTAGTTGTTTGAGAAATTTATGTGTTTTTGGGGAGTGTACCATGGTAATCATCTAAATATGTTTTCTGCTTGCAGGTGTGTTACCAAAGTACTTCAGTTCAGAATGGTCAGTGGCTCAGTTCCGCCTGGTTGAAGGTTCTCAGTACCTTGTTGCTTTCGGTCACCAAAAGAATACAGTGGTAATTCTTGGCATTGATGGAAGGTAAGAAGAAAACAAGAAAGACCAATAATGGTATCGAAAAAAAAAATTGTTTGGAACAACCATCAGTAATCGGTATAAAATTTTCAATGTTTGCTGTGTAAGTCTAATTTTAATATGCTGATGAATCAATAGAACTAACATTCAGGGTAGCTTTAGGAAGTATGATGTGACTTAGCAGCATTCTTGATAATTACTCAATGACCTTAACTTAGAAGTTGATCCACCACTCTCCTTGAGTTATCTGTTAGTCAGAGCATAATTTGTAAAATTTGCTTTGGAGTAAATTTTCCTATGAAATTTCCTTGAAGCATATAGGTGAGATGTCATCAAAATGTTCCCCCTTGAGGTTGCCAAAACCTCTGATAATATTTACATTGACTTTTCTCTCTCTCCTCCTTTAGCTAGCAATTTTAAAAACGACATGATCAGAAGGTAGTACAAATGCAGCCCGATAAAATGCCGCATGATATGGGTACACGAATTGTTTTATGTACTTAAACATGCACATGACATGGGGTTGACTTGCATCCTTTTCCCTTGGTCTTGTACATCATTACATTTTTTATGTTGGTTTTTGGTAAAGGGGAAAATTTTTCTGGATATATACATAATATATAGGAAGGGTCTAAAAGTGGTGTTTGATATAATGGAATGCAGCTTCCACCGATGCCATTTTGATCCGGTGAATGGTGGGGAAATGACTCAGCTGGAATATCACAACTTTCTGAAGCCAGAGGCAGCTTTCTGAAGATTTTCATTTATATATACATATTTATAGATATATGTTTCTCTATTTTATATTTTGCAGCTTCCACGGTCCACTTCCTCTCCCTATTCACCTAATGCATTTCCCAATCTGTACATATATACTTAAGCGTAGTTTTGTAAAGTTCGAAACCGTTCTTAAGAAAAAGTAAATAAATTTCAGCTGTTCATAATTGGATTCCTTTAATTTAAGAATGTGTTTGGATTAGAGATTTAAGGGATTTCATTAGATTTCTAAATTTTAATAAATGATTTTACCTCTTTTGTATTAAAATTTTAATACACAAATTTCACCTCCAAAATAATTTTTGAAAATTTCTTAATACTTTTTAATTCATATGGTTAACTTAAACACCTAAAACATCATCTTATTAAGGGTAAACTTTATTGATGGTCATGTAACTATAAAAAGGGTTTATTGTAAGCATCTAAAATAAAAGCTTGCAATTTAGGTATTTATGTTACATAGTTTGTTTATTTTGAGCATTTGACATGATATATTTTGGTATATGGATCAATCATTGGATGTCATATAACATAACTTGTTGCATGTCACTTTTCTAAATTTTTATTAGAATTTTTAATGGGAGTGATAAAAAATGAATAAATTATTTAACATTTGTGCTTAAATTACAAACATTTTATTTGGATGCTTAAAATAAGAATTTTTTATAGTGAAGTGATTATTTATGTAGTTATCTTTTTATTAATTTTAAAATATATAATAAATATTTTATATTTTATATTATTATCCACATGTTTATTTTTTTTATTTTTAATATCATTATGTTTTATAAATATAATTTTATTTCATAAAATTCCAATAGAAAATTTCTTTTAAAGTATTTAACTAACTAAAATAATTATAGATATTAAAAATCCTATCACATGTATAACCACAAATCTAAAGCACAGATGTATGTTTTAAAAAATATACCATAGATCATCAAACGTATGACTTGAAACTATTTCATAATAATTACATATAAAATATGCACGATATTAAAAATAAATAAATAGATTTAATTGTTTATCATTGAGTTGTTATGGATCTTAAGTCGGTATCGAGTTAACTTGTGACACCAACTCAATAAAATACATTAGTATAGATAAACAATTGATGGAAATAACGAAGTGAGATAATTAAAATTAATATGTATAAAAATATTAAAATAAAGTTTTAATTGAGTTGTAAAGTAAAGATCTTACTAATGTAATTGGTTTATATTCAAATCTCATTATATGCATATTTTTATTGATTTTTTAAATAGTTTAAGGGTGTAAAAAACCCTCAAACTTTAAAAAAAAAAAAAAAAAAACAATTAAGCCCCTCCTTTTTTTTGCACTCAATTAAGCACTTGAACTTTCAAAATGTATCAAAAAAGCTCTCAAACTTCTTCAAAAAAAAAAAGCACAATTAAGCCCCTGCTTTATTTTCCCACTCAATTGGGTACTTAAACTTTAAAAATGCATAAAAAAGACTTTCAAAATTTTTCAAAAAAGCAATTAAACCCTTGCTCTTATTAAAAATTAGAAAAAAAAATTATAAAAAATAATAAATTTTAGAAAAATTATTAAATTTTAATAAAATATAAAAAAAATTAGAATTTACTAAAAATTAGAATTTTTTTTATAAATATCGTAAGAAATAAAAAATTATAAAATTTTATAGAAATCATAAAAAATTATAAAATGTATCAAAAAATCTCTTTAACAATTAACTTTAATGATTGATTGTTAAAGTTAATGACCTCTAGCTTTTTTCAATTAAAGTCATCACGTGTCGACAATACAGCGTGATATGTAGCCAAAAATGATAAAAAATAAAAATTAATAAAAATTATAGAAAAATTATAGAATGCTTCTTTTGGTACGATAATTTTTATAATTTTACAAAATTTATATTTCTTTACATTTTATATAATTTTCTTAGGATTTTATAATATTTTTTGTATTTTTATATATTTTATAATTTTTTATGATTTTTATAAAATTTTACAATTTTACAATTTAATATTTGAATTTTTTATTAAAAATTAATAATATTTATAGCTTTTATTGATTTTCATTTTTTATAATTTTAATAAAAGCAATGGCTTAATTGCTTTTTTTGAAAAAGTTTGAGGGTCTTTTTGATGCATTTTAAAAGTTCAAACACCCAATTGAGTGAAAAAAAAGTAGGGGCTTAATTGCTTTTTTGAAAAGGTTTGAGGGCATTTTTTATGTATTTTGAAAGTTCAAGTACCCAAATGAGTGCAAAAAAAAAGAAAAAAAGAAAAGAAGAGGAGCTTAATTGCTTTTTTTTGAAAAAATTTAAAGGCTTTTTACAGTCTTAAACCTTTTTTAAATGTAAAATACTAAATTACCCTTAAATAATATAATGTATTTTAATTAATAACAAAAATTTCTGTAATTTAACAATTGAGTTAGTGACTTAACTGAGCGAGCGATACCAATTTAATAAAACACTAAAATAATAGTATAAATAATTTAATATTTTGAAATGAGAGAATTTAAAATAACTTAATATAAGTAGAGATGACTTCTCAATATATAAAAATTTTCAAATGATTTTTAGTGACTACACACTCAAAATAGAAAAGTTTAAAAGATTTATTGTTACTCATTAATATACACATAGGGATAATGAAAAGATATGTACTTTAATAAAACTATTAATATGGTAGCTATGATTTTAATTTGTCTGATTTAATACCTATACTTTTGTTTCATATCCAACCTTTTAATACTTCGATCTATCTGTATTGAATTTAATGCATCTAGACATGTGGATCACTAAAAGGGTGTCACGGGATACAATGACTAGGAAAAAAAATAAAATGACATATAAGGACTTGTTGAAAATGATGTCTTTTTTTTTTTTTTTTAAGTCAAAAATCATTTAAAAAAATAATTAAAATATATCTTTTAATAAAAAAAATATATTTTTAATTAAATTACTGTGTGGGACTTTTGGAAACTCCAACCCACCTTCTGTTGAGAGGTCCACATTATGCATGTGAGTCAAAGGTGAGTTTGCCCTGAAAATCGAATCTTTCTCGGCATCTTCGTTCGAACCTTCACCATTTGAACCTTTATCTTCTGGTTCAGTTGGAATATGTTTTGGCTAAAAAATAATGCAATTTCCAAACTATTCGCCTCAGAATCTCGGGTTGGATTGTCATCGGGTTCAGTGCCCTCTTCATTCTCAACCTTACAACATCTTTTGGGTTGGATGTCCCTTTGCTAGAGGAGGTCGTGGGGAGTACATCATCTCTTCTTGTATAGTTGTTGAAACAACTAAAATCAACTATGGATTGCCTATCGATGGAACTTGATGCCATAACCTTGTAAGTGTTCCCAGCGCAAAACATCAACTGATCGAAGTTCAAATCAAAACCATTAATTGAGTGTCATGCCCGAGTCCAGTATTACAGGTTGCTATCAAACCCTAACTGCTGGACATTTTGCCCACTGTGATCGAAATCTAGGGCTGAAATCGACGAGTGTCTTCCCATTAATGATTTTGGGATATCATAATGGGAACTTTCTAGCAAAGCAATGAACCCATCGCACAACTGTATCGTTGGACTCTCAACTTGCTCTCCCGTTCCGGCTTCTTGAACTGAAACATATGTCGACCTCCGACCGCCTTCATCTGTGTTTGTAAACTCCACATATAACTCGAGTATTGGTGATCCACTAGTAATATGCATCTGAATCATCACCTCCATCCCCATTGCGCCTCTAATCAATAGCATCATATTTAACGGGGTTGACCAAAAAACGATATTTCAATGACGATACTCTCATCTGGGTGGATCTAATGATTTTTCACCTAATTCTTGCATGGAGCTCCAACAATTGTATGTTCGGGTTGAAAGTCAATCGCGTCGTTGTAACAGCTCGATTTTCAATGGTGTCGGAAACAATAATTTTGGGATCACAACTCCTATGAGTCTTGTCATAAATATTAATTATTTAATATTCATGATTTCATTAGAGTCATATCAAATTTTAGTTAAGAAATTTTAACGTTTAGATAATTAATTAAGCAAAAAGGACTAAATCGTAAAAGCTGGAAAATGTGAATTTCACTAGTTAAATGTGCTTATTGGTAGAAGAAAAGCTTAGTAAGGTCCTTAAGAGGTAATTAGACCCTAAAGTAAGGTATTGGACCTTTTTGGCCATAAAATATATGAAAACTTATTTAATTACTAAAGGGTAAAATGATAATTATTGAAAATAAATGTTTAAACAAAATTAAAAGTGGAGAATATTGGTTATCTTCTTCATTTTGAGACAAAAGAAAAGAAGAAACCCAAAAATGAGAGCTTGAAGTTTGGCCAAGCTAGGTTCTTCATATTGGTTGGTGATTTTTCACCCGTTTTTAGTAATTTTTATGTTTTTGGGCCCGTATTAGCTTAATCTAGATAACCCAAGGACTAATTTGTGATTCTGTCAAATGTTATAAAATTTTCCATTAATGAATGAACTTGTTCTTGAAAGTTTATGGTAGATTTATAAGCTTGGTGGTTAGATTTGATATTTTTGTAAAGTGATTTTTGATGATTTTTAGGTTTAAATAACTAAGATGTTAAAATGATGAAATTTCATGTACTTGATGTGAAATAATTGATTGTAGGGTTTTGTATGGAGGCTATGAATATTCATCTAGGATTGAGTATGGAAGAGAATGATTATTTTGCATATTTAGGGTCTAAGGACTAATTGAGTAAAAATGAAATGTTAGGAGTATTTTGTACATTTCCCAAAAAGGACTTAAATGTATTAAATAAATTAAATTATATGATTTAATCAGGAAATTGAATGATTTGTTTTTGTAACACCCAAAAACCATAACCATCTCTGATATAAGGTCTCAGGGTTTACAAAACTTTACGAGTTTTTTTTTTATACAACAATTCAATCATAATCTATACAATTATAAATTAGCAATCTAGAATACTAGCTCCATTTAATCTTACACATTCATTCGCAATCGTTCCAACCAATTAAGGGTCAATTAAAACCGTACTAAATCTTAGGATCACAATAAGAAATTTTCCTAATAGGGGTCACGCGACCTTGAGTCTCAATACTCAACTTTCATCATTAACCAACCAAATTATAATCCAAAACATACCCATCAATACATTTGCAAGAAAGAATCAATATCCATATAACATATCATGACATCTACATTCCAAATCAAACTATAATACCACAATATCAACCAAGTTACATAAATCATTCTTACTATCACTATGTAATACTCAAACCCGGCACCGTCGTCGATTAGGGTTTCGAGGTCTTTCCGATCATTCACCTTTGACTAATTCCCAATATCACTTCATTTTAACATAATTAAATAAATTAATATATCATACACAAAAATAATTATAAACTTAAATAACAATACAGTCTATTTAGGGTAAAAATGTCATTTCACAATTCTGGGAGACTTCTATTGGTATCTGTTGGACAAGTATCGGTAGTTGACAAGTCAATAAACAATTCAAGAAACAGTGCAAACTTTTACCGATACCTATGACAGTTCTATCGATATAAGTCATGCTTTTATCGATACTAAAAACTCCAAAGAGTTAAGAAGTTTTACCTTACAACTTCTACCAATACAAGTACCCAGACTATCGATACTACTATGAACAGAACTATCGATACTTCAGATGTTACTATCGATACAATGTAAGATAGTAACCAACCTCTCTCCTACTTTGTACTTCTACCTATGCATGCAAGAATTCTACCGAAACAAGTATGCAAAATTCAATTATTCACACAAATTCTCAAGTTTATCAACCATCATTCAACACAAGACTCTTATTCAAATTCTCATCTTGCAAAATCTATACATGATAATAATTGTTTCATCATATAACCACAAAAATACAATCAATCAACACAAAGATTCTTAAATTCACATGTCAATTCATTATAAACACATTTGCTTAGTTACAACATCAAGCAAGCATGCAAATTTAGTTCAACAAAGAATCAACAACCCAAAATCAAGCATTTCAAGGGTAACATCATCCTAGTACATGCCATATAACCAAGTGATGTAAATACTTCCGAACGAGCTCCTGAGATAGTGTGATTTCTTCGAGGTGATCCGATCTTCAAGCAACAAAATAGAATCTAAAAAACAACAACAATTACATAGGGAAGCTTTCATAGCTTAGCAAATTCGTAAAGTTTAACAACATACCCAATAACATGTGTTGTACAATCTGTGAACCAATGAACCAGAATAAAACTATGCTTCAGTGATCGATATCCGTTTTACTCCCTATTGACTTAAAGGTCATTCTTGTTACCAGTATACGATGCTGCTCACACTAAGCTGACAAGGACATGTAACATATGCGGTACCTCAGCCATTCATACGGCCTGTAATCCAAATCTTGGATTCATTTCACATATAGTGACTCATGATGCTATAGAGAATCCGCAACAAATGCAGGATCTCAACCATCGGACTAGTTTCACTTTACAGTGACTCACGATGCTGTAGAGAATCCGTAACAAATGCAAGGTCTCAACCATCAGACTAGTTTCACTGTAAAGTGACTCACGATGCTGTATAGAATTCGCAAGAAATGCAAGATCTCATCCATTGGACTAGTTTCACTTTACAGTGACTCATGATACTGTAGAGAATCCCTAACAAATGCAAGATCTCAGCCATCGGACCAATTTTACTTTACAGTGACTCACGATGCTATAAAGAATCCGCAACACATGCAAGATCTCAGCCATCAGACCAATTTCACTTTACAATGACTCACGATGCTGTAAAGAATCCACAACAAATGCAATATCTCAACCATCAGACTGTTTTTTATCTTTGGCACAAGGTCGAGAAATTCTCATCCCGTCGATTCTTTCTTTCACGTTTCCAATCGTCATTGCTCATTTCTAACAGTTATAAGTAGTTATTAATAAGAATTTAACATTTCAAACTTGCCGGACAAAGTTACAGTTAAAGTGAACTCCAAAGATTAATTCATAATTTTCCATTTTTCACGATCGACGACACCTTATTGATCTATTACAATAATTTCATTCAATTATTTAGATCAACGTGAATTTTTAATCATTTTATGCAAATAAGCCTTTTTTGTATTTTTACAAAATTGCCCTTAATTTTTCACTTTCATTCAATTTTGTCCTTAAGCCTTAAACTTGCAAATTAACCATTTTTATTCAAATTTAAGCTTTGCCGAATGTTCATGAGTCTTTCAACAGCCCAATTTTTCCATTATTTCATCTTAAGTCCTTACAAATTTATTCCTTTAACATTTTAGTCCTTTAACATAAAAATTACTAAAAATTACTTTACAAAATCATCAAATCTAACAAACAAGCTTATAAATCCTCCATAAACTTTCAAGAACATGCTTATTCATCCATGGAAAAATTTATAACATTTAACAGTTTTACAAATTAGTCACCGGATTAGCTAAATCGAGCTAGAACGAACTCAAAAATATAAAAATTACTAAAAACGGACGAGATTTCCTAACCTAATCAAAGTTTCAAAGGCAAACAATGGAAAACGCTAAGTTTTCTCTCATTCAACCGTGAAGAAGAAGAAGAAAGGATGAAAAATTGCATTTTTCTTCCTTTAATTTCATATATATATACTTATGACAATTTTATAAATATTTGGTCTTTTAACTTAATTAACCTTACTTAAGCTTAATTAAATCCACTTATTACACCACTAATTGACATATAAATACACTAACTTAACCTCCATAGTTAATTTTTTTTCTTTAACCCCTCTAATTGAGCATTTCAACTTTTTACAACCTCTACGATTTAGTCCTTTTCATTTAATTAACTATCTAAACAAGAAAATTTCGTAAACAAATTTTAATACAATACTAGTGACCTCAAAAATATTAAATAATTAATATTTACGGTTTGACACATCGAAGTTGTGACCTTGAAACCACCATTTCTCGATCACACTGAGAAATAAACTAATTAGTAATTCCTCATTTAATTAGGTTTAATTGCAATCCATCAAAACCTAAAGAATTCCACATTATTTCTATTATTAGACCATTTAAGGAAGGTCCAATTACACAATTGATCTTTCAATTATATTAAATTCTCATCTAACAAACTTATTTCAATTTAGCCTTAAACTAACTAGGACTAATTGAATAAATATCCCAAAATTTAGTGGAAGATAATCATAGCCTTCACCGCTTGGAATTTTTGACCTTGGTGTAATTACCACTTTTGGTCCCTTTTATTTTTAATCAATAGCAAATAACTTTTACCTCTTTTACAATTTACTATTTTTCCTTAATTAAGCAATTAATTATCAAAATCACCCAACCAAACTTAATTCACATATAATAAGACTATGTAAATGTTTAATAAAAATATTTATGACTTTTAATTTCAGAAACGAGGTCCCGCTACCTCATTTTCTAAAATCACTTGACTTTTGAACCAAACCACTTATACTAACTTTTAATTCAATAATTAAAATTCTTCAATTCAAAATTCCATAAAAATTTATTATTGACTTATTTAATTAAAACACTCATTATAAAAATTTTCTCATCAGGTTTGTGGTCTCGAAACCACTGTTTTCGATACCACTGAAAAATGGGCTGTTATAGTTGTGATAGATTAAGATCGTGCTACTGATCGTGAAAAAGTGAAAATCGCATAATAGTCTCTGGAGTTTAGCCTTAATTGCAATTTTAAGCTCGTACTGTTATTTTTTTTACACTTGTTATTGTTGCTTACATTTATCTTGGAGTTTCTTTGGAAGAATCCGCAAATGAATGACTCGGTGACTATTTCGAAGGATAACTAAATTAGAGCTTTAATTCATCTATAGTTAGGGTAGAGCTTTGGTTTGCTTACATCTCGGTTAGAGCGTAAAACTATCATAGCTCGGGTAGAGCTTTGGTTTGCTTACGTCTTGGTTAGAGCATAAAACTATCATAGCTCAGGTAGAGCTTGGTTTGCTTACGTCTCGATTAGAGTGTAAAGCTATTATAGCTCGGGTAGAGCTTTGAACTCCTTACGTCTCAGTTAGAGCGTAAAGCTATGATAGCTCGGTTAGATCTTTGATCTGCTTTCATCTCAATTAGAGCGTAAGGTTGTTTCGTTTGAGGCTCGATTGAATTGTGTTATATTGCAAAACTTTAATCGATGTGGTAAATTATTCTTACCCTGCGAACTTACTAAGCTTTGAAAGCTTACCTGTGGATTTATTGTTGTTTTGTAGATTTCATTTTGTTGTCTGAAGATCGGATCATCTCGAAGAAATCACACTATCTCGGGAGCTCATTTGGTAGTTTTTGAATCACTTGGTTATGTGGCATGTACTAGGATGTTGTCTTTTATAGTTCTTAACTTTGAGTTGAATTGTATGAATGAAATATCCTAGAGGAATGTAGTGTATTTGGTTAGCATGTCTCAATGCTTAAGTTAGGCATTTATGTAAATTATGGGAAATGTTTTATCGATGATGAATAAATTGTATGTTTTGCCACTTTCATATGTGAAATTGTATGTTTTATGATATGTGAAATTGTATGTTATGATAAGTGAATGGTATGAAATTGTGCTTGTATATTTTAGACTTTCGCACGTATACACGACCTGACACATGAGCCATCACACGGGCGTGTGCCTTGGAAAATTAGGTGTAAGTCTCACACGAGCTATGCACGGGTTAGGACACGACCATGTGACCCTATTTCGAATAGACACACGACCCAACACGATTTCACACACGGATGTATGGAGTATTTTCACATGTCCACATGGCCTGTCACAGAGTTTGTGACACGGTCGTGTATGGGTGTTACGTGTATGCACATGGTCTGAGGCACAATCGTGTGGCCTTTGTTTCAGTGAATTTTGATGTTTCGTGTAATGTTTTTGTTGTATTTCAGTCAAGTCCTTGTGAATTGAGATGATGTAAATGGAAATGATAAGCTAAATTTGAATAACACTCTAATTTACTAAGTGTGATGTTGAAATGAGACTTGAAAATGTGATTACTTTGGTAGTGAATGTTCTGTAAGCCTTGAAACCCTATCCGACGTTGGTGTCGAGTTTTGGGTGTTACAGTCGTGTTCTCCGATGAAAAAACAACCCTATTATCGGTTTCATGGACTTCACAATCGTAATAAACAACAACATTAATTCATCCACTCATTTCAGCGAAATAACCTGTTTCACATGTTGGAAACAAAAACATTATGCAAAAAAATAGAGTTGTAATTATATATGAACAAAACAAATTAAACCTTACTTGATGTAATTACGTGTTTCCTCCAAATTAGGCCTTTTGAAATGTCTTACGAACTTCCTCTTCTTGCGATTCTTCGTGTAATTTAGTCTGCTCAGAATTGCCATATGGCACTCAATGTTTAAAGCTATCCATTTATACAGCAGGGGCGAGTGGAAAATGATTCAAAAAATATTATCCCGAGAATCCAGGGATATCTCACGGGTGAGTGAGAAGTTTTCACGCGTTGAAATTTGTAGAGGAAAAATGCTCCATGTAAGGTGCATTTTTAATGACATGTCAGAAAAATTCACTAAAAGCGCGCTATGCTAGATGCATTTTCAATGCAATGTCAGAAAAATGCACTGAAAGTGCCCCCAACTGGACGCATTTTCAGTTGACATAACACGAAAATGCGTCAAGCTAGACGCGTTTTCAGTGCAATTTTTTTGACATACATTGAAAACACGCCCTATATAGAGCGTTTTCCCTCTAAAAATGTAACACCCCTATTTTTAATTAAGGACTAAATTAGAAATTTTATAAAAAAATTAAGGTTTAATTTGTAATTTCAAAGAAGTTTGGGGATTAAATTAGAGTTTTAGTGACATTTAAGGACTAAATTGTAATTTTAGTGGAATTTGAGGACTAAATTGGGTTTTAATTAAAATTCTATGGTCAAATTATGATTTTTAGGACTAAATTGTATAGCGGGTAAAGTTTTAAGCCTCCAGCAAAAACCCTAATTATTTGGAGCCCTTTAGTGAAATTTACCCATTTTTCTTGATTTAAAAACCTTTTTTCATTCTCTTTTCCAACTATTAATATCCCATTTGAATTTTCATTTTTATCCCAAGTCGAATTTTCTCTCTTTCTTATCTTTTTCTCCTTTTCAATCGTCCTCTAATAACTGCCTCTCACCGTCCGTGAACCACACCACCACCACCACCTTCGAGTTCCTCGTCATCTCACGAGCCAACCTCGCCCCTCAAACACATCTCATCGTCGATCGTTCGTGAGAACGACGTGTGCACTAATCGATTCTCCCTTGCGTCATAACTTTACCATTTCTCTTCCGTTCTTGGCGTGGTAAGTGTGTATCGTGATGGGGCCGTGCTCTTTTCCCTTTCCTCTATTTTCGACGAGAAGCACGTCGCTCCATTAGTGTCTAAAGACGGCACCGTCGGTAAGGTTAAAAAACCCTAAAATATGTGTTACCAAAGTGTGAAGAATTGGGCTACCAAGCAACCTAATTTGTGACCCATCCTTGAAGCCTAAGTGTGAACCCAAACCAAAAAAAATCAAAATGAAGCCTAACCATGAAGCCCAACCTTGAGCCAAACTATGCCCAAGTTTATGACCTAACTCGGTGAACCCAACCCGACCCAAACTGTGGACCCATGACCTGACCTAAGTTGATCGACTTGACCTGACCTATTGACCCGACCTGACCCGTTGATCGAACCATTGACAGTTAATAGTTGACTGTTGACTTTTACTTTAACCGTTGACTTTTTCGACCAACTTTGACTTAACATTTTTCGACGTCTTGATTTCGATTTCGCAGTCCGTTTTGTCAAATTCGATCCTGAAAGTCCCATTTTACTATTCGTAATTTTTTTGCAACTTTTTGTACTTTGTAATTTCTAAGAAAGTAAAATAAGGGAATTGAATTGAAATATTGTGTGTAAAGGTGATCACGATTTTGAGATCGACGAGTTACCTCCTCCTCTACTTGTGCAGACTGCCCCTGCACAAGCTTCGATTGTTGCACGTAAGTAATAGTATTTGGTTTAGTAGGTGACATAGTAATAGTTTTAATGGAGGATTTATTCTTGTAGATTCGAATTCAGTTAGACCCGAAGTTAGACCTGAGTGTGAGAGGCGTTCTCCGCGACATTAGAGCTTCTGCCACTTGAGGTGTGTCTCTGTCCGTGCTACATATTTGCTGTGTGTTTCTTCCTGTGCTATACGTTTGTTGTGTGACAGTGTTTTACACCTTATGATGATATTATTCTGAGATATGTTATCAGTATGACTTTATTCTGTGTTGTGTTATCGCATGTGGATATTGCATGCATATCTATTAGACTGTGAGTAGTTGATTATCATGTTTAATGATCAGTGAGCTCTAATTTAAAATCATGAGATTGTGTTGATACTGCGATACAAGTGTACGTCATATTATTGTGTGTTAATGGGTTGGGTTGTAAATTGGAAGACGTGGTTATCACCATTTCAAATGGCTGATAGTAAAACCACTACGATTGGTGACAATTGGATGGGGAGGGGTTTTGGGGAACCTTTCAATTGTGTTGGTGTGTTGGAGATTGGGTGCATTGCATTATGTATGTGATTTCATTACATCTGAGTTGTGATAGTTTGTGTGCCTTTTAAAATATTTTTGTGAAAATCTCTGCGATATTGTGTTGTGATTGCCTGCACTTTAGAGACACTAGGTATTTTAGCTCATTCCCCCTCAGTTTCTCTTACAGATATATCCAGACTTAGGTGACTTGATACTCGGAGAATCTCTCGATTTTACTCGTTTATTTTCAGTATGGGTTATTTAAGATTTTCAAACTATTTCGATTTTCATAGTATTTGGGAATTGTGATGTAAATGCAAACTTGGGATTTTGAGATTTTTATATTTTGGATATATTTTTCACTCGCATTTATAGATTTGATTCAGATTATTTTTAAAAAATGTTTTATGAAATTCAATCTTATAAACTTTTGAGTTTCTTTACAATAATGAAATTTGTTTTGTTTTAATGTTATTTTATTGCAAAATTATAACATATTTATTGCTTAAGTGGTTACTTGAGGGTGAAATTACAATAGTGACCCTCTAGATCCGACAATATCTTCTAGGTCGGGTAAAGGGGGTTACAAAAAATTTCAACTCTTGCACAAAAACTTCCTATTGACCATCAGATATCTCAAGATAATATTTTTGAAAATTTTGGATCGACCTCTACCTGTCAGAAACTATGGGTGATCAAAACTTGATTCAATTCAAAAAAGTCGAAAAAATACAAATTACGAGTTAATCAAATTGAGTAGTTCAAGTTTCAATTTTGAATCAAATTAAATTTTACGATTCGAATAACTCGAATATACAATTGGTGTAAATACGATTATTGTAAATACCCTTTCATTTTTAAAATTATACCAAATTTTACTTCCACTTGCCCTAGTGAAGTAAATGAGTCATATTTAGCATTCTCATGTCTTTTACATGTTTCTCAAAACTCCTAGAAACTCCTAGCTACAAGAGTTTTGGTAAATGAGTCTGCAAGGTAATGCGACTTTGACTACATCTATTGTTTCGTCTACTACTACCTCCCTCATAATTTGATACTTTCTATCAGTGTGCTTCATCATGTTATAATTTCTAGTTTCTTTGGTGTTAGCTATTGTCGCACTATTATCACAATACAATGCGATAGTTTTTTTCCATACTTGGAACGACTTCAAAATCTGTAAGAAACTTTCGAAGTCATATTGCTTCTTTTGATTCCTTAAAAGTAGCCACATAGTTGACTTCCATAATGGAATCAGCAGTATAGCTTTGTTTAACACTTCTCCATACCATAGACTTTCCATTTAGGATAAAGACACAACCCAATGTCGATTTCCTCGAATCCCGATACATTTGGAAGCCAAAATCAGTATAACCGAGAGGAGTAAGATCTCCTCAGGAATACACAAGCATACAATCCCTCATTCTCCATAAATACTTGAGTATATGCTTGATTGCTTGTCAGTGTCTTGGATCAAAATCCGCCTCATATCGACTCACCAACCCTACTACAAAACATATATCTGGACATGTGCATAACATAGTATACGTGAGACTTCCTATTGCCAAAGCATAAAGATCCTTTCTCATGTATTCTCTTTCTTCCACTACCTTAAGACAGTCTTCCAAAGAAAGATGAAAGTCCGATACAAAGGGTTGAGTTTTCATCTTTGAATTGGCCATTAGATAACGTTCCAATATCTTTTCTAAGTATAAAACTTGTGATAATGCTATCACTTTGTTCTTTCGATCCCTTAGGATTCGAATGTCTAAAACAAAGTTAGCATCTCCCAAGTCTTTCATACAAAATTGTTGAGTTAGCCATAGTTTAATCGATGACAATGTCCCTAAATCATTTTCAATGAGTAGAATGCCATCAAAATATAGAAAGAGAAAGACCATCTTTCCATCCCCAATACGTATATAAACACAAGGTTCATCTACGTTTTGCTCAAATCCAAAAGTTTTGATCATTGGATCAAATCTTTGATTCCATGAGCAGGATACTTGCTTAAGTTCATATATGAATCTAAGCAGTTTGCAAACTTTATGTTCGTTTCCTTTAACTATGTATCTAGTGGGTTACATCATATGGATGCTCTCTTCAAGATAGTCATTCAAGAACACGTTCTTGACATCCATTTGTTAGATCTCATAATCGCGAGTTGCTATAACCAAAGAGAAAGTTTCTTCATGGTCAATACGTTCTTTTTTAGTATACCCTTTTGATATAAATCTGACCTGCGAAGTACTTGTAATTGGATTCAATACGGAAAAGGCCCAAAAGCCCCTTATGTAAAAGGGTGGGATGATGAACTGTAATAGTCCAATTTTTAGTGGTGTTGAAAACAATGGTTTTGGGACCACAACTCCCACGAGTTGAGTAAAAATTTATTTATTTTAATTTTATGATGTCATTAGTATTGCATTAAAATTTGGATAGGAAATTTTAATTTTTAGATAGTGAATTGAGTAGAAAGGATTGAATCATAAAAGATGCAAAGGTTGAGTTGAGTAATTAGGAGGATCAATGAATAAATTGACCTAAACTATCTTAGTGAGTGGAATATTATGAAATATATTATTCATAAATAGGATTTATTAAGGTTAATTAAGTGATCAACAAAGCTAAGCATGAAAGTTTAAGAATTTACAAATTTGCCATTGATTATAAATATGAATTTTAAGAAGAAATTAAGAATATTCTTCTAATTTCACCTTCTTCTTCGGCAAGAACAAGAGAAAAGCTAGGATTTTTGCTTCTAAGCTTTGACACTTGCTTTGAAATACGATCGTTGTAACACCCAAACCCGAAACCGTCGTCGATTAGGGTATTGGTGTCTTACTATTCATCTATCACTGTTCGTCTTTTATTTTCATTTCAATTAATCTTATTTTAATAAAGATGTGCACTTAACATATCATAAATCATCAATCGATTAAAAATCACAACTCAACAAGGGCAAAAGGTCATTTCCATGATTTTTGGACACTTCTACCGATTCCTGATGAACATGTACTGGTAGTTGACATGTCAGAAAATAGTTCAGAAATATTGCACAGTTCTACTGATACTCGAGATGATTCTATCGAATCATGTGACACAACTACCGAAATAATTCATGCAACTACCGATACCAAAAACTCTAGAGAGCAAAAATCCTTATCCTGCAACTTCTACCGAAACAATCATTCTTACTACCGATACATCAATACCATAAACTACTGGTACTTGTATCTTAACTACCGATACAACCCAAGTCAGAGAACAACCTCTCTCCTACCCTGCACTTCTATCGATACATGCATAAGTTCTACTGAAACAAGTATGTAGGATCTCAAGAGTAATGCCAAGATACAAGTTTAATATCTCAAACACAACCAGTATAAGCTATGCATTAAAACATCACATAACATACATAACTTCTAAGTCTTACAAGCATTATAAGCCTGAGTATCTAAGTCATACTTCATGCCATTTACACAATCGAAAATTGAAGGATTTCAACATCTTTTAGTTCAATCTCAAGTTAATATCATCCTAGTACATGCCATAAGACCAAGTGATGCAAAAATCTATCGACGATTCCGTGATAGCGTGATTTCAGGTAAGGTCGATGATCCGATCTTTAGTCAGCAAAACGATCTACAAAACAACAACAATAACTGTGATTAGTTTTATAACTTAGTAAGTTCAATAGTTATGGAATACCAACATGGTGTTGGCAACAATGATTCTTTCAACCTAAATAGTTTCCATTTCTTTGGAGTAGTTACAACTTCTCTTCCTGTACATAACTTTCGGTTACTAGTACCCGATACTGCTCACACGAGCTGTCGAGGACTCGGAACTTATGCGGTACTCCAGCCATCAGTACGGTGTCTATCTATTCTGTAAACTGTTTCCTAACGATACTGCTCACACGAGTTGTTAGGAGTATACATAAAGCATAAGTCCCAGCCATCGTAGGACTTGTAATCTTTATAGGATCGATATCTCTTTTTTCGAGTCACGATGTTGCTTACATAAGCTGTCGAGGACTCGTAACACATGCGGTACCCCAACTATCGTGTCGGTACTATTTCAACGGCATAAAGCTTACAATCTTTTGCGTTTCATTTTTTTGATCATCTTCAATACCGAATGCTTTCAATTTGCTGTACATTGACAATATATATACATAAACAAGAAATATTAAGTAAGATTTACTATACAAACTTATCGAACTGTATTGTAGTTTAAGAAAGACTTCAGGGACTAATCTACTAATTTCCCTTTTCCCCGGTTAATAGCACGATCGTAGTCTACATTCACAAATCATTCGATCCTCACATTAAATTTACATAATTTAGCAATTCAGAATAATTTAGTCCTTTTTTAGAAAATTATAATTTTACCCCTAATAGTTTCCTTTTATTCAATCTAGTTCTTCCAACACAAATCATGTAAATCAACCATTCTCTCATCCAACTAACCATATCCAAATTTTCTTGAACACCTATCCAACCCATTCACATCTCTATTTCCACATCAATCCATATAATTTCATCAATTTCACATTTTAGTCCTTTAACCCTAATTCATCAAAAATCACTTTGCACAAAAAATTAACCCAAGTATCAAGCATTCAAATACATCAAAAGCTTTCAAGAACAAGCAATTTCAATAATGACAAGTTTTCTAACATTTGACAGATTCACAAATTAGTCCTTGCATAAGCTAGCTTAAGCTGATATGGACTAAAAAACATAAAAATTACTAAAAACGATCAAAGTTCGCTTACCCAAATCAAAGCTCAAAGTTTGAGTTTCAAAGTTTCTTCCTCTCCTAGCCGAATGAAGAAGATGGTGAGATGAAAATGATGAAATTCCCCATAAAAATTTCTTTAATTAATATATATACTAATGATAATTTTGTAATTTTTAAAATTTTCATCATTAAGCTTAATTAACCACTTTTTAGTTTTAATTAAACCCATTTAAAAATACTATAACTCATGCCAATCCACTAACTAACATTCATTTGGTTATTTTACTCATTTGATCCTTTTAATTTAACATCTATACCTTTATATTTTTTATAATTTAGTCATTTCTATTCAATTAACTGTCTAATCAAGGCTATTTTTCGAATCATGATTCATACAATGCATATATTACCAGAAATATTAAAAATAACTAAATTTATGACTCGACTCATCGGAGCTATGGTCCCGAAATCACTGTTTTCGACACCACTAAAAAATCGGGCTGTTACAATCATGACACCAATCACAAAAACGACAAAATTAGATAAATAGTCCCTAGAGTCTTTCCACTATCGCAATCCAGTCCGTTGTGAAAGATAGAAATGACAGAAGAAGAATTACGACATTGTGCTTGATGGGTGTTGAATCCACCAAATATAAATATTACTACAACAAATAATACAAAACAGTAGTATAAGGCAGTAAGATCGATTCCACAGGGATTGGTTGTTGCAATAAACTTTCGTGTGTTCCTCTTAAACGTCGTGTCAAAGAGCATGCCCATGACTCGTGACTATCTCTTAACAAAAATTAAAATAAAAGAGTGGAGGTTTAGAGATAAAACGTCAAACTAAAATAAAACAAAAATAAAATAAATAAGTGAAATAAATCTTGATGCTAAATAATTAATCGAGATAAAAAAATGAGAAAAAGGATATTTAATAAGCTTAGCCTCAGCCTCGGTTTTCTCCAAACTTGAATCAATCCTTGAAAATTAATCTTCCCTTTTTAATTGATAAGCTGATTATAGCGCTCGAGAATGTCCCAATAGCCAGCTTTTTATCTAGTAGACCATTCCAGTATGACCTGCAAACCGACCCTTACTGAATGTCTAACCACATCGCACGTGCTCGCGATTTAAGATTTCAACAGCCTTACGTTCTGAAAAGCCCAACTCGAATTAACGGCCTCAACCTCGTGGGTCGTTTAAATCCGGTCTCTACCACCCTTGACGGAATCTAACTAGCTTCTTCTCACTTGGACACCCCAATTTGTTCACGGAAACTCGAATACAGCACGACCGATTTGACTTCCTAACTGTACGCCAACCTATCTCAATCTAACGTGCACTTTTCGAATCGAAAGTAGAATTAGCTTTAAGGGGCGAATTTGTACTACCCATAAACCGGAGTGATAGCGAGTACCGATAAAAAGGTTTTTAGAACGGTTTCGTTATGATTATCTCTTGACGGAGTGATAAGCGGGCTAAGACTAAAAAGAATTTAGTGGCACATGATTTTAATCATGCTTGATGGATGAATGTGGTGAATTGTTTGTGATTATGAAGGATGGAAATGGGAAAGGATTGAGAGAGTAATTAGACAAATTTGTAAAATGAACGAAAATTAGAATGAAAATGGCAGACAACTCTGACGCAAAAGACAAGAGAAAATGGAGAAGGGAGAATTTCTCAATTGCTTCACAAAATCCAAGTACACTTTTCAATTGAACCCAAGTAACCTTATTTATACATAATTGGGTTACTAAAAATAGCTTAAGTCCTCCTAAACTAAATTACCCTATTTACTTAAAATAAATAATTTTAGTCAAAATGAAATTAGGAAAATAACAAATTAAGTAAAAACAAAATAAAATAAAGAACTTTGACTAAGCTTATTTTGATCATTTCAACTAGGAGTTGCTTTTGCAATTAAGCCCTCAAAGTCCTCCAAATTCGAATAGAGCCCATCTCTTCACACGTCTTCAATTTAATCCACTTTTGCATGCTTTTAGGTGAAGAAATACCAATTTGTGTACTTGATAAGAAAATGTGGAAATTTAGAAGTAATTTCCTCAAAATTAATTCAAAATACACAAATAAATTGCTTAAATATTTTACTTATCAAAATCCCCCTACTTAGCCTATGTTTGTCCTTAAGCATAATGTTTATTTTATATTAAAACTATTTGATAGAAAATTTAATGAATCCAAATTTCTTTTCTTAACTAAGTGTCATGAAACAATTAGAGAAATAAAAAATAAATAATTACTTATGTCTACTCAAACCACATTTTATAAACCTTCAAATACTATGAAATAAAATCAAGCACTTCACAAAATTGCAACTTAATTACACTTGCTAAATAATTGTACCCAACTTTATTTAATATGTACACCTTTTTTCAAGTTTTTTATTATTATTATTTTATTTGAGACCTAATCAAATCTTTCTACGCGAATTGAGATGACAAGCCAAGCACCTCAACCCGGTTACTCAATTTGAAAAGTCGGTAGCTTATTTTTCAAGGTAGCTTGGTTAGTGGAGTGTTACAAGCTTCGATTCGTCACTCGAATTTTTTTACGCGAACTGAGATGACAAGCCAAGCACCTCAACCCGATTACTTAATTCAGTCACATTTTCGATTCTTCACTCGTAACCATGTCTAATTTATTTATTCAAAACTAAATTTTATTTATTCACATGATTTGGGTACATTCATAGGCAAGTCTAAAAAGTCTCTAATATTGTGAAAATGTTTGACTTTTTCCATAATATTCTCAAGTTTATAAAATGCATGTTTGATTAAAATAAGCAACCATTTATTCATGATTTCTAAATTATCTAAATGAACCTAGCAATAAAAGAAAAATGCATTTGCAAAACCAATTATCAAATAGAATTAACATAAAATAAACATATTGCAAGAAACAATAAGGCATGGCATGCATAATGAATCCTCCCTACTTAATCTCACATTGCCCTCAATGTGTAAATGTAAATAATGGAAAAAGATTGGGCAAAGTGTACTCCCCGTGTTTTTAAGAGGCGGAGGATGGTTTAGGCAATTCGGGTTGGTTCTGACTGGTTCAATCTTGGGTGTATGTTTCAACACATGGCAATAATGAAATTTGACAAGGCATGCCCACGCCATGACTAATACTGGATTTTTTTTAAAATGCCACGATGCACGTTGAAAATGACACATGAAATAGATTAAACAACAATATTTATTCAACTGAAATTAAACTTGAAAATTAAAAATTAAAAATAGAAATGAATTTGGGTTGCCTCCCAAACAGCGCTTTTGTTTAACGTCATTAGCTCGACGAACTTAAATGTTATCCGTTTGGTGTATTACGGGTCAATCCTTCCATTACGTGCACTTAGAAGTTCTCGTAGAAAGGTTTCAACTTTTTTCAATTGTTCTCGAAGCCCTTCCCGAGTTCTTTCAGTTTTTTCATAATTTCGAGATCTAAACTCCTGCATAAGACAATTTGTAACCCATCTACCTCACAATATTCAAAATGCAATTTCGTCAGTGTTTCAACAACATAAACACAAGAAACATTCGACACTATACTAGGTCGGCTCATTATTTCATAAACATTAAATTTTACAACCTCATCATCGATTTCCATAGTGAGAGTCCCACTACGAACATCAATCTTCGTATGAGCAATGCTTAGGAACGGTCTTCCAAGTAGAATATCAGAAGAATTCTTCGAGTTATCGTCCTCCATGTCAATGATATAGAAATCTGCAGAAAAGATTAACTCATTTACCTTAATGAGGACATCTTCCAATAACCCTTCCGGATATACGCACGATCTGTCCGCCAACTGAATTATCACCCCTGTTTCTTTCAAAGGACCAGCGTTTAAGGATTTAAAAATAGATAAAGCCATAACATTGATGGATACTCCTAAATTACACATGGCTTTTTTAATGCCCACATTACCTATTTTGCAAGAAATTGAGAACATATCTTTATCCTTACATTTTGGAAGAATTTTTCTCTGTAACACGGTAGAGACGTTTTTCACCATATTTACCCACTCGTTTCCTTGAAGCTTCTTCTTCCCGGTGAATAATTCTTTCAAGAACTTTGCATAACGCGAAACCTGTTTGATTGCATCGAGTAAGGGAATATTGATTTCCACCTTTCAAAATGTCTCTAAAATTTCTTTATCTTCTCGCTCCTTCTTGCATTGGGCGAGCCTTCCTGTAAATGGGGGTTGCAAAACAAGTGATTTTGGTCTGGTTTTTGTTTTTCGCATTCAGCGTCGTGGGCACGACTCGTGCCAGTCACAGGTTCTAAGACCTTACCACTCCTTAACGTCATAGCGCTTGCATTATGTGGAGGATTTGGTTCCATTTGGGAGGGTAGCCTTCCTTGAGACTCCAAACGGCTAACTGTAAGTGCCAGCTTGCTCATTTGTTTGTCTAACTCCTGAAAATGCATGTTAGTTTTTTCTTGAAATTTTTCAGTATTAGTGGCTAACCTTTCGACAATAGTTTCCAACGACGTCTTTGGAGGCGATTGCTGTTGATTTAGAGGCGGTCTTTGCTGATACAGCTGATTAAATCGAGGATTCGATCCATAGCTTAGATTCGGATGGTCTCTCCACCCTGTATTGTATGTGTTCAAATAGGGATCGTACCGTCTTTGAAGTGGACCCGAAAAATTTTCGACAGCATTTGCTTGTTCTGTTGAATCCTCATGTAAACTAGAACAAGAGTTCGTCGGATGATTTGACATGGTACAAATTTCGTACAGCTTCGATGGGTTTGACTTATCTACAAGCAAACTCTGCACAATATTAGTGAGCTTATCTATTTTATTTTCCAAAGTTAGAGTACTTAACCCATGAAACCGTCTCATGGGTTCAGTAGCTAGTCAAAATTGTTGAGAGTTTGTAACCATCATCGAAATCAACTCCCTAGCTCTTTTAGGGGTCATGTTGACAAGTGCTCCTCCACTGGCTGTGTGGATCATCTTCATCTCCATAGGAAATAGTCCTTCGTAGAAATACTACAATAGTGACTGTTCAGAAAGTCCGTGTTGACGGCAACTTGTGCACAACTTTTTGTATCGCTCCCAATAATCATAAAGCGTTTCAGTCTCCCTTTGTCGAATTCCTACTATGTCTCGTCTCAGCTCGGCTGCTCATGCTGCTAGAAAGAACCTATTAAGAAATAAACGAGACATATCAGCTCATGTGTTAACAGATCCTGGTGGTAAATAAAATAGCCACTCTCTAGTAGAGTCGACTGATAAAAAAAGAAATGCACGAAGTTTAATTTGGTCTTCTATTACTCCCTAAGGTTTCATGCTCGTGCAAACCATGTGGAATTCCTTCAAGTGCTTGTGTGGATTCTCATTTTGAACCCCGTGAAAAGTGGGGAATAGATGGATTAAGCCCGACTTTAACTCAAACAATGTTCCTCCCGTTGGATAAGTTATACATAACGGTTGTTGTTCGTCTGGTGCTGCTACAAGTTGTCGAATAGTCTGATTTTGATCTTTCATTTTCTTTGCTTCCTCTTCACTGAGTATTTCTCTAATGAAAGCTTCTTCTTCAAACTCTGTCTGTAGACGTTTTTCGTGAGCTTCTTTTCTCGACCTTCGGGTTAATCTCTCTATCTCCGGTTCAAAGTCGTTGAGAGACTTCTGTTCAGACCTTGTCATAAAGTGAACACACAAAAGTTAGAAAAAAGTTACCTGTCCCCGACAATGGTGCCAAAATTTGATAGGTGTCGAATCCACCAAATATAATAATTCCTATGACAAATAATACAAAACAGTAGTATAAGGCAGTAGGGTCGATTCCACAAGGACTAATTGTTATAATCTACTTTCGTGTCTTCCTCTTGAACGTCGCATCAAAGAGCGTGCCCACGACTCGTGACTGTCTCTTAACAAAAATAAAAATAAAAGAGTGGGGTTTAGAGATAAAACGTCAAACTAAAATAAAATAAAAATAAAATAAATAAGTAAAATAAATCTTGATGCTAAATAATTAATCGAGATAAAGAAATGAGAAAAATGATATTTAATAAGCTTAACCTCAGCCTCGGTATTCTCTGAACTTGAATCAATCCTTGAAAATTAATTTTCCCTTTTTATTTGATAAGCTGGTTATAGTGCTCGAGAATGTCCCAACCGCCAACTTTTCGTCTAGTAGCTGATTTCGATACGACCTGCAAATCGACCCTTGCCGAATGTCAAACCACGTCGTACGTGCTCGCGATTTAAGATTTCAATAGCCTTGCATTCTGAAAAGCCTAACTCAAATTAACGACCTCAATCACGTGGGTCGTTTAAATCCGGTCTCTACCACCCTTGACGAAAACCAACTAGCTTCTTCCCACTTAGACACGCCAATTTGTTCATTGGAACTCGAATACAGCACGGTCGATTTGACTTCCCAACTATACGCAACCTATCTCAATCCAAAGTGCACTTTTCGAATCGAAAGTAGAATTAACTTTAAGGGGTGAATTTGTACTACCCATAAACCGGAGTGATAGCGAGTACCGATAAAAAAGTTTTTAGCACGGTTTCGTTACTCACGATTATCCCTTGACGGAGTGATAACCAGGCTAAGGCTAAAAAGTATTTAGTGGCACATGATTTTAATCATGCTTGATGGATGAATGTGGTGAATTGTTTGTGATTATGAAATATGGAAATGGGGAAGGGTTGAGAGAGCAATTAGACAAATTTGTAAAATGAATGAAAATTAGAATGGAAATGGCAGACAACTCTGATGCAAAAGACAAGAGAAAATGGAGAAGGGATAATTTCTCAATTACTTCACAAAATCCAAGTATAATTTTCAATTGAACTCAAGTAACCTTATTTATACACAATTGAGTTACTAAAAATAGCTTAAGTCCTCCTAAACTAAATTACCCTATTTAGTTAAAATAAATAATTTTAGTCAAAATAAAATTAGGAAAATAACAAATTAAGTAAAAACAAAACAAAATAAACAACTTTGACTAAGCTTATTTTGACCATTTCAACTAGGAGTTGCTTTTGTAATTAAGCCCTCAAAGTCCCCCAAATTCGAATAGAGCCCATCTCTTCACACATGTCTTCAATTTAATCCACTTTTGCTTGCTTTTAGGTGAAGAAATACCAATTTGTGTATCTGATAAGAAAATGTGGAAAATTAGAAGTACTTTACTCAAAATTAATCTAAAATACACAAATAAATTGCTTAAATAATTTACTTATCAGTGCTAAAGTTAAATGTTCTGATGACTGAGATCCTGCATTTGTTGTAGATTCTTTACGGTATCGTGAGTCATTGTAAAGTGAATAGTATCCAAGAATGGATTACAGGCCTTATGATGGCTGAGATTTATGCTGATTGCATATTTTCGTCATCTTAGTGTGAGCAACATCGTAGGGAACAGTTATATCGTATCAATGGCTAAGAGTAGCATCGTATACTGGTAACAGGCATGACCTTTGGGTTAACATGGAGTAAAACGAATAACGATCACTGATGTACAGTTTGTTCTGGCTCGACGGATTTACAAATTTGTTTACCACATGTTATTCAGTAAAAATTGATAAACCTTGCGAACTTACTAAGCTATGAAGCTTACCAGTGATATTGTTGTTGTTTTGTAGATTCCATTTTACGACTTGAAGATCGGACCATCTTGAAGATATCACACTATCCCGGGAGCTCGTTCGATAGTATTTTACATCACTCGGTTATATGGCATGTACTAGGATGAAATGACTTACACTACTCATATGGATGAATGAATCTTTGATTGTGAATTCTTGATAAATGTTGAACAAGTTGGTATATTATTTGAATGTGATATGCATTCTACATGAGATGTATGCAATGTCTTGAAACTATGTACAAGCTTTAGTTTAGTATAATGCATTTGAAGTTATGATGTGATGAATGTTTGTTAAACTTGTGGTGATTACATGAATTATTGAATTCTGTGTAGTTGTTTAGGTAGAACTCTTGCTTGTATCTGTAGAAGTACAGGATAGGAGATAGGTTACATTCTGTCTTGCATTGTATCGATAGTAACCATTGAAGTATCGGTAGTTCTCTTTACTCAGGTATCAATAGTTGGGATACTTGTATCGGTATAAGTTACAAGGTTAAACTTCTTAGCTCTCTGGAGTTTTTAGTATCGGTAGTTGCATGACTTGTTTCGGTAGAAGAGTCTCTTGTATCGGTAGAATTGTCACTTGTATCGGTAGAAGTCTGCACTGTTCTTAAATTGCTCACTGACTTGACTACTACCGATATCTGTGATACTTGTCCAACAGGTATCGATAAAAGTCTCCAAAATTTGTGAAATTGACATTTTTACCCTTTTTGAGTTATGTTAACTTTCAATTGATGATTCATGTTGTGTATTTTGCATTACTCTATTAAAATATGATTAAACGATACAGTAACGTGAATTATAATGGAATATAAGATCAGACGGACATTGGGACCCTAACCGATGACGGTTTTAGGTTTTGGTTGTTACACAAACCCTAGTATTATTAACTAGGGTTGTGACCCCTATACTCCTAATTAGATTAAGAGTCTATTTTGCTAGTTGAAATAAACTTCTACTATTCAACAAGGGTTCTACTTCTTCTCCCTATAAATAGGTTGCATCGGTAGGGCAAAATACATAATTTTAAAATATTGTTACTCTACCTAAAAATAGAGAATTTATTCACAACTATCAAATCTATTTTCCAGAATAACTATTCTGTCGGTTTCGATTGAGAAGAGATGTTCGTTTTCACACTTAAAGTAAAGAAAACTATTTTTGGTTTTGTGTTTGATTTGAATCGTTCGAGCCCACACTCGAAGCAGTTCGTGGTACGAGAATAGCGGAGAAGGTCGTTTGGTTAAAAGCCAAAAATAACAAGTATCCGTCTAGTCGAAAACACATGTGTGATTACGATAAAAGAGTTTATTGCTATAAATTTCACAAATTGGTTCGATTTTCAAAATTTTTATTTTTTGCTGTGAAAGAAACCCATTTTTAAATCGGATTTTTCCGACAGCATGCCCAAAATATTTTACTATCCTCGACCCCAATAGTCGAATTTTCAAGTGGTGAAACCCTTGCCATTCTCCTTTTTTTTAATATTCTTTGGTGAAACCTCTGCCATTCTCCTTCGAGTTAATCTTATTTGGTAAACTTTTTTTTATTCTTTGCGTATAAATTGTTTTTAAGGTCATGTTAGAAAAACCCATCGATTACCAAGTTAAAGAATAATCCTAATGCTCAAAGATATGCAACTTATGGGCACTTAGGAAGGAAGGGTAGAGGGATTTTTTTCCAAGAAAATGACCAAAAAGAAGATTCCTTTTTTTTTTTCTTTTCTTTTCTTGGGTTTAGCATAGAAACAAAGAACCAAGCAAGGAACAACAAAAGAAAAGACAGGAAATTGAACTAGAAAATGAAATAAACTAAGTAGATTTTTTGGTATTGAGGGTTTGTTCTTGTTTCCATTTTTGCTCGAGATTTGAGTAGACAAATAAATTGAGCTATTTCCATTGCTATTAAATAACATGAAACCTCATTAAAGATTAAAAACAGGTTTTTTAATTTAAAATAAGAAAAGATAGGAAAAAGGAAAAAAAAACTACTACAATAAAAAGTTTTATTTAATAATTTTGATCTTTGAAAAAAGAGAAATTTTCATAGAAGTCCCTCTTCCTTGATTATGTAGCTCCTTTTTTTTAACCTACATGTAAATATATGTCAGAATTTAACACCATTAAATCGAAATACCAAAATGTTGGACGGAACAAAAATATAAATATCAAATTGAACAAATTAAAAGTACTTACACCTCATTAACAATTTTATTAAAGTATAGAGATAAATCTTACCATTGCCCCATATGCATATAATGATGTTTCAAAAGATTTGAATGATTCTTTTTGTTTTTTTTTCTTACACCATTCAATTTATAACTTATTTTGTTCTCCAAAAAGAAAATTGTTATTCCAATGAAGCTATTTAAGTTTACAGCACGTTGGAACTTATGTTCCAAGATCCAATCCAATTCATAAGTTAATAAGAAGTAAGTATAAAGAAAATAATTTAATGTAAAGGGTAATGTAATGCATACAAATTAGACATGTTCATGAGTTTACAGTTATTTGTCTTGGTTCGAAGATTGACACGAAATTTGAGAAGATTTAAGTAAAAATATTAGGCTCAAAAAATGAGTTTAGATAAAAAAAAATTAAGTTAATTTAAAATATGAGTTAGGCTCAGGCTTGAACATTTAAAGTCCGAGCCTAGTTCGGCCCGATTCATTTTTTAGTTTATAATACTTTATATTATCGTACTTTTATATATTATGTAATTTACAACACATTAAAATATTAACTTATACTAAATATATAATATATTAAAATAATGTCAAGATTACTATATAAAAAATTTTAATAAATAAAAATATATAAAAATATTAAATATTAAAATAATATAATATATATTTTTTTAAAAATTTAAAAAATAATATGGGTGAGCTTAAAATGGGCTTGAGATGGTCTTTTACAAATATGAATAGGTTTAGATAAAAATTTTAAATTCATATTTTGAACTGGGTTGAATTTGAACGAACATAAAATATAAACATAATGACAAAAATATCAAATTATATAAAATTAGAGTGCGAGTAAATCTCAAATCTTAACGTAATAATGGGCCTAAAACTATATTGTTTTTGAAGTGGTATGAGAACCCAATGTGTAGTAGTCACATTAGATCTTGACTATAACTGTATTGAATCATTAAATAAAATAAACTTTTTTAACATTATTTTTTCCTCCACAAAATTCAAATTTGAAACCTTACTTAAAAGACACCACAGTTGGCATCCATTAATGTTTATACAAACTTAATGACCAACAATTAGCTTTTAAATTGTATCAGAATCTAGAGCAATTTCAACCTATGTAGCTGAAAAATTCAAGGGAACTAGCTGTGATCTTCTAAGAACCCAAAACCTAATTGAAGCTTCATTAGTGAAGACATGGATGGAAGTGGAATGCCAACAATTCGCACCCACAATCAGCCCAATATTCTACCAATCCTTCCTCATTCCCATCGACGAGGGCTTGGGAAGTAAGGCACAGTGTTGGATGTGAACGAGAAGAGGCTGAGCAACAGCGAGTACCTAGTCGGTGATTTTTATAGCTTGGCAGATCTTTACCACCTCACTTACATATACTATTCGATGAAGACACCGAAAGGAAAACTGGGAAACGGACGTTCTCGTGTTAAAGCATTGTCAGAAGATATTTGGGTGACAAAAAATGAATATTGAAATGGTCGTCACTAAAGCTAAAATCTGTGGCAAGGCTCAGCCTATCGGGGTTTCATATTAGCTTCAAGGACCTTTTTACGATAACCAGTAATTTTTTTGTTTACTGGGAATATTGGATTCAATAATAAAATTCAGACTTAAATTAGAGGTAAAATTCTCTTAACCTTGTTTTATTTATCCATAATACCCAAATTCGAGATCTTGCTTAAATGACTTCAAGCTCCCTATTACTTGACTCAACAAGCGTCTGTTATTCGTTTTCATTTTATAGATTAATTTATATTATATTTTTAGATGGTATAATATGTTAAAATTATTTTACTAATAACTTTCATATTTAGATTGCAATTTCTTTTAAGTGGATCATGGGTATTGTTCGATACAGTTGTTCATCCACAAACTTATCAGCAAAAAAGTTTGGACAAAATATATGTAAGTCTCAAAAAATAGATTTTTGATAAAATTTAAATTTTGTTTTCTATTTAGGTCAAATTTTGAAATTCGAATTATTTATTCAACTCGATTCGAAAAAATTCAATTCGATTTGAAAAAATCAAGTTGAATTATTTATTCAACTCAACTCAAAAAAACCAACTCGAATTGAAAAAATCAAGTTGAATTATTTATTCAACTCGACTCAGAAAAACCAACTCGAATAATCCCTTTGATCTCTATTAATTTTGAAAATGAGCAAATTGATATATCTCTCAACAAAAATTACAAAAAATCAAAATAATTTTTAAAATCCAAATATTTATAAAAATTCCAAAATTTATTTTAAAAAATTATAAAAAATTTTAAAAAAATTCTAAAGAACATATAAAGAAAGTTAAAAAGATTAAAAAATTTTCTAAATAATAATTTTGGGACCTAAATAAGTTAATTAATGATTCAAGTTTGTCATACTAAAGTATTTTTTCCTATTTTACTTTAAAAAAATTTCAAATATATATAATTTCAAATTTATATACCCAAACATGAAATTATGAACTAAAATGATTAATTTCATATAATTAAAGTGTCACGTAATTATATGAACTAAATTATAAAAAAAAATTATCAAATTTCAATATTAATATAAAAATACAATCAAATTACAGGATTAAAATGGACAAAACAAATTCAGAAATTACTTTAAAATATTGATAAACCCAAATACTAAATATCCTAAAATAATAATTGAAATAAAAAAAGGTGCTGCCTACCATTCAAATGGCAAAAGTTGAATTTATCATTTTTAGGGTCAATTATATCTAAGAGTAATAAATTATTAATAAATTTATACTTTGATCATTCATTTTTAAAAATATATAAAATAATTATTGGATTATTCGAAAATTTTCATAAAATTATTGGATTATTAAAATCGCTATTGTAGGGTCTTCTTTGTTCGTGTCGCATTTATCAATTGAAAGATCTTATTTCCCTTCTATTTTACTGTTTAACTTTTTTCCATAAAACAACTTTGAATGTCACAAATCTCCGACATTGATGATAAGATCGGTTGGATCTAAGATAAGTTCTTTTACTCATCGATAGACATTGATCCATCATACTGATCATTGAATCGTTACTTGAAACTCGCTAGCTAGACTTTCTTTTTCAAAAAAAAAATTAACAACTTGATAATTTAAATAAAAACTTTCAAATAGTTCAGTGAATTAAATTAAAACTTCCAAATAATTCAATGACCATTTTATAACTTTTTGATTGTTTGAAACAATTCTTTCCCGTAAATAAAAAATCAAAATTTCCTAATAATTTTCTTTTTCATTCAAATTAAAATCTTAATTACACAACAATAAAAACCTTTATTTCCACTTACTATAGTTTTCTCATGGATGACTTGCGACTTAAGTATTTAATAAAAAAAATACCATGTGTCCTTTTTCATTTATTTTATTTTATTTTATTTTACTTTACTTTATTTGTTAAATAAATAAGGGGTTGTTGGCTGAAGAATAAAATAATAGAATTTGGTGCTTTGGTCAAAAAAAAATGAAAGAATGAAATTTGTCGGCCAATGTAGGGCTAATATATTAAATAAACCTTTCAACTTTCTTATTTTATTTCAATAAATCATTATACTTTTATTATATTCAAATAACTTGTTATACTTTTATTGCATTGGAATAAGTCCTTAAACTTTAATTGATACTTGATTAAATTTTTAGTCTTTTTGACTTATTAAATTATTATTTTTTAAAATAGATAGCATTAAGCAATTACAAGAAAATTAAATCAAAGTATCATTAGTATCATCTATATCAGCACGAATGAGTTGACCAATTGAAGATGGAGGAACCTGAAAGAGTTTAAGCATTTAGTCTTCCAAACTCATATGTTTTGCTATGGCATCCGCAACAACTTTAGCATTCCTTGAAATGTGTCTAATACGAACTTACTGATCTCGTTGTAAGATCTGATGTAATAGGTGCACCTCCACCAGATTGTTGTTTATCCCTCCCCCCGACAGAAGTAGATCAACCAAAAGGGCATTATCACTTTCGACTTCAACTCTCCTGAAGCCTTTGTCCCATGCTAGAAATAAGCCTTTCAACAGTCCCCTTGCTTCCACATTAAAGATTGAGTCGCCACCCATCCTCATCGCATAACCCCACAACCACTCTATATTCGAATCCCTCAGCATCCCTCCAAAAGATGCATAATGGCCATCTAAAGATACGGCCCCATCAGAATTCAGTTTAACCTACCCAATAGCTAGAGGACTCCATCTTATGACTGTGGTGCCTATGGCGAGCGAAACCATCTTCCTTTCTAAATCATGATAACTCCTTGCCCTTAAGTACCTCATGTCCACAATTGCCTTGGAACTTATATGCTTGCTAGCAAAAACAAACTCATTCCTAGCTTTCCAAATGAAACAATATAAAACGGCAAAGAAAGTCTGCCATTCCAAGTTAGCTCTACTCAAACTTCCTTTATCTTGCACATTCCAAATCAACCAATCATGCAAAGGCAAAGAAAAGAAAACGGTTTGAACCTGTCTTGGCATCACACTTCTCCAAACATTGCTAGCAAACGTACAATCCCTCACTGTATGTAGAACAAACTCCAAATCGATTGCACACAAAGGGCAAGAATCATCCTCCGCCATATGTTGTCGTTGCCTTTCATGGTTTGTTAATAACCAATCGTGCTAAAGGATCCAGAAGAAAGCTCGAACCCGTTGAGGTGCAAAAATTTTCCAAAGCATCTTCCAAGGAGACAAACCACTGGAGTTTTGGACAAAGAGATTCCTATAAGAGGCAGAAGATGAAAATCCATCCTTATCACTCCATTTCCAAGCCAAACGATCAATACCGACCTCAATAGATGGGGGTATAATCGAGCTAATTTCTTTCAAAATGTGTCTAAGGACAAGGCTAGCAAGATAATCCTAATCCCAAGTACCATCGGTAGTAATAACATCACAAACACGTAAACTCCTATCATGATGAGAAATGTCAACCCGAATGTCAGGTAAAACGCCAACCTGTAGGAGCCAAACGTCATCCTAAAGGTTGATTAACCTCCTGTCCCCAACTAACCAATAAATGTTATCAATAATCTTAGACCAAACCCTTGTCAAAGACTACCAAATGAAGGAGCAATTGCTTCAAACTATTGAGGTAGGAAGCATTGCTTGGATATTGTACTTCTTTCGTAAAACTTGCACCCAAAGAGCATCAAGATTAGTCAATAGTCGGAACCTAAGCTTCATAAGGAAAATTTTTATTATGATCCCTTAATCATCAAATCCCTGAATCGCCATTATCAAGTGGTTTGAAACAATAATCCCACGAGATTAGAGCTATCTTTCTTCCCTCATTTGAAGCCCCCCAAATAAAATCGCGGGCAATCTTCTCAATCTCCATACACACTGAGATAGGAACTCGTACAGTATACATGAAGTAGTTTGGGATGGAAAGAAGAACTAACCGAGCTAGAGTAATATGCCCCACAAGCGAGAGTTTCCTTGACGACCAACCTGAAAGCTTTTGTTGTACCTTGTTGACCAAGAAATCAAATGTACTCGTCGTGACTCTATCATGCAATAAGGGTATACCAAGGTAGAAACCAAGATTGCTCACAATGCTAAACCAAGTCTGTTACCAATTTGAGCAGAAACATCAGCTGGCGTAGTAAAGGAGAAGAAAAACTGTGACTTAGAAACATTAACTTTTTTCCAAAAAATTAACAAAAAGTTTTTAAAATACTGCTAACCATATTTGCTTGAGTCACACTAGCTTCGCAAAATAGCATGAAGTCGTCTGCAAATAAAAGGTGGGATAAAGGAGGCCCTCTTCTCGATAGGTACAGTAACTTTCACATTCCCTAAGCAACTGCTTCCTCTATGAGATGTCTCAATCTCTCAATGCATAAAACGAACAAATAAGGTGATAGGGGATCACCTTGTCTTATGCCCCTCGAGGCTTGAAAACCATCAGTCACACTACCATTTCATAACACCTGAAAGGAGGCTAATGATACACACTCCATAATAGTACTAACAAGTTATCTCGGTACCCAAATCACTATTAGAGTGTCCCGAAGAAAATCCTGACTAATCCGATTATACGCTTTTTCCATATCAATTTTCAACACAATGCCTCTTTTTTTACCATGAAAATTTCTTAGAGAATGGACAACCTAGTGTGCCACAATAATGTTATCAGCAATATCTCTTCCTGGAATGAAGTTGGATTGATGTTGTCCTACTAACCTTGTCATTGAAGGCCTTAGCCTATTAACAATAGTTTTGGTGATGATCTTATACACCACAGAGCAAAGACTGATTGGTCTAAATTGAGCAATCCTTTCAGGGCTTTGAATCTTCAAAATAAGAACAAGTAAAGTTCTATTCAAAACCAGATCCAAATGCATCACACCTAAAATACTTTTCACGAAATTACAAATCAAACGACCCACGATGTCCTACTGAGTTTAAAAAAAATTCGTCTGAAATCCATCCACACTCGAAGCTTTTAGAGGAGCCATACCGAATACTGCCTTTCGAATTTCCTCATTGGGGACACAATAAGCAGACTGTTCATTTCTTCAATTGAAAGCATCGAAAACTTATTCCTCCAAGGAAACGCCACTAATTTGATAATTCATAGAATAGATCCCCATAAAGAAATTTTGAACATGAGACTTCAAAATCCCTTTATAAAAACACCAATCAACCCCAATTAGAAGACCCTCAATTTTGTTACATTTACGTTTGATTAAAGTACGATTCTAAAAATAAGACGTATTTCTATCTCCACATTTTAACCACTCAACCTTAGATTTTTGGAACCATAACAACTCCTCATGAGCAAGAACTTTCTCACTCTCTAATCTCAGAATAACCTCAAAATTTTGAAGTCTTTCTGTGCAACAAACATCAAGGACCTTTTGTACCTTTTTCAATTCACTAATAAGACGTCATTTCCTCTAAAAAATATTACCATACACCTGCTTATTCCACTCAGTAAGCTTAGTTTTAGAGCTTTCCAGTTTATCCACCATCGGCCCCTTAATATTCCATGTGCTAGTAATCACATTGCGTAAATCACCATGGCAAAACCAACTGGCAACACAAGAAATGGTCAATCCTCTCTACATTTCTTTACTTGCAAAGAAACTAAAATCGGTTTGTGGTCAGATTTTAATCTGTGAAGATTTCGAACAAAACCTTCAGGCGCAAATAAGGTCCACTATATATTAATAATGGCTCTATCCAATCTTTAAGAGAGCCCTCCCGTAGACCAAGTAAAATGAGCTCCACTAACTCCCAAATCTCTTAAGGCATTGTCAAACAAAAAATCCCAAAACCATTTACAGCCCACATGAGTTAAATTCGTACCCCCGAGCATTAAGAGCTATATAAAATGTAGTTGAAATCACCTATAAGGATCTAAGGGCCAACCACCTCCTTCGACAAGTTACTAAAGACGTGCCAAAGATCTCTCTTCTATGCGGCATGAGGGCTAAATTCATACATGGATCACTTAGGGATGGAAAAACAAAACATCAACCTACTCCTCTTCATTCCAACATAACCAAAGACCTCCAGCAAAGCCATTCACCTTGAATCGAAAGGAATGCACAAAGGCCATTTTAGCAATAATATCATCCGCCCTTACCCCACTAACTCGAGGCTCTAGCAGATAAACAATATTTGGAGAAAATTCATTCCGATACTCATAGATTATCTTATGAAACCGAAGATCCCGGGCTCATTGACAATTTCAAGACATTATTTTAATATCCATAAATAATAAGTAAAAAGAAATTCATACCTGAGACCACTAATGCGAAGACAAGGCTTTAGTATCAGCTTCGATTAACATAGTGCCATCCTCAACTTGCTCTTCCATCACCAAATTCAGTTTACTTGAATTTCTTTCCAAGTGAGTCACTAACACCTCCATTGCTTGGTTGAGTTCCATAGTTTCGCGAGTACTACTGCCAATTTTACCATCAAGTGGTTTGCCTTGCTTTGGTTTTGACCCTTATGAAGTCCTCAAAGCTTCAAACATAAAGACCTCATTTTCTTTGTTTGACGTACCCTTTGAAGCATCTTATTTTAAAAACCTCACTGCTACATGTGTCTCTTTATTTAACTTGTCCGAAATAACGACTTGAGTAAAATCCAATTTCTCCTCTCGTATTGTGCTGACTTTCCCTTTCAAATTTTGGCTTTGAATATTCAGTCCCTTCCCTATATTTTGCCGCAGGCCTAACCGACCTACATTGGTTTTCAAAATTTTCAACGCCACTTGAGGCTCATTCAACACAACCCTTTTCGATTTAATAGCCCAACCCTTTTTCCCTTTAGACTCACCTCATTCTCCTTAGATTGTAACCCTAGAGATACGTTGTTTCCCTCATATCCAAGATTTGTTTCACTCATCAAATCAATCCCATTAACTCATCCATGATTCTCGCCCCTAATATCCCCATCTTTCATGTTTAGCACCGAGAACCTCGAACCTCCACTTGAATCATCGACGCCACCATCATTACCTTCCTTGAAGGCTCTACTCCTTCCCTTCCATCTTTCCACCACCATTCATGACTCGAAAGACTCCTCAGCCACCATTCTATCTAAGCCTGAGATCTCTTTGATTGATTTACTCCCTTAAAAAAAAACATCCATCTCTATCGTTACTCCATCCTCCAAACAATCGTCCGAGACATGTCCATACTAACCACACTTAAAATGAATGTTAGGCAATCCCTCATTCTACACTCTCTGCAACTTCCCATTGATCCATAGTTTTTAAACCAAAGGCCGCCTCAAATCAACATACATCGCCAGATGGGTAAATCGTCCTCTCCTATCGCCATCCGTATGCACATCCAATTTAATAATTGTGCTTATTGTTTGTCCAATCGCCTAAAGTAGACACTCCGAATAATACCCTTTCGACAAACTAGGGAGTTTGATCCAAACCACTTGCGATTTGATTCCACTCTGTGTTGTGGAGAAATCTAGCTACCACGAGCAGACAATCAGATATTTACCAAATACGATCCACGGTCATGCAAATAGAACTTTGGTGCAGTTGGCCTCCATCTGGAATCGTATAAGGTAAAAATCATTTTCAAGATCCATTAACTAGAATTGTTGAGGGTTCAAAATTAGAGAAATTTTATTCAACAGAGCATTGAAGCCAATTCATCCCCCCAACAGCTTTACAATGATTTTTTTGGCCATTCTCATTTGATAAACTCCTTCACCCTATCCGAAAAGGTAATTGAGCGCACTCCATCAACAATTTCAGTTAAAACATCTCTTTCAAGTAGTGTAAACTCCTCTTCTACAAAGTTGTCTTGCTTAATGTCGTCCCAATGAGTGTCGACTTATATAGTAGCCAACTAGCCTCTGGTAGAATTTTCTGACCATTCCCATCCACAGTCGGGTCATCAAACTCGAAAAGTAAATCGAGTCGGGTATGAACCTTCTCCGTTGCTCTACTAATCCTTAAGTTCAACCCAGCACTATTAGAACCCGCTATTAGGTCCACCATCGGTAGAGATTCTAAAACATCCATTCCTCTCAGTAATAGATTAACTTATAAAAGCAACTCCTTTCTATTAAATCATTATTGTTTAAAAGTAGGCTTTTATCCTTTTGAATTTTTAAAATATTTAATATTTAATATTATTAAAAATATTACATCATTAATTAGTTATATAGTTTTTTAGTACAACATTTATTTTATTTTAGAATTAACATATAATTTAGAATGTAACAATAGCTGATTGAGTCTTACCTCGATTGGTATGAACATTGTTGCTAATATAGAAGGACTTGGATTCGAGTGCGTTGAAGCGCATTATTCTCCTATTTATGAGTTGGGAAGAGACTATGAGCAGTTTTAGGCATTATGTCAAAAAAAGTAAATATAATCAGAACCTATAATGTGATTGTTAAAAAACAATGTATATAGTTTGATTGATTGTCTATGTTAATTTATAATTTAGTATTACTTAATCTTTCATTTCATCCAATTTTTATTTAATTAAGCTTACATGTTTTTCTTAATTTCTATATTTGAAACTATTTTAGTTATTTAAATTTCAATTCAAGATTTAAACTTTCACATGAGATGGAAATCAACCTAAGGTATATAGTAAATGAAAATATGAGAAAGAAGATTAAATTTAGTTTTACATAATATTAAGTTTTAAAATACAATATAATTTACAATAGCCTTCTTTTACATAATAATAGCTTAGGTAGATATAATTCAAAGTTTAATTGCTTATTTTGGTATCAATTAAAAGTTTAAGGATTTATTGATGTAATGAAAGTATAAGACCTTATTTAAATAAAATGACTAGGTTTAAAGGCTTATTTGGACATAACTATTGAGGTAAGTTTTGAAAGTGGTTCATGGAAGTGTCCATTTCGATCAATCACTACATTAGACATGAAACTTGTCTTATTTATTGGTATATTTGACCAACGTATTCTGATAATTTGCTTATCTTTTTTTAAGATTTTGTGTAGCCAATCTCGTGTTTATCAATAAAGAAGAGATTAAATCAAGCAAGATTAATTTTCAAGGATTCTTATGTGATCTACGTACCTTGTATGATGAGATATGCTATCCAAGGAGTTATGGGTTGACTTTATGATCTTTTGTATCGTTATATTAAGGATAATTGATTTGATATAATTTCTGCAGATCAAGATGGATTGAAGCTTACATTTTGAAGATGGATGTGTACTCTAAATATGAAAGGTTTGATCAACCTTGATAGTGTTGGATTTGGTGCCATAAGTGTAGTATTTTTGTCTATGTATACTTGTGATTTTTCGAACATATTGGTTAATAAAATAATTTGTGGATTTCATTAATATACTTTTTATAATGTCATCAGGTGGTTTTTGCATGCAAAGCAAAATAGAAGCAAATGTTGGTTTACTCATTGTGTAATGTTTAAACTAATACTAATAGGTATTACGCGGTTAGATCATAATATGGAAAAAAGGCTTATATTAGTAGACGAACCCAAATATGTCCTTGGTCTAATCGAAAATGAGCAAACCATTTAGAAGACTAATATGTCATCTATCAAGTCTAATTGGGAAAATGTATTGTCTTTAGAATCAGAGTGGATGACTCCCAAAAGATAGAGACACAGATGTGACAACTAGACTTATAGTACATCGAATTGGACCCAAAGAAGAATAGATCATGAATTTGTTTATGGTTTTATTCACTTGTGACGTTCAAAGTATGACATACCTAAATCTTGAGTGGATGACGGACTATGTATGCATGACTAGTATAGATGTAAGCAAAAGTTTGCGTTCAAATAGATAAGGAATCAAAAGCTGGTGCGTTGGTATACGACTTCTAAAGTATGTAGCATCATTCACAACAGTGGAATTCATAGCTCAGGATATGGGTAAATGATATCCTTTCATTGGAATTACATAGTTGATGAAAAGTAAACATGGTCACGAGTCATTCGTCTTTGTGATGAAAGACTTTATTACTATTTAATAGTAATTGACTAAAATAGGATCATATTGGGAGAACATATTTATCCCAAAGAGATTAAGGAGATCCTATCAGGGTAACACACTTATGACAAGATCATTGAACGAGCACTGATCGAGTTGCTTTTGTAATGGTATGTCATTGGGGAGAGCTCAGTCACAATACTATAGTGGAATGATTTCATTACTAAATGAGTTTTCTCCACTAGTTGTATATGTCTAATCATTCCCTCCACTAGCTCGTTGAAACCACAAATAAATTACATGTTGAATCAAATGAACCAAAATGGATAGAAATGGTAAAAATAGAGAAATGGGAAACATTTGGAAATGAATGTGGTTTTCTCCAAAATGAAAATGAAAATGACTTGAAAATAAATTTATGGTTTTGAAATTAAATGTAATTCAAAAACGAAAATAAATCTGTTAGAATTGTGTGATCCAAATTCTAAGAGATTACTTGTAAGTCAAGTTAAACAAATATATTTTCTTTCTAGAAGATTTAGTAGTATAATATATTTTGCATTGGTTAGAATTAGACTTTTTCAACCTATAAATTGATATGGTTGAAACTCCTCTTGTATAATCATTCGAATTCGACAATAGTGAATTTTTTTCTCCTCTGCCCGTGGTTTTTCTCGAAAGGATTTTTCACGTAAAATATGTGTTATATTTTTCTTTTCTTTTCTTTTCTTTTTTGTGATCTTTCTACATTGTCATTATCTACATTTGATTTTTTAACAAAATCATTTGGTCATAGTGAATCCGTTGAGTGTAGAAATATTAAATATATCTTCTCATAGATTTTTGTTACGGTAAAGTTGTCATTATTTTAATGGAATTATAATTGGATTGAGAAAATTATTTAATTAGGAAATTAATTTATTTAAATTAATTTGAGATTTTTTTATTTTGGGAAATAAAAAAACATATATCGGGTTGGATTGAATTATAAAGTATTGGGTTAAAAGTCTAGGAAGTACTTGTAATTTGACCTGATATGAGAGAGACGCAAAAGCACTTATGTTTAAACGAGGGACAACAAACCCTAGTTTATTTAACTAGGGTTGTTGTCCCCTATACTCCTATAAATAGATTGCATCAGTCGGGCTAAAAACAAAATTTTAAGATATTATTACTCAGCTCGAAAATAGTGAGAGCTTATTATTTAAGTATTAAATATATTTTTTGGAATAACAATTTTTTCGGTTTCTATTAGGAGAAGTTTTGTTATCACACTGTAAGTAAATTAAACTATTTTTGGTTCTATGTTTGATTCCAATTGTTTAAGCCCATGCCCGAAGCATTTCGTGGTACAAGAAGTGGAGAAGGTCATTCGGTTGAAAGCCGAGAATGACAAAGATCTGTCTAGCCAAAAATACAGGTGCGATTTTGGTAAAGGGTTTATTCTTATAAATATCACAAACCAACTCAGTTTTCAAAATTTTTATTATAAGTTGAGTGACACTCAATAGTGCCCACTATAAACTACCACCAAAGCAGTAAAGTTACTTGTCATAATTGAGTTAGCAGTTTAATGAAGCAAAATCTTTGGACTAGTGAATGTGTTGATATGTTGAAGATACTATGGTCTATCTATAGAAAGCAATATATGGCTATTGAAGATTGGATTAGATTCAAGTGAATCAATTCAACCCATGTTATGTGGAGATTTGATCGAGATTGTGTTGTTGGTTTTAAGAGACCATATCTTTATTAGATTATGCTTTTGTTAGTATATTATGTAATTGCTATTTTAAAAGGGTTGCTTTTGTTTGACAAAACACGTTAGCGAACAAACATAAATATAAAAAATTTATATAAAATACAATATCTGAACAAAACAATATTTATTTAAAACATCAGATCTGAAAACAATTTAAATAAACAAAATTTGAAAAATCAGAAATTTAATAAGGAGGATCGAGTTTTACTAGAAGTTGAGGCCTGTTTTCACAGTTTCCTTCAAACATATTCGGTCGCTCCCATGGTACTTGGAGAAACGTTGGTCGTCTGTCTCCCAGGATACAACAACAAAATGATCGCGGTAGTAGCACCTTTGCAGTGATCAACGAACAAATCTTGCCTTCTTCTATCACTTAAACGTTTGAAAAAAATTGGAGAGAAAAAAGAAAAGAATCTCAAGAGTGAAAATAAACTCATTGTGTGTTGTAAAGAATTATGCAGAATTCTTTCGGCTTTTATAGGCATTCAATATGGAGGAATTTCGAAATTTCCGTGAATAAATATACAAATTTGCATTAAAGGGGCCTTTATATCAATTTGAATAAAATAAAATAAAATCAAGATATTTTGTAACCCCCTTAAACCATTAAAAACAAATATATAATATAATATAATTTAAAATAACATTAAAACCAAACAATTTCCATTCTCATAAAGAATTTCAAACGTTTACAATTTTAAACATGAAATATTTATTAATATAATTTGAATAAAAAACCTATGAATGCAAACAAAAAGTAAATCTGAAATATCAAAACCCCAAATTTGACTTACGTCATAATCTCAAATATTATGACAATAAAATAATCTCAAAAGAACCCATATTGAATGATGAAAAGATGAATAAAATTAAGAGATCCTCCAAGTACCAAGTCGCCTATATCCAAGAGTATCTAAAAAATAAACTAAGGGGGAATAAGCTAAAGAGCCCAGTGCATCTTTAAAGTGCAAACAACCACAAACATAATATCACAGTAATTTCTCAAAACATTTTAAACGGCACACAACATGGTACAACTCAATGCAATAATATCACATACACAATGCAATACACCCAATCTCCAGCACACTAAGACAGTTTAGAGGTTCCCCAGAACCCCTCCCCATCCAATCATCACCAATCGTAGTGTAGTTTTATTATAAGCCATTTGAAGGGGTGATAACCACGTCTTCCACCATACAATTCAACCCATGAACACACAATAGTATGATTTCAAATTTATCTCAGTCTCAACACAATCTCATGATAATCAATCAGAGTGCACAGTACATTAATCATGATACACAAATATCCACAATTTGATAGTATGCATAGAATATCAACATGCGATAACACAATACAAAATAAAATCATACAGATAGCACAACTCAGGAATATCATCACACAAGGTGTGAAACACCATCACACAACAAAACATAGCACAAACAAAAACACACAGCAAATATGTAGCACGGACAGAGACACACAACAAATATATAGCACGGATAAAGACACACCTGAAGCGAACAAAAGCTCTAACATCATGGAGAAAGCCTCTCATGCTCAGATCTAACTTCAATTCTAGCTGAATTAGAACCTACAAGAATAAACTCTACATAGGGAACTATTACTATGCCATCTACTAAACACATCACTAAACCGAATAATACTCACATGCAGCACTCATAACTCGTGCAGGGGCAACCTACATAGGTGGAGAAGGTAACTCGTCGGCCTTAGAATCGTGATCACTTAGACACAAGATAACTCAAGTCAATTCCAAAATCCCACTTCCTTAAAAGTTACTAAGTACAAAAAGTTATGAATAGAAAAACAAGGCTTTCAAGTTCAAATTTGACGAAATGGACTACGGATTTAGAATTAGGACATCGAAAAATGTCAAGTCAAAGTTGGTTGAAAAAGAAGTCACGGTCAATAGTAAAGTCAACGATCAACGGTTAAATGTCAACGGGTTGAGTCAATGAGTTGATCTACGAGTTGAGTCAAAGGGTCAGTCAACAAGTCGGGTCAACGGGTCAATCATTGCTTGGGTTCAAGGGTTTGGGTTGGTTCAAAGTATTGGGCTCATAAATGGGTTCACGCTCTTGGGCTCACGCATTGGACCTGATTTAGGTCACTTGTTTGGCTTTAGGTTTGGGTCTTCAAGGTTGGGCTCTTTGATTTTAGTTGAAACACATGGCTCACTCCCATCTCTTTGTAGCACAAAGGAATTAGGGTTTTGTTAACCCCTTGACGGCACCGATCAAAGGCCCTCAATGGAGCGACACGGCTCATCTACGATGAACTAGAGGAATCACGAGACAATCACAAAGGCTTCAACACTAGACTTACCACGCCAAGGTCGACGGTTGAACGACAAAGAAAAGGAGGAGTCTCCCTAACGGACGATGGCGAAGGATGAACGAAAGGTTGATTTTGCTTGCGGGACTCTGAGGAACCTGAAGGTGGTGGCGGTACGATGCACGAATGACGAAAGAGGACGGTTGGAGCTTCATCGAAAAGTGAAACAAAAGGGGAAGTGAGAGATGAGAGGGTTTTCGATTGTAGGAAAAAGAAAGAAAGAAAATATGAGAGGTGAAAGGTCGAAAATAGAAGGGAAAAGGGGTTTAAATACCCAATAAAATCGGAAATTGCTCATAATGACTCCAAATTAATAAGGGTTTCCAAACTGACCCTAAACTTTACTCACTACACAATTTAGTCTCTACAATTCCAATTTAGCCACAAAATTTAATCAAAATTCAATGTTAGTCCTTAAATTTCACTAACATTTCGATTTAGTCCCTAATTTTCATAAAATTCCAAATTAACCCCTAAAATCAAATTAAGGGTGTTACATATTTGTCCTTTTAAAACAGATTTTGGATACGATCTACTGAGGAAAGAAAAATAATTATGTATTAGGCTAAAATATTCGTAGGCCCTTTTTGGGCCCGATCGATTTGGACATTTTGCATCGCTCATGTCGTGTGGGTCAACCCCGATGGATTTGAATTTGCACCTCCCTGCGCGTGAGGCAAGACTTCAAGCTTAATCATTCAAAATCTCTTAAGTGGGTTCTCATATACATACATAGCCCACACTTGATATCTAACCAATGTGGGATCTAAGCTTTTTTTTTTCCTCAACATTATTCACAAGTGGCTTACTTTAAGCATCAATTTCTCATTCATCACTCAACCATTTTGAGCATGTGATATGTCGTTGTAAAGGTCTCATGGAGTAGAATATAAAACCATAATTTTATTATTTAACTCTCCACCTTTACCAATCGAGAATATGCCTCAAATTTTTCAAAAAATTACACTTTTTCCAACAGCTTTGTATTTATTTAATTTCTATGTTAGCAAGTCGAAACATATATATCATTTGTCTAGGTTCAAAAAAGAGATTTATTGAGAGAACTTTGTTTTGTTCATTGTGAAATTGTTCTAAGAGAGTCCAACTGGACTGAAAACTGTTAGAGTTTACAGTCTAAATTCTTAGGGGGAGAATTTAAAGGCAAGTGTTCTAATTTTTAGGTACAAAGGTGATATCTCTATATCTAGGGAGTGATAGAGTGTGATTCACTTATTATATTTTGGACTAAAGATAATAGAATTACTCATTGAGCTACGTTCTACAAACATAGGAAAACTGAACAGTGTAAACAAAATTGTGTTATTTGTTATTTTGTTTACACGAATTTCATAGTGTCAAACGATAATGGCCACTGTAGTTAGACACTTCCATTCAACTTTGATAGTTCAAGCAATTAACTACTTTAGGTGGTAATAGTAACAAAAGTACGAGGGTTACCAACAAGTGCTAAGTGCACTTGTAAGGCACATTGTATGCTTAAGGAAAGAACTGTGGTTTGAACCTTGTAGACGATATTACTAAGAAGAGCAATCACGAGTTAAACCTCAAAAAATTAATTTTCATGAACGACAAAATCAATCTGAAGAATACATTGATCATATTAAAAAATTGAGAACTTATTTAATTAAGTTCATTCACTTATTTGATATATTGACCTAATAAAAAAATAAGAAAAAAAACACACAAATGCATGCACTTTTAAGTATTCCTCAATTATTATACTTGTGAAGGAATAATCCAAGTTGTCACTAGATTTTTATAAGCAAATTGTTCTGTCCCTAAGTGCCATTCAACTATTAAGCTGGAGGGATATTTAAAAGAAAAAATCCTGAAGAAATTCGTCTACCTAATGCAAAATCATTAGTTTGATAAGATTTTATTAGTATATGCATGACTAATATTTTAATAAATTAATTGGATATTTTTTAACAATTTTTTTATATATATAGATATAATGTCTAAAACTATTAATCTCTCTCTAATTCATAAATAAAAAGATAATGCGCTTCAACACACTCGAATTTACGTTTTTTTAGATTACTAATAATCGAGATAAGATACAATATCTAAAACTACCAATCGAGTTAAAACGACTAAATGGATTCAATTTTTTACTATATTGATTTAACATACCTTTAACGGGTTGAAAATTATATAATTTATGTGAAAAGAGTATGAAATAAGAAAATTAAGTTATTTTATTATTATAAAGGAAATGGTTTGGTAATTTAGCTGACCTAAAAGCAAAGTCTTTTTCACATAACTCGTACCATTTTTCTTGGGGGTTTGGACTTTGAAAAACTAGATCATTACAACACAGCTATTTCAATTTTAAAATATGGTTTTGGTTAAAAATATTAAGTCAGTGTTGCTAATCTCTAATATATAAATTTAAAAATTATTGAGGTGTTTTTTTGTGTGTTCTTAGTTGGGTTAATTTGGTGTATTTATTTATATGATATGATTATTTTTTGTGGATGTGACATGTTAATTGCTAAATAGATTTTTATGCGTGATGACATGTACCTTACTTTAAGATTAACATGTATATACTTGAAATGAGTTCACATACATAAGGTTCACACATGTGTAGGTGAACTTATATTAATATTACGCATCCTCATTTTGGGTTCGTCCATACTATGTATGTATGAACTCATATAAAGTACTAATAAGGACCCGACGAATTAATGGATCAATGAATTGATAATAATAAGTATCTTAACAAAAATACAATATGAATTTTTACTACACTTAATATATATATGACTATTTATATCTAGAAAAAAACTTAAATTGTTTTTATCTTATCCAAGAAAACACAATTAAATCTATTTTTCTTTCTCTTATTAAAAAAAAATATCTAATAAAAGAAGTGTTGTAAGAATAATATAAGTTACTGAATTATATATTTTTAAAATTTTTCTTATAACTTTCAATATGAAAAAAGAAGATAAATTAATTAAGGTTTTTTTAACAATTTCAATATATTTTTTTATATAATGTCTATAACTATTTATAATTTCTCTTCAATTTATAAATAGAACGATAATACGTTTTAACGCACTCGAATTCACGTCTTCCTACATTGACAACAATACATGTATCAATTGAACTAAGACTCAAATCACAAATAAATTTTTATATTCTATCTCAATTTTTTTATATAAACAGAAATATAAATTGCATTTAGGCATAGTAATCAAGTTGTTTTTTTCACCCATTTTACACTAATTTTATTTGAGTGAATTTTGATAAAAATATCCTAAGTATGATAACTCCAAAATATTTGAATTTGATTGGAAAATATTATTTTAATTATTTTAAACAAATTCCACAAGTTACTATTTTTAAAAAGAAAATTAAAAGTAAATTATATACTTTTTCATTCAACTTCCATAAATGTTTTAGGGTTGTGAAAAACCAAAAAAAAATCATTTTAGGCTGTTAAAAACTATTTTTATTTTTAGACGTTATTTTAAAAACTGCTTTTATTTTGTTTACTCACCGTTAATTCAATGTTATTATACACTAATTTTAGTCACTCAATTCCGGTAAATATTTGTTTTGATTATTTTTTTACTTTTTAAAATTGATTTTAGTTTTTCTAGAAGAATAAAAAAAAAACTTGATTTTTATATAAAAAAAAACTTGGGTTTTTACCGGCAAAATTTGCGGTTTTTTTTTTTTTTTTTTTAAGAGTTAATTTTAGTTTTCCAGTAAAAGAGAATTTTGGGATTTTACAGAGAATTACATGAACTTCTATGAAAAAAATGATTTTATCTTTTTTATTTTAATTTATTTTTTTCCCTTTTTAAAATACATTTTCTTTTTACCGGTAAAAGGAAAAAAAACTTGGAGTTTGACGAGGAACTACTTGGGTTTTTACGAGGAAAACTTTGGGGGTTCTCTAAGAAAAAAACTATTTTTAACTTTTTAATTTCCTTTTTTCCGCCACTTTTAAAAATATATTTAGTTTTTTAGTAATAAGAGAAAATTTGGATTTTTTTATGAATTACAAACAACGATTAACACTATTCGGATTCAAGTAACATTTGAAATGATAAATACTTTTAACTATCAGCTCAATACATGATATTCAAAAACTTAAATTTTTTCCATGACCATATGTTAACATTGAATTAACCGAAAGTGACCAAAATGAAAATAATTTTTTGACCGATGAAAATGATTTTTAACAGTAATGCTTAAAATGAAAACTTTTAATTTTTAGTGGCCGAAATAAAAAAATATGAAAGTTGGATGACCAATTATTTAGTTTACCGAAAAATTAATTGTAATGGAGCGTTCGAGAAGGACGGAAAGGTGTTTCCTCCTCCTCCATTCACGTTTTATAAATTAAATGCATAAAACGTTCCACTAGCCCTAAATTCCACAAACAAAAATAGTATCTCATCTTGAGCGAAGTTACTGTCGTCCTCATCGAACAACTATGGCAGCCATCAAAGTCCACGGAAGCCCCATGTCTACTGCTACCCAGAAGGTTCTCGCATGCCTTTACGAGAAAGGTATTGAATTTCAGTTTGTTCCCGTAAACATGGCTACCGGTGAACATAAATCCGAAAACTACCTTTCCCTCAATGTAAGTTTTTCGATAATCACAGATCCGTTCTTATCTTTTTATCTAGTAATCCTGTTTTCCATGAATCTAATATCTCTCGTACGGTTGATACAGCCGTTCGGTCAAGTTCCAGCTTTTGAAGACGGGGGCTTGAAGCTCTTCGGTGCGTTTATATGACCCAAACCCTTAGTTTTCTTTGCAGTTCTACTGTTTTTTTATACGATTTTACTTGTTCATAACCTTAAACTCTTGAATCGGAGAAAAATAGGCGTTTAAGTGTGCTATATGGCTTGGTTTGAGTATGAAATTTTCAACAAGGTAGTTAATAATAAATTAATTTATCTGTGAATATTTTTAGCTACTCACTTGAGAATAGGTATTTTGTTGGGGCCAGAATGAAGTTATAATACTCACTATTAGTAATCCACTTACCTCTTAATTTGTCGGGTCTTATTTCATATTCTGTATGCGTTCGCATATGTGTAGTGTTAGTACATGCAAGTTCTTCGAGTCCTGATCCATACACTATGTGGGTTAACACGTGTAGTACAAGTGAACCCAAAATGAGGATACGTAATATGGGTTTGTCTACACATTATATGAATCTTGTGTATATGAAATTCATTTCGAGTATACATGTGTTAATCTTAAGATAGAGTACCTGTCGATCTAATTAGTATGTCACATTTATGAATAATGACATTATCATATAAATACATAGAATTAATCTATTTGATGTGACACATAAAAAAATACTTAACAAACTTCAAAAAAAAATTATACATTAAATATTCATATCATATATATTAGTATGAGATTATGGGCTGGGATGAAATTAAAAAATTTTGTATGAAAATGTTTAAATTAAATTATTAAATTTTGAGAGGGTCGAAGTTTTCCTTCAATAAAATGGCAAAAAGAGACATGCTGAATGGATATTGAGTTGTTTATCATTACTTTTTATAATTAGCTAACCTTTTTTACCTTGACTTTTGTACAATGCAGAGTCAAGAGCAATCACCCGTTACATTGTTCATGAATACAGCGACAAAGGGACTCAACTCTTAGTCCCTGGCTCTAACAAGGATATGGCTGTCTTACAATTATGGATGGAAGTGGAAGCCCACCAGTTTGATTCCCCATCTTCAAAAATAGCCTGGGAGGTGTTTTTCAAGCCATTTTTCGGCATGGTTACCGACTCCGCGGTGGTTGAGGAAAATGAAGGTAAGCTTGCCAAAGTTCTTGACGTGTACGAGGCTCGATTGAAACAGTCAAAATACTTGGCAAGTGAGTGCTTCACCTTGGCCGACCTGCATCACCTACCCAACATTCAATGCTTGTTGGCTACACCAGCCAAGAAGCTGATTGATTCTCGCCCCCATGTTTGTGCTTGGGTGAAGGAGATCACTGCTAGGCCTGCTTGGTCTAAGGTCCTGGCTATGCAAAAACAGTGAAAGGGTTGGGCGATTTGCCACCCACCCGAGAGCTAATATCAGTAGTCCAAAGTCATATGCGTGTTTGTTCCGGTGTTGAAAGTTTTAATTTTTTTAGTGTTGGTCTTCAAGCTTGGGGCCCTCTTCGTGTCCTTTTATGTGTCAGTTGACTATGTGGTTGTGGGTGGTTCATCTTTCATCTCATTTATGACTACAATAATTCAACCTTAATTATGGTATAAATGCTGTCAGAAAATGAAAAAAAAAGTTTTATTATTTAAGCTTAATATAATATTTGACACTTGAATTTGATATTTTTTTAATTTGGTATTTAATTTTTTTTGTCTAATTAGGTACTTAAACTTGATATATTTTTTAAGTTGGTATCTAAATTTGACATTTTTTTTAAATTGGTACTTAAATTTTTTAGAGTTCAAGTTGGTACTAAAAATTATTAATAAGTTTATGTTTTGCTTACTTAATTTTAAAATACTACACAAAATGATCATTGAATTATTTGAATTTTTTTATTGAAATTATAGGGTTGTTAAAATCGTTCTTGTATGGTCTTTTACATTATCTTCACTAATCGAAAATTTTCATTCTTTTTTTTACAATTATTTAAAAAAAAAATAACTTTGAACATCACAAATCTATAAGTTAAAATTTAAATAATTTTTCTTTGATATCCGACACTAATTGTTAGATCAATTTGGATTTAAAGTATGTTTTTTTACTAGTTAGTGAGTATTAATTTATCGTATTGATCGTCGACTCATCGCTCAGAGTTCTCGCTAGTTGGATTTTAAAAAAATTAACTTAACAGCTTAGTGATTTCAATGAAAATCTCTGAATAATTTAATGACTTAAATGAAAACTTTCGAATAATTCAATGATCATTTTTTAATCTTTTAAAGTTGAGTGATCAAAATATAAACTTACTAGTAAAATGACATTGGATCTAATTTACCTAACTTTAAATATTTAAATTTCACTTACTCATGATTTAATTAATATTTGGAAGTAAAAAAAGATTTAACTAAAATTTTGGAATTTTATTTTTTTAAATTAATGAAGTAAAGAAATTAAGAAAAACATAAAAAAAAATTTTCAAAAGCATAAAAATACGGAAATTAGGTCATGACTCACGAGTAGACCTATTTATGGATTAGGTTATTTGTTTAAGCTCGAAGGTCCGCTCAAAATATAAGAAAATTTGGGCATAAATATTAGGCTCGTAAATTAGACTTGCGTAAAAAAATTAGGTCCGCTTAAAATATGAGTTGGGCTCAAGCTTGAACATTTAAGGTCTAAGCTTGGCCTGACTCATTTTTAAATTTATAATACTTTATATTATATTATATTTATTTATATTATGTAATTTAAAACACATTAAAAAATAAATATATAATATTACTCTAATATAAACATTAAAATAATGTTAAAATGACCATATAATATTTTTCAATAAATAAAAAATGTAAAAATTATTAAATATTAATAATTATATATCTAGATATTTTACAAATTAAAAAATAATATAAATAGATATAAAATGATCTTGAGTTAATCTTTGTAAATATAAATAGATTTGAACAAAATTTTAAACTCATATTTCGAACCGAATCAAATTTAAATAAATATAAAATATATTAATATCATATTTAAATTTCACCTAAATCACGTCTGAGCCGACCTATGACCACATATAGTCACGAGTAAGACATAACAGATAGCATAGAAAAATAGTACCAAATTTACGGCATGATTGTATTGGTATGGTGTGCTCCACTTTCAGGTTTGTGTAAGTTGAGCCATTTTGGGCAGAAATAAAGAAAGGCAAATGCTGGTGGGTTCTTTTGGGATCCAGAGGGTGTCGGTGACACAACAGTTTTGTTTCTCTATCTTCGGTATTTCTATATTTCATATGTTACACGTGTGTATTTTTGAATCGGAGATTGTTAATCTTTTTTAATAAAGTAGGCGGCGAAGGAAACAGGGGATTGGTCAAAGGGAAAGATCTGAAACAGGGAGCGAAAATGAGGTTAGTAGGGCTGACCGGCGGGATTGCTTCAGGGAAGAGTACCGTCTCTTCCATGTTCAAGCACAACCATATTCCCGTCGTCGATGCTGACATCATCGCTCGGGTACTCTCCCCTTTTTTTCAATTTTTTTGGGGCCTATCACCTGTTTGATGAAATTACGAACTGCTGCTTTTTTTTTTTTTGCAGGATGCCTTGAGGAAGAACTCTGGTGGGTACAAAAAAGTGGTGGCGGCATTCGGACCGGACATTTTACAAGATGATGGCCAAGTTGATCGTTTGAAATTGGGACGAATTGTCTTCTCTGATGCCTCCAAACGTCAACTCCTTAATCGGTTGAATTTTCATTCATTTCATCCTCTTCCTTTTTAAATATTTTAAACTCAGCTTCATGTTTGGAATCGCTTAAAAGCTTTATTTCTCTACTATTATACTTATCCGGTAGTCTATACTAGTCCTGGAGGTCAGAATTTTATCTCCAAATCGCAAATTTTATTAGCATTTTTAGTGTAAAATTTGGTCTTTCTTTAGTTTGTTTTGTATGCATGATTTTCTCAATGTTGTAGCAAATTGATATGATGATTTCCTAGGAGGTTGCTTTTTAACGATTTAAAGGCTATTGGAAGTTATGTATGTTGCCTTGTGGTTCTCAAGTCGTGGAGGTCAAATTGTAGTACTTTTATGTTTAATTTTCGCCAAGGCTAAATGGCGGAAAATGTAAGTGTCCTTTTATCCCTGGAGGTAATCTGGACGGAGGCTTGATTACTATCATCTGTCATTTACCTTGTCTTGAAACTGCGGATTGTATTGATTCCTTAATTTGGTTCATTTTCTTCTCGTAGGTTTTTGGCTCCCTATATATCTTCTGGCATATTTTTAGAAATTTTGAAGCTTTGGATAAAAGGTCATAAGGTGATCATTCTTGACATTCCATTGTTGTTTGAGGCCAAGATGGATAAGTGGACAAAACCCATTGTTGTTGTATGGGTTGATCCTGAAACACAACTTCAACGACTTATGGAAAGAGATAATTCGACAGAGGAGAATGCCAGGAACAGGATTAATGCTCAGATGTCTCTAGATTTGAAGAAGAGCCAAGCAGATATTGTGATAGATAACACTGGATCACGTCAAGACTTGCAGGAATGGTTCAGTGAGGTACTGTCGCAGGTCAAAAGGCCCTTGACATGGACTGAATTCTGGCTTTCAAGGGATGGAGCCTTGTCAGCTTTACTTGGTGTGATAATAGGTGTTCTTGCAGGCAAGAAATTTTTTGGTAATTTATAGGTACTGCAATCACCACCAAGGCACCAACTTGTGGTTTCAAACTGGTTATAAATCTAGTCTATTCTTGATGAGGAGGTGATGGTGTAGTTTTAAATAACAGCAAATAAGATGAATTATGCTTACTCCTGCCAATTTTATATTTAAGAATTCACTACTGCACCTTTCACTTGAAGGTTGTAGAATGTTGTTGGTTTTCTTTCAATTGCTATCTGTGGTATACGAAGTTTTTTATACCATGAAACTTAGATTTACTTTCAAACTCTTTAAATTTCTTGGTATGAAACTTAATAATCATTTAATAATCTAGATGTGAATCTGACCATATTGTTACCGAGACCAAGGATGCCTGATGTAAAATTGAATTTGCTTCTGATTATTTTCATGCCATAGAATGAAATTATGGAATTGGTTTTTTCTTTTAATTTTAGGACCATAGAAGTAGGTACTTTTTGTTGCTACTGCAGGCTTACTGGGTTCACAGCAGGCTGAAGAGATTTCATTCATTGTAGCGGAAGAGTATTTCAGCTCGCTTGGTTCCATAAATCTCCTGGCTGCTGATATACTTTCTAGGATTGATTCTGTAAGTTCCTTCCATCCTCGCCTCATCCTTCCCTGGGTTCATAATTAAATCCGATTCTTCTGTTATTACTTGAATAACATACTTGAATTTAGCTACTACATTTTTGAATTGCCTTGTTTTATGATTTGATTGTTCTCTACTTAGCATTCATCATCTGTGGTAGTCCTTCATTGAGTCTTCCCAGGTATAATACAGCTTCTTTTGGTCTAGTTGAAGGCAAATACCATAATGAGTGGTTCACTCACTGAGATAAGTCCCCTTAAGTGTGGTCGTATACCGCATTAAAGTGGTTGCCGCCATAAGATTTTATTGAATTCTTCTTTTGTAATTTGGGTGATAAGACTTTTAATGATAATAAACTTGATCCTTTTGCACTATTAGTGTACAAAGGGCATGAAAGCAAGACCTATGAATTGTGAGTGCCTAGTGTTGTCACAAGTCAAACATGGTAGAGCCATTTTCTTAGACAAAGTGGGACGTAATTGTATTGGGTGGTGTTTTACAAAGTCCATTAAAGTTTTCTTATCCTCTTTTCTGGGGTAAATATCTATATATACCAGTTAACTTAAAGTTTCCAATTCTTTTTCAAAGGTGCTTGTACCACTGAATCAGTTTGTTCAAAGGTAGCAAGGTTGCAATGGCTATATAATTTATTTTGTAGTTCAACTTTGTTAATTTCTATTTCTGTTAAGGGCAGTTGCATGTTGAAAGCGATCGTTGTTCACTTTCATGAATGGCTGTTGAAAGTATGAAGGAGACAAATGGAGAGATTTATCTTCATACGGGTACGTCTAAGTTTCTCTTATGCTATCATTTGCTGGTTTCTAACTAATTTTCATTGAGATGTTTGACATGAATGAGAACCAAAACTAATAAGATATTCTCAAGAGTAGAAATGGGGGTAAAGCAAGGGACTGGAAGGAGCACTTGCTTCTTTTGATGTCTGGTTTTATAAGGTCTAATTCTGCTTTTGTTCTATTTAAATTTAATCCCCCTACTTCTTTTATATAAAAATTAAGGTTCAGTTAATAACACCATTAGAGACCATCCTTTAAATCGTATTAGGTGGCATTGTAAATTTGATCATATGACCAATTTGAAGCCTTGTGGAAACCATGTAAATAAATGAAGTTACTGTCATGATTGGTCTATGAATGGTAAAATATATGACTAGTAAAATAAAATATATCGGTTTTCACTTCTTGCTTTTCCAAAATGAATTTATTTGCTTATTTGGCTTGGCGATATTTTTTCCCAAGATTTCATATAATTTAATTCAACGAAAGGTGTGTTTAGATGGACGGTGCGTTTATTTGTGGTTAGTGTAAAAATAACGATGACAATGAGATGCAATATTGTAGCATGAGACAAACTAAGCTAAACGCGCCGCATCGTATCTCATTTCTCTTTTATTGGTATTGTCTGTTGGACTTCAAAATTTAAATCAAAAGAGTAGAGGGGTTAAATTTCAAATGTGTGAAGGGTACAGGATTGAGAGCATAGTTACTGTTTTATGGTCTTTGTAGTTAGTGGCATATTGCAAATAAGTGAAGTATGTGTGACTGATTGTTGAACAATATAAATATATGGAGAAATTATTAATGTCCGCTTATGACAAAATTGTAGTTTAATAAATGCTAGGTCTTCATTAATTATTAGCCACTCTTGATTTTTATGAATTTATGTAGGTTTTGAAAAACGTGGCATGTTTGGATAACTCCAATAATTAATGGATTTCTCTGAATTGGATATAATCGAAATATTTCAATTATATTTTTCAATTTTTTTATAAAGGTAAGAATTTAAGTAATTAGGATAGATAATTCACTCAAATTCAATTTTTTAAAAAATATTTTTTTACAAGTTTAAATTATAATTTGTTATATTATAAGTATGAACATATATAGAGGTTTAAGATAACTATGGTCAAAAATTTATTATATTATAAATATTAAAAAAGAATTATTGTAAAATAATTTTTGTATTTATAAAATTATAAAAAAAAATCATATTATTTATATCTTAATTTTTTTTAAAGATTATGCCCAAAAGGTTTATTATAAAAAATAAATTACATGGTACAAAAGTGTTATAATATATTTCTTTATAAAAAAATTATAGTCAAGAAATTACATGCATAACTTATTTATGTATTCAAGTTATATATTATAAAAATAAAATACTTATTTACAAAAAAATTAGTTTTTTTATCGTAATTTATTTGTAAAAAAATAATTTTTAAAAATTATAATAAAAATTATATTATTTATAAGAAATGTTATGAAAGTTATTGGATAATTTATAATTTTTTTATAAAAGTTATATATTATGAACTTTATATTATTTTTTACTTAATTTAAATATTATAAAAAAGTTATAATCTAGCATAGTTTTTTCTCTAAATTAAGTTTATATAAGTTTTTATACTTAAATTATAGACTATTTGCACTTTAAACATGAATAATATAATGTAGATGTTAATTATGCATATACAAAAGATTATCTTGCATCATATTGTGAAGTATGAAATCATTTGAGAAAATGGAGTTAAAAACGAGCATCAAAAGCGGCTCTCGCAAACTTTTTAATTTGAGATATTTAAAGTTTCAAAATGTGGTTGAGAGGATATTTGTTGTTCTAAAAAATATTTTTTAAATTAACATGTTATTAGTATAGTATAAAAAAATAAAATTAGCTCTTATTAGTATGTTGCATATCTCATAGTTTCATTCATAGGTCGATTTGAGATGATTAATATTTCAAAAGTATATGGAAGAAATAGATCTTGCTAATTTTAATGATAAAAATTCAAATGATGATGAACTCGATCAAGGATCAATGTTTGATGAAAATGAGTTTATGTTAAATATTAAAAAGTGAATAATCCAGCAATTATGGAACAATAGAAAAATTAGATAAAATTGTATGTAATGCTTATTTTTCTTGTTATTTTTATTAGTAATCATGTTATCAACTAATTTTTTGGACTAACATGATACATATAATTAATATTATAGTAATTGTATAATTAAAGATTGTACTAACAAACAAGATATAAAGAATTAAAATGTAATTACATTTCGTTAGTCAAACACATTTAAAGCATTACAATATTTTGTAATTACAAGGGTGTACTTATCACTCTTGTAATTTCGCTTTATTCAATTACTCTATATTGTTCAAACAGACTCTTAAAATTTCAAAAACAGTGCTAATTATATAATTAATCTAATAGCATCAATCATAGAATATTATATCTTTAAATTATGTGTTTTGTCTAGTTAAAGGTTGAGCAAAAAAATCAAGAAAACCAAAAAATTGATTCAACCAATGTATGGTTTGGTTTGGGTATTGTATTGTTTGGTTCGATTGCGGGTTGATGGTATCATTTAATTTGAATTCGATTTTTTCACATGAAATTCGTTTTATTCAAATCAAATTGAATGAAAAAAAAAATTTATTTAAGAGAATTATCCTAATAGAATTATTATTATTATTATTATTATTATTATTAGATAAAGATCATACAAAAAGTTAATAGTAAGAAAATATTTCATAAAAAGGTTATGAAAGCGTAATTTTATATTATACTAAGTGGATCATTTTTAATATAATAATTATAATTATAAGCATATGCATATGCATATGCATAATTCTAATTCTAAAAAGTAGTTTATGAAATTTTATAATATTTTATCTATAAAAGAAACAATTATTCATAAGTTGTGAAATATATATTTGATTGTTATAAATTTAATTGATTATGCAATGATTCAGTTTATAATTCATTGAAACAAGCAACTAATTAAATTAGTTGAAGTAAATGACACAACAAAACATTAAGTATAAGAATGATTTAGTACTAATTTTCTTTTTACAAATTTGAACGATTTTTAACTTAAAACACTTTTTAAATAATTTTATGGATGAATATAATATTAATTTAATTATTTAATTTATTTTATACATGAATAAATGAATATACAACATGTATTATGTTGTAAAAAAACAATAATTATAATATTTGATCTTTTTGCCCCAAACAATGTGATATTGATTTATTTTATAAAGTCCAAATTTGCTAAATATCATCGAATATAATTATCGGTTTTGGATATTAATTTTTATTCAATATGATTTTGATATCAAAAGTTAAAAATTAAATGAGCAGTTCAATTCAATTTTTATATAAAAATCAAATTGAATCAAATCGAATATAATTCTAATTAAAGGATTATTTTAAAAATTTTAGATGGTAGTGTTATTATTTATTTTATTAACATATTCGTAGATCAAATATTAAATTTTGTGGCTTAAAATATTTTGGTTAAATTCTACTATTAGTCCTTATACTTTATGAAAATTAAGGATGTAGTCTTTTAATTTAATTTGATCTTTTTTAGTCTTCGTACTTTTTGTATTGGCTAATTTTAGTTCATGTGCTTTTCAAATTTTGAAACTTTGAGTCCTAACTCAAATAGTAGCAGTTAAATATGTTTGGTTAAATTCAATTACTAATCATGTACTATATATATAGTTCTAATTTAGTCCATATTCTCCAATTGAATCATTTTAAGTTCCTCTACTTTTCGAACTTTAAAATTTCAATGTCAACGCAAATGACATGTGTTAATCCATTAATTGGATTTTTAATAAGTAATATGTGAAAATAATAAGTTAACATGACATTACATATAATATGTTTAACGTATCAAATTTATAAATAGCATAACTTAATTTAATAAATTTACTTGTTATTGCTTAGTGAAGACTAAAATTTTAAAATTTATAAAGTAAAAGGACTAAAAGTGATCAAATTAACATACAAGAATTCAATCCATAATTTTCGCAAAGTACAAAAACTCATAACATAATTTAACCAAATATTTTTTATGGGCCTACAGAATGCGAATAATTAATTATTGGGCTTGCTCTGATAGATATCTTGAGAAATAAAAAAATAGAAAATATTATGTATTTAAATAGTATTAATCTTGTGACATTCGAATTGTTCAAATAATTAAATTTATCTGAAAATTGTTGATGACAAAAAAAATTAAAAAAATTAGAAGTTGGTGTCTTATACGAAAAAGTCATCCAAATTATTAGGGGTGAAATTAGAAAATTTTTTAGGGGTCGAAATTGAATTGTAATTTTTATGATAGAAAAAATACAATTCCACCAGTTTAATAGATTATATCTTTATAATTTTTAAAGGATTAAATCAATTTTTTATATTTTTAAGGGGCAAAATACAATTTTACCTTTACTAATTTAAATTTTTAAAATTTTTAAGGAAGCTATATGAAAAAAATTCATTTTAGGTGATGGACCCCTAGTTTCATCACTACAAATTATTATTAAGGTAAATTACACCAACAGTCACCCAACTTTAATTTTTCGGAACAAACAGTCACTTGGTTTACATTTTAGTCCCTCAACTTTGAAAATGTGACAAATAATTCCTTAACATTACCGATCAGTGACAAAATAGTCACTGATTAACAGATTCTATAACGGGCTTAATGAGCATGATGACATGGAAATTTAACTAGCTGACGTGGCCAGTTAACTTGCCACGTAGATACCAGCTGAAGGGTCAAACGGTGAAGGGGTGAAATGTGATAGGTTATGTTTGTTTAACTCTAAATCAGATTATTTTCAATTTGATTATCTGATTAGGGAGAAACGTTTCATTTGTCATCCATCTTCATCTGATTTCATATTAATTTAAGGTTAGAAAAGTGTTAGGTTAGCAATCAATTGGAATCAGTGACTAGTTTGAGGAGAACAACGATGATGGTGAAGGAACAAGACGATGGCAATGTTGATACTGTGACAGGTATGTTTTGTTTCTTTTACGGATTGTGATTTCATTTGTGCTTGCTGTTATTTTGTGTTTTTTGGGTATGTTTCGTTTATGGATAGTGATTTTTAATTTAGGGTTTAATCAATTATAATTTTGATATTGATTTTCATTTTTTATTTAGGGTTTTTTATATTGATTTTCATTGTTTATATTGATTTAGGGTTATCTAAATATTTGTTTGATTTGTAAGTCACATATTTCTGTTAACATATGCTGGTTTAGTATTCAATTTTGTATTTTGATTTAGGGTTAGTATTCAATTTTGGTTAACACTGTTTGGGATTTAGGGTTGTTGAATTTTTGTTTGATTTCATATACTAGTTTTGTTTGATTTCACATGCCATTCCCTATTGCTTAATGTTTCTTTATATTTACAGATACATATGCTCTATATATATGCAGATGATTTCTTTATTGTTTATTGTCTGCCATTGCCTAGGTTTAGGGTGAAAATTGTTTGTTTATTGTCTGTCATGAGCATGATAGATATATATGCTCTATATACATGCAATTGTGTTTATTATTTTTTTCATTGGTTATTGTTTGACAAAAATGGTTAAAGTGTTTGCATGTGTTGTATTAAATTGGTCTGATAGTGATGTAGTAAATGGTTGTTTATCTGATAGTGATAAGTAATTTGTCTGGCAGGTTTTGATGACAATGTAAATGACAGTGAAGTAGAAATGTTTGATTTTGATGGGTATAGTAGTGATGGTTCTGTTAGTGATTATAATGTAAATGACAGTGAAGTAAATTATGTGTCTAGTAGTGTTGATTTGGATGGGTTAAACATGGCTGATATAGAAGTAGGTGATGTACCTGATAGTGATGATTCTGGCCGGTTAGATAGTGTCAATGAATCAGACTCAGAATCAAATAGCCAAAATTAGCCGGAGTTCAACCCTGAAAATGACATGAGTAACCTTACACTTAAGGTTGGAATGTTATTTAGCTCTAGAGATAGGCTTAAAGAAGCAGCCAAGCAGTATGGTAGGTTGAATAGTTACTTCATTAAGTTTTCTAAAAATGAAAAGAAAAGGTTAAAGGTTGTTTGTAGTGATAAATGTTCTTGGTACATATGGGCATCTAGAAAATACCCTAATAACCCTACTGACTCCACTTGGCAAATTAGGACTTCCAACCCGAACCATACTTGCTCCAAAGTCTATAAAAATAGGAATGTAACCTCAACTTGGATAGGTGAACATTATAAAGAAAAATTCATTAGTAATCCTCATTATTCTCTAACATCATTGCAACAAGATGTGAAAAGAGATTTATGTTGCCTAATGTCCATAACCAAATGTAGGAGGGCAAGACATAGGGAAATTGAATTGATTGAAGGAGCTCATAAGGCTCAATATGAGAAGATATATAAGTATCTGTTTGAGGTTAGGAGCCAAAATGAGAGAACAACAACAATCTGTTATCTAGATGACAAGTTGTTCCAAAGGATGTATGTCTGTCTGCAAGCATGCAAAGATGGCTTTAAGGTTGGTTGTAGGAGGATGATATGTTTAGATGGATGTTTCTTAAAGGGCTACTATGGTGGCTACTTACTTGCAACTGTTGGGATAGATGCAAATAATGGCATCTATCCTATTGCATATGCTGCTGTTGAAAGTGAAAACCAAGCATCATGGCTCTGGTTCTTGGAGTTGCTCTTAATGGACTTGGAAATTATGAACTCATACCAGATTTCTTTCATGTCTGACAAGAAAAAGGTAAAAGAAGACACTGTTTTATATTTTTCTTATTTTGGGTTTACTATTTGTCAAATAATTTAACTGTATTTTTTCTATTTACAGGGACTTTTGGAAGCAATAAATATGTTGTTTCCTAATGCAAAAACAAGACACTGTGTTAGACACCTACATGCCAATTTTAAGAAGGCTGATTTCAGAATAAAGGAATTGAAAGATTATCTTTGGAAAGCTGCCAGAGCAAGCACTAGAAGGGAATTTGAGGATGTCATGGATGAGATTAAGAAGGCTAATCAGCATGCTTATGATTGGTTGAAAGAAAAGGACCCCACTCACTGGTCAAGGTCCCACTTCTCAAGTAGGAGTGGGTCAGACATGTTGGTAAACAACTTGTCTGAATGTTTTAACAAGGTAAACAAAAAATATTTTTATTTAGTAATTTTTATTCTTTCTAAATGCTTTAACAAGGTACTACACTAATTCTTTATTGTTTATTGTTGGTAGATCATATTGTAAGCAAGAGGAAACCTATTCTGACCATGATGGAAACAGTAAGGACCAAGATGATGTTGCTTATTGTGAAGAAGAAAGAAGAAGTTGAAAAATGGAATGGAATCTTATGTCCAAAGATAAGGAAAAAGCTGAATGTGAATACCAAAAATTCTTTGAGGTTAAGTTACCCTAAGCCTATTCTGACTTGTATGCTTTTTTAATATTATTTTGTATGTTGTTCTTTATTTTCTTTTGTATGTTGTTTTTAATACCCTAAACCTATTCTGACTTGTATGTTGTGTTTTGTTGGCTTTATGATGACTTTATGTCTGCTTTATGTTGGCTTTAATGTTGGCTTTATATTGGATGTTGTTTTTTAGGTGTCTTGGATTGTGTTTTACGTTGGCTTTATATTGTATGTTTGACTTATATACTGCTTTTTATGTTGTTCTTAGGTGTCATCCATCACATGCTGGTGGGGATAGATATCAAGTTGAAAGTGGTCCAGGCAGTCAGCATATGGTGGACCTAAATAAGAAAACCTGCTCCTGCAAGAATTGGGATCTCACTGGCATCCCTTGCATGCATGCAATGGCTACCATTCATCTTAAAGAGGACCTTTTAGAGACCTATGTAGACAACTGGTACCACAAGCAAACCCAGATTCAGATTTACTCAAACTTCATAAAGCCAGTAAGAGGTTTCAAGCAATGGTTGTCTATGCCAAACATGGTGTCAATACTGCCTCCTACACTAAGAAGGCCACCTAACAGACTTACTAAGGTGAGAAGGAAAGAATTTGATGAACCAAACTCAAGTGGAAGGAGGAGCAAGATAGGGGTGGAGATGAAGTGCAATAAATGCAACAAAGTAGGCCATAATAAGAGGAGCTGCAAAGGAGAAGTTGGCCAAAACCTTATAGTAAGTTATCTTACTTTGCTCATTTAAGTATCAAGCTGGGTTTCACTATTTTGTAATATAACTTGCTCTTGTCTTGTAGGTCAAAAGACACAATATTGGCAGCACATCTCATGTGAGGATTCCAACTCAACAAGTGAGCAGCACATCTCAGTAAGTGAGCAGCATAACTCAGTTGCAAATGGATGCTACCCCAACTCAAGAATTTGCCTTAAATCAACAACCTGCCCCCAGACAAAAGATTGAAGGGGAAACCAAGCAATGTTCGATAGATGCTGCCTTCAAATCAAGATTAAATTTGCCCACCTGCTACTAATTGTTGTTCTGAACTGTTTTTGAACTTTTTGTAAATTTGCCTATTCCTGCTACTGAATTATTAACTTAGGTAAATTATTTTTTTGTAAATTTTCCTATGATTGCTACTGATCTAAACTTAGGCATATATAAACTGAAATTTTTTGTAAATTTGCCTACAATTTTCATGTGTTTAATGGTATTGAATTGTAGGCAAATTTGGCAATAGTTTGTCATTCCTTTATTTTGTAAACAGGTTCATATCATATCTTTTGTAAACATTTGGCCTTTGGCCTTTGGCCTTTATATATGAGCAATGAAGTTTGTCAATCATCAATTATCTTTTGTAAAATGTATTATTAACCAAAATGGTTCCAAAATGGAATCAACAACAACATCTACCTTTGGTTGTAAACAATGTCATTCAAAGGCATTTTAGTGCAGCCTGCTTCAGTTTATATGCAGAAATGATGAAATGATGATGGTTGTAAACAACATCAGTAGGTTCGACAATTTATAAGTATAAACCAATAGCAATAACTGTTATGCATGCTTCATGCTGCAGTGCCTACAACATCTGGTATAATCACACAAGAGTTACATAAGGTAACCATTTCATTCCTTTCATCCTCCAATATTACAACCAAACCAGCAACCATGAAAAGTAACAGTCATGAGAAGCAACAACTAACAAAATTACATCAAAATTAGGCTTTATAAAACAACCCCAAAATTACTACAATTACAAGCATTAAAAACCATTTTTTTCTCTCCCTCCTCCTTGCATCCTCCAATGTCCTCACACTTTTCAGAAGACCCAATAATATTATTCTTGAACGGGGCATCAATGGTGGATCAAACCAACTGAAAAACCGACATGGTTTTCGAAATCCACTCTTAAAATTCGTACACCCCAAAAACCTCCTACTTGGGTTGTCATTGGACCAAGAAGTGCTAAGTTTGGCTGGGTTTCCACAGTAGCAAACCGGAATGACAGTAGGCATGGCTGAAATCTCCATTTTCTTCTTCTTCTTCTTCTTCTTCTTCTTTTCTTCTATTCTTTTCTTCTTAAACCCTAAAATAGGCTGATATGCCTTATGTTTAAGCAGCAACAACCAGCTGGATGAATACCTACACGCCTCTGACATCGTCACATGCCACATTACTGTTCCGTGACGTTTGTGACGGAAAACGTCAAAAAGGATTTATTTGTCACATTTTCAAAGTTGAGGGACTAAAATGTAAATCAAGTGACTGTTTGTTCCAAAAAATTAAAGTTGGATGACTATTGGTGTAATTTACCCTTATTATTATTATTATTATTATTATTATTATTATTTTGTCACAACGTTAATTATGTAGTGACGGTAGGTTAATCCTAATTACAGCTTAATGTCTTGAGTAAATTAAAAATAAAAAAAATGAGGAAAACTAGTAAATCGTATAGGGAGTGAGTAGCTTTTGTAAATGAAATAGCTATAGATTTTAAAGATAATTAATAAAAATATTTAAACTTATATGTTAATGAATATGAGAAGCTGTCAACAGAATTTTTAAACTTCACAAGTAAGATCAGGGGTTGACAAGTGTCCTATAAAAATATAGTAAAATACTAAAAAAAAAAACATGTCAATTTCTTAAGGATACTTGTGAAATAAAAATAATACATTACCAGTGCACCAAATACTTACCCAATTAATATTTATATGTGAGCTTTTTATAGATATTTTATTTGAATGTTAAAATTGAATATAAGGTTGTTTTTGCCATCTTCAATTGAATTAGTATTCAGTTAACTTATGACACTAGACCACTTAAAGACTTCAATAATTGTTTATCTAGGTAAGTTGGACTCTTGTTGCATTTGCTTGAAGATAGAATTTGACAAAGCTCAATCTTGCCAGAATCCTTGCCAAATACCATGTCATATAATGTGGGTCCATTCAATCCTCAAAAGATATATAAATATGAGCACATGCTAGCACCCATCAATCAAAGTTTAAGTGGAAAACTAAAAACAGAGTTTAACTAGGTGAAGAAAAGTCGAAAACTACGAGGCATAATTCCACAAATCTCTATCTTGACTAGTATTTCCATAACTCCTTCTTTGCCAAAGCCCGCCACGAGCTTATCTTGAACTATGCAAGATATTAACTAAGTCGAAGTTGTGCTTAGAAGCTAGAAGGCTTCTAGTCTTCGACTTGTGCACTGCCAAATCAAACTCAAGCTTGATTTCCATGAACACAATACCCTATTTTTTCAAAACCTACATCCAAAAGAGAACATCTATTATACGAAACAGTTATACTTTTTTTCCCTCCTATGACCAAGTTGTCTATGCTTCAAATGAGTTGACTTCAACTCCTTAACAGACAAGGGCTGTCTTGTTTCACCGTTCATTGTTGATTCTTCCAAAACATAAAGATTGTCAATCTTTTTACCTTTCATTAAAACGATAGCCCCACGAGATACCTTAATGTCACTTGACTCGATGTTAATTCTACAACCCTTCGAGTCCAAAGGAAATGAGATTTTTATTTAAGTCAGGCACATGTATGACATCAAATAGTATCCTAATTGTCCCGTGGTGCATCCTGATCTGAACAGTACCAATACCGGTTACCTTACTGGGTGAACCATTCCCCATGTGCATGACTCCACCTTTAACTGAACTGTATGTGGAGAATCAGTCCCTAGTAGGACACATGTGGAATGAATATCTTGAATCCAATATCCACTCGAACATAAGCTCAAAGCTTTCACTTATTGACACCAACAAGAAATCAACACCCTTATCATTGGTCAAATTAACACTAGTTAAATATTTCTCGTTGCTCTCAACAGACCTTTTATTTCGCAGTTTGTAACAAATTACCTTGAAATGACCTAATTTCTTACAATAGCGACATCTCTTGTCTCACTTCCTTGAAGCTACCAAAACTGAGACTTGCCTATCTGACTTGCTATTCAAACCAAACTCATTGTCGAATTTACATTTGCTCAACAGATTACCCTTCACACCCTCGAATGGAAGATTATCTCGGTCATAAATCAGGGTTTCCTTGAAATACTTGTATGAAAGGGATAAAAAGCACAATAATAGTATAGCCTGATCTTCATCGTGAATCTGAACCTCGAAATTTTTTAAATCATTCAAAAAAGTAATAAATTGATTGATGTGACCTCTAAGGTGCTCACTTCCGTCCATGCAAAACGTGTATAGACGTTATTTCAACACCAATCAATTAGCTAGAGACTTTATCGTTTAGAGGGTTTCTAACCTTTTCCATAAGGTGAATATCTTTTTCTCCATCAAAACCTCCTGCAACGCATTATTTGCTAGACATAATTGAATCGTAGATAAAGCTTTTTTAATCTAACATATCTCGTTTTAATTTATCCATGTCAGTAGGCTTCTTCTCTATAAGGACCTTCTCAAGATTACCCTAAATTAGGATTGTCGTCATCCAAACTTGTCACAGATTGAAATTTGTAATGTCATTGAACTTACTAATATCAAACCTTGTTGTCGCCATCTCAAAATGAGTTGATTATAGAAATCGACCAAGATCTTATGCTAATTTTTTTGGGGGGGATAAACTCGTTTAAGCAACGAACAAGTAAAATAATGAAGGAATTGAAAAGATCGAACACAAATATTTTACGTGATAGAACCCTTCCGAAGAGAATAAAAATCATAGACAAAGATAATTTTATTATAACGGTAAAAACGAATAAAGATGGAGATGAAAACTAAAAATAAAGTAATTGGGAAAAGAAAAATTGAAAAATACGAGGCATAACTCCACATTGTTAGATTTCAGATGATTTATGGCCTTTGTTACTATTATTTTCAAATACCCAATTTGTTTTTCAATTGATTTCATGGTAGTTTGCCTACTGTTCTCGTTGCCTATGGCGTTGTCATTGTTTTGTTTTTCTATCTATGACATTTTTCCTCTCATTGAGCTTTTAATAATGAATTTTTATTGAATCCCAACATTTGGTTTAGCGGTATTACACATTGACTCAAAAATTAAGTTTTTTTTTTTAATTATAAGTGGAAGGTAAAGCTCTAATAACAATGCGATTGACGCGATTCGAATTTAAGTCACACCTAAAAAAAATGAACACTCTTAATTATCAAGTCAATTCACAAGATTGACCCAAAATCTTAGTTTGTGAGCTTGAATTGTAGGGTGTCTTGTTTGTGGTGTGTGAGTTGACATTAATTTACTCTTAAATTCAGGGACTCAAATGATAAATGTAAAAAGAAAAACCGTAAAAAATTGAAAGTCACGTGATTAAGCTAAGGCCGGGAGTAAGAGTTCCACGCCGAATAATATTGCACTGTACATCACATTTTCAGTTCTATTTTTCTCCTATAAATATAATCATTTCTCATTTTATTCTATAAAGAGGTTTTTGGTCTCCTTCTCTCAACACTCTCCTTTTCTCTCCTTTTCTCCCCCTTCCCTCCACTCTCTCACTCAGAGATGGCCACTAAAGCTGCTGATCAAGAACCTGTTGGAGCACTGAAATATAAGGTGAGACATATACATACATATATACTAATGGGTATTTCTTCTTTTGCTCATATTTGATGCATTTAAGGATAATTTTCTAAATTAGTCAACCCCCTCCCCCTTCTTTACTGTATTATAGACATGGGTCTTGAAAGTCTTCATCCATTGTGAAGGCTGCAAGAAGAAAGTCAAGAAAGTTCTACAAGCCATTGATGGTACGTCGTACATACATATATACATATATATGTATGTATTTCATAAGAAATGGAGATACTCTTTTTGTTTTACTTTTAATTATTTTTTTCAGGTGTTTATGAGACGAAAATAGATTCTCAACAGCACAAGGTGACGGTGACTACCAGTGTCGATGCAGAAACACTCATCAAGAAGCTGACCAAGTCTGGGAAATGCGTTGAGCTTTGGCCGGAATTAAAGCCTGAGAAGAGAGACAAAAAGTCTGGGAAAACAAATGACAAGCTAAAAGACGCCGGTGAAAAAGCTGGTGATGATGACCATGGTCTAAAGAATAATTCAGCAGAGAAGAAGACTGAACCAGCCGCAGCCAAAAATGGCGGTGCTGGTGGCGGTAAAGGTTCTGCTAAAGATAACCAGCATCCAAAAGGGGACCAAATCGGAGGTAAAAGCGAAGAACCTGACCCTACCCAAAGTACTGCTGCTGGTGGTAAAAAGAAGAAAAAGAAAGGGCAGAAAAGCAACCCTGGTCCCAACGGTGATACACCACCACCCAGTGATACTCAGTCAGCCATGGCAGTGGCAGTCCCAGTCCGAGACCATACCCCACTACCACCACCACCACCACTACCCAATGCTTCAATCGATCTAAACCCTCCAAATCAACCAATGTATCCTTACACACCTATGTGCTACGGACCTCCATTTTGTGGGGTAAGTTACAACACCATTTACCCTAGCTCAAGCTCTTCATATTATGCTCCCACCATGCATTCTAATCCATACGGAGCACCAGCTACACCGTCTGATCCAGCCAATAAATTCAGTGAAGATGATTATTACGATGATGATGAAAGTGGGTGCTCAATCATGTGAACGTTGAAAAAATGGAGTACATGCAGAGGAAGAATTTTGTGTTAATGAAGGGATTAATTGTGTAAGATGCAAAATAATTTGAAAAAACAAAAATATCAAACGGGGTACTTTTTGGTTAGGGAGAAATAAAAAGCTGGTATTGCTTTTTATCGGGGTTTGTAGGGTTTTCATAGTTATTAGGTTGTCTTTATTTATGTTGTCTGTCTGTAATATTTTTGCTACTGTTTTTGGGGTTTCGTTATTAAGCACTATAAAAGCCCTTTTAAAGGGGTATTGTAGGGCCTGAACAGAAAATCTCTCACTTCCCCCCTCTTTCTTATTTTATAAAAAGAAGAATTTTGTTCATGTTGGGTCCCTCTCTTTCCATCTCATTTTCCCATATAAACCTCTTAATTATAAAAATGCTGATATGTTTAAATATATAGCTTAAATTATGCTCAAGTAGGACTAAAATCCAAACGTATGAATAGTATAGGGACTTGAAGCACATTTTAACCAAATATATATTATATTAAGAAATGCTTTGGGCCAATATATATATATATATATATATAAAAGAAATGCTTAAAGATATAGTTTTAGGAAGCTATTTTAATTATATACATGTTGTTTTGGTTAAAACATACATGCTTGTATTGTATGTATGTCTTTTGCTTTCAACCCTAAGGGGATATTAGTAGGTTCCCATTTCTCCCTAAAGAAAGAAAATTTAGGTTTAATTTGAAATTTTGTCTATTTGTTTTTGTTGTTTAATCCTTCAACCCTAAACTTTAGCTAATTAGGCAATCAAAATGCTCGGAAAAACCATGTTTGGGTTCGGATTATTATGTATGTACGGTACCTCACATAACAAAGAGATGAGCTTTTGTTTCAATTATCTTGAAAAAAAAAAGGAAAAGGTAGAACCTTAAAAACCCAACAATTGTAACTTTCTAAGGGTGGATCTGAATAAACGGTGTGTTTACTTGCGGTTAATATAAAAACAACGGAGGTGATGAAATTAAATACTGTAGTGGTACTGTAGTATGAGACAAAAAATAAATTAAACGCTACTACGCCCATCCAAACTCATCCTAAATGGGTTAGGGTTAAGTGCACTAAATGTCCTTAAATTATTGTTCAAATTTTAAAATTGTTTTCAAAATTTCAAAACATTTTAATTAAGTACTCAAAAATATCATCAGTATCGTATTAATGGGGCCTTTCCGTCAACTTAGCAATTGATTTAGGTGTTAAATGGTAGTTTTGGATATAATGGGAAGCATATTCAAAACACATTGATCAAATTGTAAACGCGAGTGTATTTAGCGCATAGACGACTTGGATATGATGAGTAAAAAACGAGATAACGTCCTAAATTTTACTGTCAATTTATTTTCATTTAACTCTCGCCAAGTCCAAATTGTTGATGCGTTAGGTACAGAAACATTTACAAATTGATCCAAATAATTTTAATATGTTTCATATCAAATTTGAGTTAGCATTTAATGTCTAAACTAATTGTTAAATTGGTGGAAGGTTTGATTGATATGAAATTGATAATTTAAGGACTCAATTAACATATTTTAAAATTCATAGACCAATATAAAATCTAAACCGTAGTTTAAGGCCATCTGTTGCAGTTAAACCAATAGGTTATAACAAAATTTTCGTGATATCCCCAATTCCACTATCTTACCTTTTATCTTGAAACAGAAATTCCATGGTGGATTATACTTACTTTTTACATATCTTGAAAGGGAAAGTTGGGGAATATATAATGCAAGACCTATAGACTTATCCTTTCAATGAATATGCATATTCCAGTTCATCATTCCTCAGTGTTTGAATTATTGGTAACACATATTTCAATTCATTATTGCTATTCTGACTCATTACTTAAGGATGTTCATTTTATTACTTAAATCGAAATTGAATAATAAAACTTACATATCAACTATATGTGTAGTAGTGGTTTGCTCCTATCAATAATGTATTGAGTTACATCACTCCTCAAAACTCCAAAAATTTATTGCTAATTTGCTCCAATTTCCTCTCATTCATCCAAATTGCAAATATACCCTTGATATCCTCATGATTCTCAAGCTTCAACACTTTTGTCACTTCGTTTCAAGTTAAAGATTCAATTCAATAAACTAAGGGTTCTTTTATATGAACGTTTATTTCTAGTGCAGTAAATTTAGTTTTTTTTTTTTGTCTCGTGCTACAGTATTATTATAATATTTAATCTCATTATCTTACTGTTTTTACACTAACAATAAATAAATATACCGATAATTAAAAAACCCTAAAATTGGAATCAAAGATAAGAAGTGGGTTTCTATTCCTTGTCACAATAGTAACAAAAAATAATGTGATAGTACAATATAAACTATTCAAATATTTGGCTTTTACACCTTTTAGATGTCAAAGATGGAATGATAAAATGCATGATGCTGATATTTTGGGACCCTGTTACTAGACAATGGTTTATAAAATCTAGACAAGAACCCACCCTTATTAATTTGTCTCCGTCTCAATTCCATCGCTTGTCCAAACACCACAGCTTGTTTGATTCCCTATATACCTAAAAAAATCAATGCTCCTAATAATTAATGCAATAAATAATAATCATGAATTGCAGCTTGTTAGAATATTCACACACTTTCCGCCAACCTTTGAATGGAATTAATATCTTTCTTTCTAACTAATAATTACTTTATCACTATATAAAAAACCAAACCACTTGTAATGTCATCACCTAGCCTAACTAAATTACTACATGTTATAAGATCATGCCACCAATTCCTTTTTTGAAAGCACATTTAATCAATTTAGGGTTTTGAGAAAATTGAAAATCGATTCGAATAAGAGTGTATGATTAGGTTTTATTAAATTTTGTTTAGTTTTGAACAATTCTATTGTAGGTTCTGATCATATTTGTTCTTTTTGACATAATGTTTAGAAATAGGAGAATAATGTGCTTCAGCACACTTAAACTCACGTTTTTCTGTATTGATAATAATGTCCATAGGAGAGAATTCAAAGAGCTGGCAGGAGCTCTACCCCCTTTAAAATGGAAAATTTTCATTTAAACCTTTGAAACTTTTTAAAATTTTAAATTAGTAAAGGTAAAATTACGCTTTGCCCTCCTAAAAATGATAAAATTTTGATTTAATCATTTAAAAATTGTATTTTTATTGTCATAAAAATTACAATTTAACTTTGGTTCCCCCTAAAAAGATTTTTCTGGCTTCGCCCCTGAATATTCATACCAATCGAGTTAAGACTCAATCAATAATAAGTTAAAAATTAGTTGAACCAATGATTAAAAATCTCATTAGTTTAAATTTGCATTAAGATTAATTTATATAAAATGGAAATATGAAAATGTAAGTGATTGGTGTTGAGATATATAGTGACAAAATGCATGGCAAGTTGAGACGGTAGGTGAAGAAATCTTAGGACAAGATAAAGATATTGTAAGATTGTTGATTTGAAAGCATGGAAAATGGAACTGCTAAATTGCAGGACAGTTCATTATAACCATGGAGAAACATAATTTTAGTGCAGAGGGGAATCTTAGTTCAAAAAACCAGACACCTCATCTCATTTGCTTTGTTTTCTTTCGGATCTCTTACCAACTGAAACTACCCCCTGTTTTACTTTTGTCTTCCCTTTGCTTATTAACTTAATTAATCTTTCTCGTTACCTTATGGATTAAGTTACTAATATTAGTAGGCAAATGGGTTAATTAATGAATATTGTTACTAGAGATTCTCCCATTAGAATGTGTGAATCAAATTTTCAAACCCCTCAAATCACTAAATATTGATACCGATGTATCCTGTAGTAATGAATGTTCATGTGATTTGGGATAGAGTAATATTGTCTGTTCTATCTACGTAAGATAAAAAAAACTTCCATCTCGAAATTTTTAATTGAAATACGAATACATTACATCGGTTGCACAAAAAAAATGGGTTTTACATTAATGTAAGTAAAGTCCGAAAAATGTTTTATAAGATTAAAAAGGTTTGTGAAGCGCCTCATGAATATGTCATAATAGATCTGAACATTTGTCCCGGACCGACTTCCAAATCATAATTGCTCTAGTGAATAATTAAAGAAAAAATAGATAGACAGATGAGAGATACAAGAGAAAGAAACTAATTATAAAAGTCTATGATTAAAGTAATTTTCATGTTTGTTTTATTATTTATAAAGTTTGAATTTTTTGAGATTTTGATTGGATTTAATTTTTTTTTATATATTTTACAAATAACATTACAACTATATATTTATAAGGTCAGAAATTTTAATATTTTGTATGTTATATTATATATATTCTATTAATCATGCTTGAAATGTGATGCTTATAATAGTTTTATATTTTTTTTGTAATTTTGGTCAAATTTGCTGTTAAAACACAACAAAAAAACACATTTAAATAAAAAAAAATTATTTTTCTTATTTCATTTTTCATGTCAATTTGATCAAAGAGAAGTCCTAACTAATTATTTATCTTCATCAATTTACAGTTTTTTTTATTTGAAAAAGAAATATGAAATTAATGTTGTTAGAAAATATGAAATTATTCATTTGTGAAACTCAAAAATGGAGGGATTTGTTGCATTTTGGATTAATGGAGAAATGTTTTTTTTTATTGAATCCCGAGAAACATGCAATAATTTACGGTTAATCATTCATTTCCCAACAAAAATTAAAGTGAAACATAAAAGCTAGAATTGGACATGGAAATAACATCTTGTTACACTTTATTTGTCTCATAAACGTATTTTTATTTTTATAAAATAATAAAGTTGAATCAATTTAATGTAAAATATAAATGAATGAAATAATCGAAATATTATAAAACTCGTATATGATGATAAGATTCGAATTTGGATACTCAATGATCCAAGATTTTAACATTTGTCAATAATGTCAATGCTTCATTATCAATCCAATATATTATTATTCATATTATAGTTTCAGTGAAAAGTCGTGAATATCTTAAATAATATTTTTTAAATTAGATCGGTGATTGAATCAATCATACTATTGATTTCTGTTTTCCTCGTCATTTCAATAATAATTAAATAAACAAATAAAATATTCATAAATCTTATTCATATCCAAATAAAATGTCTATTCAATAACTCAACTATGACCTAAATGAACTCCATCTCAAAGTCAAAGAAAAACCCAATAATTTAAAGAGTTCATGTACTTTGAACCTCATGTGATGGTCTGATGGCTAAGGGTGTTCACCATCTTAGGTGAGACTTGAATTTGAATTGTACTAATCACGTTTGTTGTTTAGACTTTTTCCTATTATTGTAATTCAAAAAAAAAAATTTATATACGAAGAACATCTATAGCACAAACTCTGATGCCTCTTAACTCACTCATATTTTATGATTCACACGCCACAAAATTCAACTCAACAATCACATAATCAATCCATTAACTACAAAACTCAACTCACCTTATTTCTCAAGCCCAACATAAAATGACATCAACAAAACTTATTAAAAATTATTCAAAAATGTATAAACTGGATCGGTTATTGATTTTTTTCTCAATTTTGGTTTCGAGTAATTATTTGTAAGTGAATTGAATTCTATTTTTAGAATTAATCTATCAATTTATTTTCGATCCAGCCGATCAAACTAATTAATCTAATTCAATTCCAACAATATTAATATTAAATTATAAATATTTGGACCATCATCTACTTTTTTTTTTTGACAAATTTTATGAACAAAACCTTAAAATTCATAATTACACCCAAACTAATTTTTTTTTTTTGTGTGTGTATGTATGTTTTTTTTTTAATGCCAAAGAAAGGCCATTTGATCTTCGGCTCACTCAAGTTAGCCCATTAGGGGCCCATTCTGTATAAGACCTTGACTTTGGGCTTGAGCGCTAATGGGTTACGCTGGTAAAATCTAACAGGATTAATGTGGTAACTCGCATGCATTTGCGTATATTTAATAACAATATTCAACAATTTTTTTTTTAATTATCGATTCAATAATGAAGTACACGTAAATAGCTATGCGGGTTACCACGTCGGTATCATTACAATTTTAATAATTCAATAAACTTTTATGTGAAAAAGATAATTAGTTTGCTATTTAATCTAGTTATTTTGTTAGCTATGCTAATTTTTAATAATAGATGAAATTGTTAATAGAAAGAATTAGTTTGCTATTTAATCTAAAGTATGATCACTAATATATTCATTTTTTAGTAAAAGAGATAAAATGTAATTTAATTCCTAATATAAGTCTCCCTAATACTCTTATCAGTATTAACGTCACATAATCTGGTCTAATATTGTAAATTTTTATTTTTATGTAGGATGAAATGTATATTTTTTTGATCAACCTTGTGATTCCATTTAATCCTATCAAAAGAAGTAAAATTTTTGAGTGAAAGTACCTTTGAAGTCCCTTTATTATATGTATTTAATCAAAGCAGTCTTTCTATTAGGAATTGAATTAATTTAATCTTTGTACCAGTAAAAAAAATCAAACAAGGCAAAATTGGAACAAAGTCAATATTTATTGTTCAACATCAAACAAAATATTTCATTTGTATAATCATAAAAAAACTTTCAAAATAAAACTATGTTAAACAATAAATGATATTTTTTAAAGGGTGAATATTTGGTACACTGATCGTATATTTTTTTATTCTACAAATAACTTTAAATTAACATGAGGTTTAATCACTCTTTGGAGATGTGTTCAATTTTATAGGTTGAGTTATCTTAAAATAAATTAAGACTCTTATAAGATCAAAATTTGAATAAAATTCTAATTCAAATTGATAATCTTAAAATAGCTCATGCTTTGCAAAGAAGTACTTCAACAATCTCCAACTCAGCTCTGGTTAGACAGATTCATCAGCAGCTATTAAGAAATGAGCATTAGGGGTAACACATGTTCCAAAAGGGATAAAAAGGGAAAATGAAAGAACGAGTGGGAGGGTCCTCGAGATTCGGCCCGAGAGACAAAATCCAAAAGGTCAGGTGTCAGCAGCTGCGTGCCTTAACCCAAGTGGTAGCGAGTGAGGTGGTTTTTGGTGATGAAGTCTTTTACGAGTCGTTGAAGCCAAATCTTAGATCGCTCATCATTCACCGCATAAAATGGCGTCGCCATCTGATCGGAAAGCCACCATTATCGACGGCAAAGCCATCGCTCAGACGATCAGATCTGAAATAGCCGACGAGGTCCGTCATCTCTCCCAGAAATACGGCAAGGTAATGCTTACACCTCTCTCCTTTCCCTCGTTTCCGTTGACTTTGATTTGGCGAAAGGCACCCATTAAATTGATTTCATTTATTAAGGATTGATTGGTAAATTTGATAACATCCTGATCAGGTGCCAGGCCTAGCTGTTGTAATTGTTGGGAACAGGAAAGATTCTCTAAGCTATGTGGGAATGAAGAGAAAAGCCTGTACTGAAGTCGGGATTAGATCTTTTGATGTGAATCTCCCTGAAGAAGTACCTGAATCCGAGTTGATCAGCAAAGTTCACGAGCTAAATGCAAATCCTGATGTACATGGTTCGTTAATTTTGCTTTATTGTTATTTATAGATCCATTACTTTTAAGTATCTTAGCTTTATTGTAATTGGTAGCTTAACTGCGTATATGGAGGTTTCCTGTACATATTTTGTTTTTAATTATGTATTGTTTTGATGAATTAATAGGCATATTGGTTCAGCTTCCTTTACCAAAGCACATAAATGAAGAGAAAGTTTTGGGTGAAATCAGTCTTGAGAAAGATGTAGATGGTTTTCACCCTTTGAATATCGGCAAACTTGCGATGAAAGGCCGAGAACCCCTTTTCCAACCTTGTACTCCCAAGGCAATCTTACAATGCTGTCAAATCTTGTAACAATGATTTAGCCTTTGTTCTTTTTGCTAAAATGGTATGTAATTGTTTCCCCTTTTCTCTACAGGGGTGTCTTGAACTGCTATCTCGAAGTGGTGTAAGTGTAAAGGGAAAAAATGCTGTTGTTGTGGGTCGAAGTAACATAGTTGGATTGCCTGTTTCCTTGCTGCTTCTCAAGGCTGATGCTACTGTTAGCATTGTTCATTCACGGACACCGGATCCCGAAAGGCTAGTTCGTGAAGCTGACATTGTTATAGCTGCAGCAGGACAAGCTATGATGGTAATTCGATTTTTGGTTGCGCAAACATTTTGAAGTTTTCTGTACTGGTCTAGCATAGTCAATTATTCATCCTTGCTTTGCTTCTCCCGTTAAATTTTAGCATTCAGGCTTAGTTTATAGCTTAATTTTGTTGAGTAATAGTGTTGGTCCTCTTAGATTATGACATGATTGTGAAGTACAAGAAAACACTTCACTCGAAGCACTCCACGACACCAAATATCCATAATATAACCTTGTCTGGAAAATTGAAATGAAATGAAAGTGAACCTTAATAAGTGTTTGCTTTGCTGTGGATCAAATGATTGACCCTCAAATCCTTTTGGGGCTTCATCATTTATGTTTACTTTGGTTATTTTGCAATGGTATGGTTTGTCCATAAGTTGTTCTAATTGACTTCCAGATCAAAAGCAGTTGGATCAAACCTGGTGCTGCGGTTATTGATGTTGGAACCAATGCCGTTGATGACCCAACTAAGAAGTCAGGATACAGGTTAGTGGGGGACGTGGATTTTGAAGCAGCATGTAAGGTTGCTGGATGGATAACACCTGTTCCTGGTGGCGTCGGCCCGATGACAGTCGCAATGCTGCTCCGGAATACCTTAGATGGTGCGAAGCGTGTGATTGAGCAATGAGGTATTTCTGACTTCAAACAAAAAAAAAAGACCTTTTTTTTTAAGTGTAAGGTGTCATTGCTTCCCTCCCATACTCAAAAAGTGTAATAGAAATCAATTTCAGAAAACTTTACAGAGCTGTTTTAGGACTTGGGATTTTGTCTGTTGCATGTTTAAACATGTTCACCTTTTCTTTCCATGAAGGTTCTAATATGCTGTCAGTTTCTGTATTTAAGAATAAGTTAATTAAATTTTCTTACCTTTTCGATTTAAAATTTCAAGTTAAATAATTTATATTGTTAATATTTTTCATCAATATTTGTTTACTATTTATTTGCTTCTGGAGATGATATTATTTTATGGATGCATTAATGGCAAATTTTGATGGTGACATTGTCAACGATTGAATTAAAAATTTTAAATTGAAGTATTAATATATTTTTTATATCTGAGTTTAATTTTAATGTTTAATTTGATATCCAGATTAAATTGCATATTTTGGTTTTAAATGGTATCGTGCAAAATCTTTTATATAAGGATGTGTTTTTTAATTTAAAAAATACAAAAATGAATTGTGAAGGTTTTATAGGGGGATGTATTTTAATTTCAATACCACACTCGTCCATAGAACTAAACATTTTTCTAGTTTTGGCCTCAATAACCTTACGAGTACCCTATATTCGGTATTCAAATAAACATGAGGTGTTCATAGTTTTAAGTTTAGGTTGGATTTAAGCATGATGTCTAGTTTGAAATTTGAATTTAAAATTTTGTTTAAATTTATCTATATTTATAAAATATTAATCTAAATCCATTTAGGTTTGTTCATATTATTTTTTAAATTTTAAAAAATATATATTTATATTATTTTATTTTAATATTTAATAATTTTATATATTTTTTATTTATTGAATTTTTTTTATATAGTCATCTTAATATTATTTTTATGATTACATTAGAATAGTATTATATATTTAGTATAGATTTATTCTTTTTATGTGTTTTAAATTACATAATTTATAAAAATAATATAATATAAAGTATTATAAATTTAAAAGTGTCGGGTCAAGCCGGGCTCGAGCCTTGAATGTTCAAGTTCAAGCCCGACTCATATTTTAAATAGGTTTAATTTTTTTGTCCAAACCCACTTTCGGGCATAATATTTTTGCTCTAGTCCTTTCAAATTTCTGGTAGACTTTCGGGCTTGGGCGAGTAACTCGACCCATGAATAGGTCTAAATTATACTAGCATGCTAGCTAAATTGTAATAAACTTTCCTTATACTTGTTATAAGTAGAGCTGATCGTAAGTTGGGTCGGGCCAAGTTTCAACAAAAATTTAGGTTTAATTACTAGGCCTGGGCTTGGCTCTGCCCGAAAAATGAGTATAAAATTTTGTCCAAGCTCAAACTAAATTATAGAAGCCAAACCTGAGCTCGACCAGACCCATATTAATTTTTTTAGATTATTTTATTATATACAAAAAAATTTAAAAATATATAATATATAAATACACTTTAAAACATTAAAACAAACATTAAAAAATAAATAAATTTAAAATACATTAAAATTATTTATATTAAGATAGTTGCAAATAAAATAGTAGAAAAATTAACAATAAAACATAAGTTCTACAATATTCAAATAATATTAAAAAGATAGCGAAATAATAGTAAAAACGCATAAAAATAACGTCAAAACAACAAAAATAACAACCAAAACAAAAGTAAAAATAATAGCAAAATAAAAAATAAAAATAACAATAAAAATAACAGCAAAAGCAACATCAAAACAGTAAAAAAGAATCAAAACAACAAAAAAATAGCATCAAAACAGCAAAAAAATACACCAGAAATAGTAAACAAATAGCAATATTTTTGTTTAAAATGATTAATTTATTTGCGTCGGGTCGGGTCAAAAAATTCTTACCCGAAACTTTAAACAAGCCTCATTTTTTCTCCAAATTCATTTTTCGAGTTTATATTTTTGTCCAAACCCTCTCATTTTTCGAGTGAGACTTTAGATCGGATCGAACGGCCCGACTCATGATCAAGTCTAATTGTAAGGGTTACTAATATTTATTATTAATGTTTTATTAAGTTGGTATCATAATTTTATTATATATTGACTTAGTTATGTTCTTAAATATTCTTATTTTATCGAGTTTTTCATTTAAAAAATTATATACTTTTTGACATTTTTAAGCATAGATCAAATTATTAGAATTTTAACAATAAGAATGTGATGGTGCGGTAGTCTACGTACATATAGAAATTAAAAAATGCATAAAAATTATTACAAATTCAAAAAAAAAAAAAAAAAAGTTCATAATTATTTTTTAAATTATTCATAATAACTATAAAGTATTTTAGCTAAAATCCAAAAGTTAAATGTTAAAATTTGCTTTTTTACTGATTACTCCATCAATTTGAAGTTTATAGTATTCGATTTTACGCATTTCTCTACTAAATTATTTCATATCTCTTTTCTCAAATAAATAAATTAAAATTGAGGACGGGAAAGAAAGAAAGAAAGTTTATTTGTTATGGTTAAAAGGTAAATTTAATCAAATTTATAAAAAGAATGGTAAAATTATTTTAAAAGTAATATTTCAAGTAGAATGTAAAAGGCAAAATGTAATATAATTAAGCAAACGTCAATTTTCCTTAACTTATAACAAATAAATATATAATTAAAATATTACCCAAAGAATTTATCAAATAATTGGAGAATTTAATTAGAATTTTAGTTTTGCTGAATAGCACGTTTTCTCTCTCTACTGATAGCACGAGTTTTAATTTTTTAAGGTTTTGAGACGATTTGAGTTTCATAATTCTGGATTTGGGGCAAAATCTCATAAAACAATGGATGAATAATTGGCAAATCTGAATGTATCAAATGACAAAGAGGAGATTATAGAAGGGCAAAAGATCAAAGAAGAGGAGTATGAGTTGTGTTTGGTCGGGAGAGTATTGACGGAAACTGTGGTTCACTTTCCATCCATGAAAAGGATGCTAGCGGATGTATGGCACCTTGTAACAACCCAATTTTAATAGTATCAGAAACAATGTTTTAGGAACCACAAATTTTTTTGACAGTAGAGTGAGTAACAATTAGATTAATTGATATGAATATCAGTAGGGTCGTAATTATTTTTATGAGGAATTTAAATGAAAGAATTGTTAATTAAATAAAAGGATTAGATTGTAAGGACTTCAAAAGTCAAGGGCGAAAATTGATAATGTCTAATATCTAAGAGAAGAGAAGATAATGAATTAAAATGACAATTATATCACAATAATGATTAGGGGATAGGTTGAGTTACCTACTCTTGATATTTTGTGGTGAATATTATTTAGAGTAAATAAGTAATATAAAGAAAATCTAATTAAGTGATGATATTAGTGGTATTTGGTGGGAAAAAGGGAGAAAACAAAGAAAAGAAAAGGAAATTTCATTTTTTCAATTTCCTTCTTCTTCCCAGTGTGTACTCCATAGTTGAGCAAGGGGCGCTTTTGGCCAAGCTTTCTTCTTTGTTTGGGTGAGTATTTGAGGTCTCTTTTAAATGATTTTCATGATTTTGAGTTCATTCTAGCCTAATCTAGTTAACCCAAAGGGTGATTTGTAAAGTTGTTAGAAATTTAGGGATTTATCATGAATGAGTTAAATGTATTCTTGAATTTTGTTGTAAAATCCTTGAGTTTAAAAGTTATGTGAAAGTATTTTATCTTGTGACCTTTAATGATTTGGAGTTTAAGCACCTAGTTGTATAATTAGTATAATGTTAAATAAATGATATGAAATGGAGAAAATATTTGGCTGAAATGAAAACATAGAGAGGTTTGAATTAGGTGTTCTTCATGAATGGGGCTAAATTTTGAGTTGATATAAGGGACTTAGTTGTGTAAATGGTGTAACTATTGAGGGTAAATTGGTAAAATCACCATAAATAAGTTTTGAGTTCGAATTAGTTATCAAAGTAATCCTTTGATGAGTTAATCAAATAAATATAATATATAGATCAAGGATCGCATCAACTGGACGTGAATCAAGGGAAAGCCAAGGTCACGGTGTGAACATAGGGTCTTTTGTACAAACGCATAGTCGAGGTAAGTTTGTGTATTGTTTGAATTTTTTGATTAATTAGATAAAATTATTTATTGATTTCTATATCCGTAAGGATATCATTGAAAAGGGATATCCGTAAGGATATCATCGAAAAGGTTATATCCTTAAGGATATATTTTGAAAAGGGATACCCGTAAGGATATCATTGAAAAGGGATATCTACAATGATATCATTGAAAAGGGATATCCACAAAGATATCATTGAAAAAGGATATCCGCAAGGATATCATTGAAACATTTGAAAAGGAATGTTAGTAAGGATATCGTCGAAAGAGGTTATTTCCAAAACGAGTATTAATGTAGAGGATTCTTATGGAAATGTAATGATGATGACTAAATATCTTGAATGTTTAAGCATGAAATTAGTAAGTTTTATTTTCATGTTCGTGAACTTACTAAGCATTAAGTGCTTATGATGTTGTTTTCTATTGCTTGTAGATAATCGAGGGCTCTTTTGGTTTGGACATTAGTGGAGATCCATCACACTATCCAGAAATCTCCCAATAGCTTTTCGGTATTATTTTGTCTAAGGTTTTGAATGACATTTACTTAGGATGTCTTATTGTAAAAGCATGAATCAGGCTACGTTTCTTTTGGGTTTGTATATCATCTTACTCTAGTCAATTTATGTGTAGATATTTTGAAACAATCTTTTAGAAAAATGAAGATGTATTTTTTTAAAGTGGGTAAATCTTGATTGAGTAGTTACGTGTTTATACTCATTGAAATATGACCTATGTAGGTGGTTTACATATAGACTTAAATGGAAATCTATATTATGTATTGGTATGTCTTAGAGTATGATTTAATCTATGGAAAAATTATGGTATGAATTGGGTTAGGGCTCAGGAAATTAGGTGAAATTGAGCTCAATTTTTGTCGAATTTTGGACACACATGGCCTACACACGGGCGTGTGCCCTGAGAGTGTACCAACACATGGGTGTGTGTCTTGTGTGTGTCAGCTGTAGGGTTCGCACAGGCGTGCAGTCCAAGTCAGTATAGACACATGGGATGACACACAGGTAGACACACGGGCGTGTGGTACAAGTTAGTATAGACACACGGTCGTGTGGATTTTATTTTTAGGTGCAGTGGTCACACGGTCTGGCACACGGCTTAGTACACGACCGTGTGACCCATTTTCAAAATCACACATGGGCAAGCACACAAGTTGGCACATGGTTGTGTGCCCCTATTTCTCAATTTTTTCAACTTTTTCTTAAGCTTTCCGATTTGTTTCAAATTGGTCTTGAGTTGTTTCTAAACTATCTTTATGACCCCTAAAAGTTTGATTTAAATCCAAATGCTTAGAGTTATGTTGAAGTTGTGGATGTATTACTTAAATTGAATTTTTACATTAAAGTGCGATTAAATGTTTGTTTTGTCTAGTAATGCTCCTTAACCTTTATTCGGCAACAGAGACGGGTTGGGGGTCTTATACACCTGGTGGGCGGGATATCCATTACAGACATAGGGGAGAAGCGAACCTTATTTAGGTTTTATCATGAGATTGACATAAAAAGGGTACTCAGGGATATACCTTGGTTCTTTAATAGGCACCTGAACTTGTTCTAACAATTAGAAAAAGGTGAGAAGTCTGCAAGTTCCACTATGCTTCACGGAATTTTGAGTGCAGATACATAATTTACTGGGGGGATTTATGTTTGAGGGGATGGCATGTCAATTGGGAGATTTATCGAAAAAATTATTGAATATGATATGGCCTCAATATCTAGGGGAGTTAAAAAGTATGTAAGGGTGAGAGTGAAATTGGATGTTCGGAAACCCCTTAAGAGGAAGAAGAAAATAGCCACTAGACAAAACAATTGAACGTATGTTGTCTTTTAATATGAAAAAAGTACGCTTTTTTGTTTCCTTTGTGATAAACTGGGACATGGGAAAGGATTTTGTCCAATTAGATTAACATTGGAATAACAAGAAGTAGCTTTTGGATAGGATCTATAGCTTAGAACACCACCAAGGACGACATAGATGGAGGATTGTAAGTGGTTAAGAGAAGACAAGTCATGATACAAATCAGTAGCAATGGGATAGCAGGTAAATGTTGAGGAAAGAAGGGTCTATGTTGCTCAAAATTCTAGCGTGTACTGAGGATGGAAAGGAAAGAAAGTAGCAAGGTAAGAGGGAATGTACTGCGAAGGGGAGGATGTGAGGCATATGGAGCTAGGATCGAACACGAAGGAATTTCCTGTCGAAATGGTAGATAACAAGAAAAGGCAAAGAATGTATATGGTGAATCCAAGTGTTTCCCATAAAGGGGATTCAAAGGATTTGAGAGTTCCTTCTAAGATATCGGTGGCTGTTATTAAGCAGACCAATTGGACATAATGAAAATATTAAGTTGGAATGTCCGTGGACTGAGGCATCCACGAGTGATTAGACATCTCAAGAATAAAGTGCGGTTTATAGAACGACATCGACGTGGATACCTTGGGTTTTAAGGGTGGACTATCTTTGGGTTGGATAAAAGATTGCAAGGTCCAATTACGAAGTTTTTCATCTTCACATATTGATGTCGAAATTAGCGAAAAGGATGGTGCGATAGTTTAGAGCTCACTAGATTTTATGGGTCACTAGAGGAATATCGTAGAAGGGATTTATGGAATTTAATACGACATTTATATAGAGACAACAACCTACCTTGGCTTGTGGTAAGGGATTTTAACGAAATTCTTTATTCTTTTGAGAAGAAAGAAGGGTGTTGTCGAGAGGAGAATCAAATGATGGCATTCCGTCAAGCGTTGGATGATTGCAACCTTACTGATGTAGGATTTTTGGGACAATGATTTACTTGGGAAAGAGACAAGCTTCCAAGGAATAACATCCATGAGAGATTAAATAGAAGGGTGACAAATCCAGAATGGTGGGCTACATTTTCAAGTTTTAGGGTAACTAAATGTAACACCCTAATCCCGAATACGGAGTACCCAAAGACTAAGGCATTACATCGGGTCACCGAAGCAACCCAACAAAATTTTCAAATAATTTAAAACATTGAAATACATTTTATATAAGAGAAAATACCATAAATAGTTATACTGAAAATAGTAATAAAAGTAGTTATACAAAATATGTGGAGCTCCAATATCATTATATATCAAAATAGTCAAAATAACCAAAACGAAAATGAGTTACAGACCTACAAAATACAAGTAAGACTCTAAGAATACAATGCCCACTAATAGATAAGGTATTATACTCTATATACGTGATGCTAGAAGTCCCTCTCCAATGATGCTCCTCGAACACAAACAAAAGTCTACTAATCTGAAAATGAAGACAATTCGAAGGTTGAGCTTTACAGGCTCAGTGGTACACAACTAATCTACCATACTTCAAGAAATTCATAAATATAAGCATGCGAATCAAATATATACATAGAAGCATGACATGAGTATTGAATAATCAAATCATAAGTCACCTCAATCTACATAATCAAATCACTTGCATATCAAACTTGAAAAACTTGTTAGATTGTACATCTGCTCAAATAATCGGGGTATTCGGATAGTCCCGCGCCACTCATGGCCTTTAGTCAAATAATCCTGGTTGTCCGTAGTGTTATCCCGAGCGCCACTCATGGCTGCTAGTTAGGTTAGAGCCCGAAGGCTGAGCACAAATAAAGCATCAAACATATAATCACAAATATACAACCATTACATTCGAGTCTCACACTCGTTTCAACTTGCTTATCATTCCGGTTAAAATATTAACTAATGAAATATGACAGTTTACTGCCTTGACATTTTGACCTTTACTCATTCAAAAATTAATAACTCTTAATATATAACTCCAAATCGAGCATCGTTTGTTTTAAATGAAACTAGACTTCCATACGGTTATAGAGATATAATGCTAACTTCCTATTTTATCTTGTGAAATTTTTGATGATTTTTCAAAGTCACTGTTAAATTTGTTTAATAAGAATTTTACTGTCAGATTTTTATGATCTTTCGACACTCAAAAATTTATATATTTTAAAATAAAAATAAAAATCAATCTTCATTTATTCTAAACAAAACTAGACTGACTCACGGTTACAACGATGTATAGATCACTTCCTAATTATTTTTACGGAATTTATAGCGAATTTTCAACTTTATCCCTTACCTAAATCTGCTGAACCAACTTTTCCCATTAATTGGATGAAAATTTTTATTCAAAAATGGTAAAATTATCATATTATACATCCCTCTTCCCTCCACTTTACATAAGCTTCCCAACATCTTTATTTTCTTATAGAAAGGTCCAAAATTCACCCAAACTAATTCCAGTAAAACCCGATCCCTAAATAAATTTTTCTATTGTTAATCCGAATCAACACTCAAACATTGACTCGAGAATTTGAACCATTACAAGATACCTCACTCGTGCTAGGTCCGATCATTGTCCAATATTAGTAGATTAGTAGATACAATTAACAGAAAATCGAAGCAGCAAGGGAGGGGACAGTTAAGTTCCGTTTCAATGCAGATTGGGTAGAAGAAGGTTTTGAAAGTGAAATAAGAAAGTGGTGGGGAGATACGAGGGATGTACCTGCCAAGTTGGAAGAGATGGGGTCAAAGCTGATTAATTTAGCTTAATGTAATTTTCGAAGAAGACGAAAGGTTAGAAGTAGATCTGATAATGAATTGATCCACCGAATTAAATTTCAAAGCTATTTAAAAAGTAAAAAGTTTTAACAAAAATTTAAATTGGAAAAATAAACTTAAACCATAAACAAAACTCATTTTTTAAAATAGGTTACGATTTTTTTTTTGTGTTCGGCCCAGATTTTAACATTAATTTTTATTTTTATTTTTTAATTTTCATACTAACCTTCCGTCCTCCCCTCCCCTTAGCCTTTATTCCCAAATACCAAATCAATTCTAAAACAAAAAAATCCTTAAGTACTTGCGGCTCACCACCTCCACGCCACGTGTCCAGCGCGGTTGCCCGTCGGCAACCGTCTCCACTCCGTCTCTGGCTTTCTCTGTCGCTGGCGCCCATCAAAACACTGTTGCTTCCTCCCGCTCGTTCTTCCATAAGACACTGTTGCTTCCTTCGGTCAAGTTGCTGCTTCCTCCGTCGCCGGCGTTCTTTCACCACGCACACACTGGTCCATTGTCGTTCACCACTGTTGCAGCAGGACTGAGAACCCGAGCCCAACTCAGGTCAGGATTCCCCCTTTCCCTCTCGTTTTTCCACTGGTTTGGTTTCCTTCATTGCACTGGTTTCGTTTGGTTTCTACTGATCACTTAAAACCACCTGTGGATTTTTTTTGTTCTTAATAACTTTTGGAACTGTTACTAGCCAATCGAAACGAAAGAAACAAATTCTGCTATAAATATATTTATTAAAAAGTAATCTAATAAATATCTTCTTGGTTCAATCGATTCTCTTTGTGGAGTCCTTGAATTCTGTTTTTTTATTTTGGTTTAGCTTTGTTTTGGTGAATGAGGGTTTCTTTATTGGTAGCATTCGATTTTGTTTCGTTATGAATCATCGCATCCTTCTTCTTTAAAGGTTTAGGAACCTATTATCGAAGTGGTTTTTTAACTAACCAAATTTGCATTTCTCATCTTTGCGAATCCGGTTAATGAGGATGTGTTTTGAAGATGTCGAGATTTCGTCTCTCATCCCATCGATATGGAACTGTTTCTTGATTTCTTCACATAGGTTTGAAGATGTCAAAATTTTCATATCTGTCTAGCTAATCCATGAGGGAGAAAAGGGAGATAGTTTTAGCACTCTAGAGGGTACATAGAAATAAATCAGTATGTCTAGCTAATGTTGATAATTGATTGGACAGAGAGATTATAACTTGCATATTATTGTTTCCAAGTACGCTTCTCCTCGAAATTAATATTTGATGAGGTTTCTTATGTATGGTAATGGAAGTAACGAAACTATAATATTCATAAAACTTGAACTTTCATCACAATTTCCAAGAAATTGGTTGCAAAAGTTGAACACCAAGTCATATGTTCAACATAGTGTTGGCTGCTTGATATGTTTTTCAGTTTCATTGAGAAACTGCAACAAGACATTTTTTTAAAGCATTTGGGTATTTGTACAGCAAAAAAGGAAGTAGCTTATCATATGTTTCCAATAAATATTTTGATTTTGTTTTTTTTTTCTTCTACACTAGTTATTATTATGTTTTTATTATATTTGAAATATTATATTTTTTAAATTGATTTTGTAATTCTTATGTAGCGTTGGGTTCTTAATATAGCAATGAAAGTAATTCCACTAAAAAAGCTTATTATTTTCTTAATCTAATGTAGTGTTATCTTTTGCTAGGTTGCTTCTTATTTAAAGGATAACAATATTTCAAGCCGATAAAATGGTACGACCGTATGCTATTGAAGGGAAGAAACGGAAGAATAGAGGTGAGAAGTATGATAAAGAAGAACAAGAACATGAAGAACAAGTAGAAGAAGAAGAGAAAGAACCGGTAAAGCGAGCTGCTATTGAAAAGCCAACAGAGGAAGTCGAAGTTAAAGAAGAAGAGGAACGAGGTGAAGCTGGAACAGATGAACTTGTGGGAATCCCAATTGCTCCCACTGATAAAAAGAATAACAAAAATGGGTTATTTTTCTTCTTGAGAAGGCTTCATTGGAAGTTGCTAAAGTTGGAAAGGTATATGGAACTTGGACTTTGTATTGTGCTTAATGCTTCTGTTATCGTTTACGAGTATGAGCTTTTGTAGTTTTTAATTGATAATTTTCATTAAAGAAGTTTGATTTTCAACTTAATTTATCTTGTTAGTTGTAAATTGTTACAGAGTTTCCAACTCTTGAACTCGGATGATCATGCCAATTTCTTGCGGAAAAATAACAAGAATCCTGCTGATTACAGACATGACATAACACATCAGGTATTTTTCACCTTTTTTTTTTGTTATTTATTGCTATCTTTATATTTTTTTTTGTTAAAACTATGATGAACTAACTGCTATTTCTGTCATTTCCTTATAGGCTCTACTGTCAATTCTAGACAGTCCGATCAATAAGGCTGGGAGATTGCAAACTGTATATGTTAGAACTGAGAAAGGTGTACTTTTTGAAGTTAAACCTCATGTTAGAATTCCGAGGACATTTTTTATAAGCGGTTCTCTGGTATCATGCGTAAGTTATCATTGCTGAGATTATGTCTCTTTTGCTGCATTTTGAAACTCTTACCAGGCTGTTTCTTATTGACCTATCCTACAATAATGCAGTGCAACTACTACAAAAACTAAATATAACTGCTGTTGGCAAGCGTGAAAAGCTTTTACGAGTGATAAATAATCCCGTAACCAATTACTTTCCTGTCAACTCTTGCAAAATAGGTGGGTTTGACTTTGATTATTGTTTCTCGTGTTTTGTCTGTAAAAACCCGTTGTTTCCGGAACTCAAGTTCTTTTTCTTGCACATTAGGTTTCTCATATAGCTCAGACAAATTAGTTAAAATGAGGAAATACGTAGATGCTGTTGGTGATGATGTGAATCTTGTTTTTGTGGTAAGTCTTGTGTGACATACAATCATTCTCTCTTTATTATAATCGCTTCCTTATTCTATCTCTGTGCATTTTTTTTTCAGGTGGGTGCAATGGCCCATGGGAAAATAGAGGTAGATTATATAGATGATTTTATAGCGAGTAAGTTCCACATTCTTTTTTGTATGTTTGTTAGATTGTGTTGCGAAAATTTCAAGGATCTTGATTTGTAACCCTCGAATCCCATAAGAACCATTGAATCGAGCAAGCTAAAGAAATAGGATAGATGAAAGCTAAATTACTATGCTTATATTGGATATAGATATAGGTGTATGATTCTCCAAGAATATGCACTTGCTGGAACCATACTCATAGTTGACGATTATCCTAATCCGAGCTTTATTACTCTATCTAAGACTAAACATTTTTCAAGCATGAAATTTGTTTTTTATCATGCTCAAGGGGACAAGACCTACAATCATTGTCTTATATGGTTTTTATTTATTGCAGTATCCGGTTATCCACTAAGTGCTGCAATGTGCATTGCAAGGATTGCTGAAGCTTTGGCAGATAAGTGGAGCATATTGTAACACCCTTATTATACATGTGTCTCTTTGTTTCAATGGCTTCAATTTTGGGATAGATTATTAGTGATGGATTACTTTAATTTATAATGTGGTACATTTATTTTATGTATGCAGTTCTCTTGTTTAGGTAATATATGGAAGTAAGCAACTAGAAAAATATTTTCAAGAGAAAGAAAATTAAGTAAAAATTTCAAAAATAAAATATTTTTTTAGAAAGATAGTTTAAAATTAAAAAGATTAAAATTCATACATTTTGTCTAAAATATTTTAAATTTATTTTTGCGTATTTTTTATTATATTTACCTATAAAATAGAAAGAAAAAATTTGACAAATTAAAATTTTCTAAACATATAAACTGATTCAAATTCATTTCAAATTGTTATATTACTCAATCTTGCGCTTTTTTAATTTAATTATATATTTATATTTTATCAATCAATATAACAATTTTAGTATATATAGCTTTTTAGTATTTGTATATTATAATACAAATATGGGTTAATATTTAATACAATTTTACCCATCATTTATTTTTTGGTATCATATATCTTTGAGGGTTGACTTGAAATCAATGTGATCAGTTTTGCATTGGTTAACTTGTATTGGTTGCTACATATTAGTCAAATAATAAAATTTTACGTATCATTCTAGTAGTAAAATCGAACATTTAGTTTTCTTTTTTGCACTAAAGAAAATTTCACCTTATATCGGTTGCATATGTTTATTTTGTTCAACTTTAGTTATACTAGTCGAAATATTATGAGCTGAAATAAATTGGTATAAGTGTCATGGGTTAAGGTGCAAAGCCCGTGATCATGACACAAAATGTATTTTATGGAGGTCTATCAATTAAATGAGGATCATTTAACTAACAAGAATTGACTCGATTCAACGAACTGATGGAAAAACTTGTCAAATTAAAGCTTGGGTGGCTCAATGATGCCGATTTGGAAAGATAGCTATCTTAATAAATGAGAGAACTAATATTAGAAGATTTAGGGGAATCATATATTATAAGATTAGATTGGATTTGATTATTTAAATTGAATATGTAATCTTTTAAAATCCCATATTTTAAGAGATAGGTTAATCTTATTTGTCGATGTAAATTAATTTTGAATGTCGGTTTTAGGGGAGCTCAACTTTAAATAAAGAGCCCCCCTCACTTGTAAATCATTCCATTCCATTCATTGTATTATTTTGTATTCTTTTAGATAAAGTAATTCAATTGAGAGCATTTACTCAAACACTTATCATGCATAGTTTTTTTGTGTTTTTTTTTTTTTGTCTATTTTGTCTTCTTTTGGCTTGATTTGCTTTCGTTATATAAATTGATGCCTTGGAGTAATTCTTTGGAATCCTCAATTGTTTGGTGGTTAGGCTGATTTAGGCATGTGTGAAAGAAAAGAATCGCCTAAGGCTGCACGGAACATGAGACAAAAGTTTTAGGCCCATGACAGTTAATATCTAAGCTAAGGTTGCGAAGGCACCGTTCGTGATGTCGAAAGAAATTGCTAATCAAAATGAGCCATGGAGACCCGTGGGAGGGCCAAGAAAAATAGTCGTTCAAGGAATGTACTGTCGGCTTTTGAAAATCGAGTGGTCACTCTCGAAGAATCCATGAGGGATGTCAAGAAGAGACTCGATGAAGTTGAGGAGAGACTCCCCAATAGGTTGCAATCCATGAAGAGCAGCTTAGAGAGTACATGTGGGATACTCTTGACTCATGAAGAACAAGCTGATGAGAAGGGATGATGCTCTTAAGGCAATGGTGACAGCCTTGAAGGAAGAAATCGTTGAGCTCAAGGGGGAGCCCAAGAGTTACAAGGCTATCTTGGATAATGGAATGTTGGCTTTGATGCCGAAGTAACATGCGATGGATGTGCCCAAACCGAAAGTGTTTAATGGGGCAAGTGGAACGATGGAAATGTTCAAGTGTACACAATCGTATCAAGTAATAAAGTGACAAGTAAATGTCGAGTTATTATACCCACAGGGATTGTGTTAGGAAAAATATTTATGAAATAATTAATAAACAAATTGGTTAGGGAAAAATAATGATTTTGAAGAGTATCAACCTAAACTAAAATTAATCTAAGTTAAAAATAAAAAAAAATAAAAAAAGAAATTAATTTCAATGCATGATTTCTAAACTTTAATCAATATGACATAAATGTGTTAGGTTAATTGCTTTAATAACTTAATTAAATCATAATCATGTTCATGCTTGTTACGAAATAAATTTATGATAACCTGATATTTTGTTAACTTATGAACAACATTACTTACAAAAATTAATTCATCTCTTGACTATATTTTTAAATCAATTCAACCGACTAAACCAATTTTAATAAGTAAATATGTTAATCCACATACATACTTCATGAATTAAAGTAATCTCTTGAACATATATCTATGGCAATTCAAACGATTAAACATATACCTATGCCAATTTAAACAATTAAACATGTACCTCTGTCAATTCAAATGATTAAATTAATATTCACAAGTAAATGGTCAAGTGAAGTAACAACATGCACCTATATTGAAACAATTTAATCACACAATCCTGCAAGTTATGCAAGGCTAATGTATCATTCAATACTATTGCTAAATTTAACCCTCAGCTTCCTTAGAAGATTAAACATGCACAAATTAAATAGTATGTCTATTAATCACAATTTCAACCCGTTTAAATGATTAATTCATTAGTTATATCACAAGGGTACTGTCAAATATAACATAAACAATATATTATTTAATTAAACAAAATAATCGAGGCCTATAACAATATAAACATGATTAAGAATAAATTAAGCAATCAACACAATCAACTCAATACTTAATAAAATTAATCCATCTTAGTTAAATAAATAATAGTCATAATAATAGTATTCATCAAAATAGCAACAAGAATTTCAAAAGAGAGAAAAGGGATTAGAATCTAATCCAACAATTTCCCAAGAATTGCTATCGCGTTCTTCGTCGTTCTTGCTCGATTCTTCTTAGATCGAGGTCTCTGATAAACACCCAACGAAGCTATTTCAAGGCTGAAAAACACTCTTTCTCAAGAGGGTAAAATTGACAAACGAATGGAAGGGAAAATAATTGAGAAGGCTAGAGAAAAAATGAGAGAAAGAAAAGAATGTATTGATGAATGAGTGATGAAAATGGGTAGCTTAGGGGGGTATTTATAGGTTAGAGTTGGAGGCTAGTTTTAGCAAGTAATTTTCAGCCACTAAATCCCCATGGCTGTCCACCCTTTGAGCAAATTTGACTAGTTCAAATTTTGCTTGAAATTAGCTTGGAGTAAATCATTAAAGGCACCAAAACTGGAGGGGTTTGAATGAGATTTGAGAGAACTTTGAGGGCTGTTTTGCAAGTGTGTAAAGTTAACTAAAATATCTGATTGGGTCAGCCTTTTTGAACGGCACTGGGCTTGCCCAAATCGTAGCGGTTTAGTCCTCCATGTTATGCACATCGGCCTACTTTGCATCAGACTTTATAATTTAATTTCTAACCTAAATTAATTGAATTAAAAATATAATTATAAAGTATAATAATGCTCAATTGGACCAAAATTTGCTGGAAGATTAAATCTTCTTAGCTCTTAGTTCACTCGGTGTAAAATTTTCCCCAACTGTTCAGGCCTTTTGCAATGTGCCGAGCCGATTTTCATCAATTGTGCAAAACTGTCAAAAAATATTAAATTCATGCTTAATATTTATAAAAATAATTAAAAAATTAATATGTTAGTAAATTAAGTACAACTTAATTATTTTATAATTAAATTGTATTTTTCGATAATAATTATTAAGAATTTGCATGAATTTAGGTTAAAAAGGACATGAAAAAGTCTATATATTTTCATCGTTCCAGCAAGGTCCGCAAATGAAGTGGACAACTTTTTTTGGGCAATGAGCAATACTTCCGAGCGTTGAGCATCGAGGATGATGCTACTAAGGTAAATACTGCTACTATGTATTTGACTGATGTTGCTTTGTTATGGTGGTGACGTAGGTCCACAGATGTTAAACGTGGTAGGATCGAGATTGGGACTTGGGGTAGAGTTCCAAAAGGAATTCAAGGCAGAGTTTTACCCAGAGTATGTCGAGGATGAAACTCGAGCAAAGTTGTGGCGGCTTTGTAACACTTAAAACCCATAACCATCATCGGGTTAGGGTCTCGAGGTCGTACAACCTTTACAATTATTTAACACATACAAGTCAACCACGAATTCATATAAATGCATATAACAATTTAGAATATTAACTCTATTTAATCTTACATAGTCATTTACAAGCATTTCAGCCAATCAGAGATCAGATTGAATCGCATGAGAACTTAACAACAAAATAAAAAATTACCCTCAATAGGGGTCACACGGTCGTGTGCCTCAAAAAAGTCCCGTGTTCCTTCATATACACATCTATGCCTCGAACCGTGTACCAGACCATGTGCATGCTCGAATTACCAGCACACAATCGTGTCATAAACCATGTGACAGGCTGTGTAAATATACAAAATTACACTACACGCCAGTGTGAAAAACCGTGTACTGGGCCGTGTGTCTGTGTGAAATAGGGCCACACGGTCGTGTCCCAGCCCGTGTGTTGCCCATGTAAAACCTACATCAAAACCTCCAGGGCACACACCCGTGTGGATGGCCCGTGTTCAGGTCGTGTGTAACCATGATTGATTAATATCCTTTTCAAACTTCACCTAATTGTTTAAGGACTCAATCCAATTCAAACAAGAACCTGTCTATAGCTTTAAACATACCTAGGTCATTCAAATATGTCAGATATTGCCATTCAAGACCTCAACCACCATTTTACAATAACATTTAACAAGACTATTGCATTACTAACTAACCTATCAAGAATACTGAACATTTTTACACATCTCGTATATACCACAATTTCATAAATCAAACCACTTCATAAACACTTACATATCATTGGCTAATTTCAACATATTATAACAACAAGAGTCATGATAAAACATTATCTATCATAGTATGTTCTTAACTATTGTTTGGCTACCAAAACTCATTAGACTTTAGGCACACAAGAGTATAACAAGGCAAGATCTAACCTAGTACATGCCATATAAGCCAAGTGTTACAAAAACTACTAAAAGATGTTCTCGAGATAGTGTGATTCTTTGAGTTGATCCAATCTTCTGTCAACAAAATGTAATATACAAAACAATATATAAAATCATGAGTAAGCGTATAAAGCTTAGTAAGTTCGCGAGATTAATAATAACTTACCAAATCCATACAACAATTCAAATACAAGAAATAAAAAAGATATCTTTTTTCAACCATGTCTGAATATCCTTGTTCGAGTCAGATACATAATGTTTCTATTTTGAGCCAAGTGCAGAATATTATTCATTCGAGCCAAGTATAGAGTATAACTCATTTGAGTCGTGTACAGAGTATCGTTCATTTGAGCCAAAAATAGAGTATGTTTAATTGAGCCAAAAATAGAGTATTTTTCATTTGAGCCAGAAATAGAGTACCGCTCTTTCGAGCCAGAAACAGAGTATCGCTCTTTCGAGCCAGAAATAGAGTATCGCCTTCTGCTTAAACTTTTTAATTTGTTCACATATTTTTAAATTGATGAATCAAGAATAATTGAAAATTAAGAGTTATAAAATAAAGAAATAACAGTACGAACTTATCAGACTGATTTGTAGTAATCGTCAAAGTATAAGGACTACTCCACTACTTTATCTTTTTCTCGGTTATCAACATGTTCTTGAACTAAAATAATAATTTCATTCAATTAACTAATTCCAACAATAAAATTGACTCATTTTATCCAATTAAGTCCTTTTTGACATTTTACAAAATTAACCCCAACATTTTACTTTTATGCGATTTAGTCCTTAAGCTCAAACTTGCAATTTAACAAATTTTAACTAAAAATAATTTCAGCCGAATGGTTTAGCACTCCACTGCAGCCCATACTTGCTGTTATTTCACCTTAAGTCCTTGCAAATTTATCACTTTAACATTTTAGTCCTTAAACATAAAAAATTACTTTACAAAATAGTCTTATTTAACAATCAAGCTTAATAATTTATAATTAAACTTCAAAAACACACTAAACTCATCAATGACATAAATCAAAATGTTTAATAGTTTGACAAATTAGTCCTCGAGTTAGCTAGATCAAGTTAAAACGAACTCAAAACATAACAATTATTAAGAACGAGCAAGGTTTACTTAGCCAATCAAAGTGCCCAAGATTGGAAGAATCCTTAAAACCCTATCCATGGAGTTTCGACTTTCTCCCATGAAGAAGAAAAGAAAAATGTTTTCTATTATCCTTTACTTTCATTTAATTTAACTTATATTTTAACTATTTACTAATTTACCCTTTTATTATAACTTATAAAATTACTAAATCATATCAATAAATGTCCAGTATATAAGTATATGACATAATTACCATCTAAGGAGGGTTTAATTGCACAATTGGTCCTTCAATTATCTTTAATTTTTTTAACTAAACAAGCATATTTCCAATTTAACCCTAAACTAATTAAGACTAAATGAATAAATAACCCACAAGTTAGTGGATTCAATCATATCCACCACCACTTGGACTTTTTGACCGTGGTTTAATTACCATTTTGGTCCCTTTACTACTTTTAATCTATAGTGATTAACTTTTATCTCTTTTACAATTTAATCCTTTTACCTTAATTAAGCAATAAATCATCAAAATTACCAGACCAAACTTCAATTCACATATAATAAGACTCTGTAAATATTTAATAAAAATATTTACAGCCTTAAATTAAGGAGACGAGTCCTAATACCTTGTTTTCATAAACCACTTCACTTTTGAATCAACTACTTTTACTAACTTTTAATTCAATAATTATAATTTATCATCAAAATTCAATATAAAAAATATTATTGACTCATATAATTTAAGTACTAATTATACGAACTTACTTGTTGAATTTGTGATCCCGGAACCACTGTTTCTGACATCATTGTAGAACTGGCTGTTACAACTCTCATCCCTTATGAAATTTCGTCCTCGAAATTTTTACCTAGCAGTACGTGTTTATTCTGAAGTTTTTCTCATGAACTGAAATCATTACTAGTATGGAAGATAACAATCTTATAACAATCTCAAATAACATAAACTTTATCTTGGCTTTCACTACTCAGGAATCATAAGAGGCGGTAATAATTTAGACGATGCTTGATGTTTAGTTTTATTTTAAAAAATATAAAATTATTACTATAATCATCATTTTCCTTCCCAAATTCAAAATAGGCCAATATAAAAATTTCTAGAGATATTTTTTGAAGTTTCCACATATAGCAATAGAAAACCTTTTCAGCTGAACCTACATGAATCCATCTGCCAGATTTACGTAACCAAGAAAATCAACCTTACTAAGCCAAAACTCATCGTTTTTAATTTTCACATAAACCGAATATGTATTAATCTTCGTGAACACTGTTATGCCTTTTTAATTGATTAAACAAGTCATTTGTATGAAACATAACATGTTTATTATTTATCTTAAGTTTATTCTATTATCAAATTTAGGCAGAAATCTCAAGAATTCTTCAGAAGATACATAAAAAAACCCACTACAAATGGCACATGGTTACTCTCTAATCCCAAAACTTTTTTAAGTATCGAGTAGACAAATATTTATATATACCAGAAATGCTTTACAATCATTTAAAATCATTTTCTGCATAAAGATAATTGAAATAACTCTAGTTATACTATCTGATTTACTAGACTCAACTTTAATACTAGACTAACATTTCAGATAAATACGTTTTAATTTACTGTTCACTTGAGCATCATATAACACCCCAGATTAGTATCAAGTTCGTGAAATGTTAATAGCATCATATCAATAGGAAAATCACAGTTAGAGATTCTAAGCAGGCAATTTGTCATACCAAGTTAACTATTATACTCTAACTAAATGGATTATGACTCAAATTCAAACTCAATTGGCTCAAAAGATAAATCCTTATCCGTTACTAATGCAGTGCAATATATGAATAGGTTAACTCAGTATTAATTAGTGCATACACAATAAATAATATAAAGGAATATAACATACCAAAAATAATATTAGACGCGGTAGCTTCAGATCTGGCAATTGTGTATTCGATCCCATTTTACTTAACTATGCTCAGGGGTAGCGATTATAAAGCCACAAAATTGGCTTGCACTAATTCTATAGATCACTATCTCATTAAATCCGAAAGACATTTTGGCTTCACCATAAGATATTCACAAAATCGATAAACGATAACTTATCTCTTATTTAGGAATCAGAATATTACCATTTATCTTATCAAGATCATTATGACCAGATTCTATTAACATTCATTAAATTAGTAAGAAAATATTTATTATAATTTTTAAACTCATTTTCAAACAATTGTGGAACCGGTATACTTCGACTTATATAAGAATCGGTTGTCAAAATCTTATTGTTAACTTCATTAGTTTCGTCACGATCAAATTACGATGACATCTTTAAAATCTACAATAAAACATGGGTTAGATCGGATCAATCAATATCACACTATCACAACTTTTTATGGCATGAAATTTCTAGACTTCACTCATACTACGTTCAATCTGAGAATCGACTAAACCATAGCTTTGATACCACTAAAATGTAACACTCAAAACTCGTAACCATTATCGATTTAAGGTCTCAAGGTCTTACGACCTTTACAATTATTTAACACATGCAAGTCAACCACGAATTCATATAAATGCATATAACAATTCAGAGCTTTTTTCTTTAGATTTTTTATTTGAGTGAGAAGGAAGCATTTTTCTCGTTCATAGATGGGTTGAAACCATGGGCGAAGAAAGAGTTGCAATGCTAAAGATTCAAAGAACTTACCAAAGCCATGTGGGTGGCAGAGTCCTTAGTGGAACTTGATCCGAGAAGAGACAAGTTTATATATTTCAAGCCCAATGAGAAGGGCAACTGTGGGGGAGACCATGAAGAAGATGATGAGAGACATAGCGATGATGGCAACGATAGTAGTAGCGACAATGGGAAACCACGAAATGGGAAGTGGAGACCCAACAACTCGAAAGAGAATAGGAGTAAGTTGAGATGCTACCTTTGTAAGTGACCGCATATAAAAAAGAATTGACTACAGGTATCTTCATTTTCGGCTATCAAGAGGAATGATGAATCGAAGGAAGGGAAGTCTATTGAGAAAAAAAATCGATAATTAATTTGATGGTACTCACTCTTGCAAAGAGGGATGATAGGAAAGGATTGATATTTGTAGACATCAACATTGTAGGTTAGAAGAGGAGTGCTCTTGTTGATACGAGAGCATCAAACTTGTTTATATCGAAAAAAAGCTGCTAGGAAACTTGGTCTCTCGATTAGGAAGTCGAATAAGAAGATCAAGATGGTAAATTTCGAGGAGGCCCCAACTATGAGAGTAGCTTAAGATGTGGAGCTACAAATCGACGAATGGAAAAACAAGGAAGATTTTGAGGTAATACAATTAGACGATTACTAATTTTTGCTTGGCTTAAACTTCATTGACAAGATTCAAGTTATTTTCTTTCTATGGGCTGATCAAATTCATATCGTGATTGGTGCGTTATCACGAATCATTATGTAAGTGCATCGAGATATTAAGGTTGGGACCAAAGTGGTGTTGTCATCAATCCAGCTATTCGAGGATGTTTCGTATAGGAATAACATTGATTGGATAGAATGGAGTGCTACGAAAGCACCTTTAGAAATGTTAGTGGAGTTTGAGACCGATCTAAGGCTTGGAGAGTCATCTGTGGAGCTACCACCTTTGGGTAAGGTAGGTGATGATATTACAAATGACATATATTTTCTCCCTAAATTTGGGTATTAATTATCTCTTTTGTAGCATATTTAGCATGCATCATAAGCATTTCATACTTAGTTTTTATATTTTCTAACTCATTGCTAGTTGTTTTAAATTATTGTTATTTTTACCTCTTTTTGTACTAATGTCGACGCAATTAGCCTACATATTGTGTCTTAGAATTGTTAGTGCAGGAACTCATCTCAGAAGATCAATGTTGGAAGAAGAATGCAGCCACGAGTATAGCTCGAAATTGCGATAAGAGATGTCGACGCATTGAATTCAAGTGACAAGCATATCTGGAAGCACTAACGCAGGAATTTCACACATTGTCACCGCAATTAAAGATTTCAGATCGCAATCAGAGATGCGACAATAATCAGCAGATTTATGAGGATTATACAAGACCTACGTGAGTGCACAGTTGGACTGTAACAAACTTTGCCAGTTGTAAATGGAATTGGATCTGAGAAAAGATGAGATCTATCATTCTTGAAGTCAGAAAGCATTTAGAGTTACGACCACAGGTTGGTCTAGAAATGCGGTAAATTGTTGGCGCAATTTATAAATTACGCCGACATTTTGCAACAGTCCAGTAAACAAATCAGATTTGTATAGCTGTCAATAGCAAACTTTACAGCTGTACAAAGTTGTTAGATCTAAGAATGGAGAAAATCTGCAATTTCTTGAGCCTATAAATGGAGGAAAGAAGATGAAGAAAAATAATCAAGGAGTGAAGAATTTAAATCCAAAAATCTCTCAAATCTTCAAGCAAGCTACCATGGAAGCTTGATGTCGGAGGAGGGAAAGCTGATGGAACAAGTGTGCAGCAATTTATGACGAGGAATGCTTGATGCAGAAGCAAGAGGAACAATTAAGGAGTAGGCCTAGTAGTCTAGAGATAGTAAGCTTCGTTGTACTCTTTAATTCTTCTTAAACGATGTTGGATTTTGATGATATTAAATGAATACGAGAGTATCTTTTGATGTTAGATCATTTTGATTCTTACTTTACACTGCTTGTCCGTTTATTCTTGGATCTAACTGCTCTAAGCATGAGAGTGACATTGCAGTACGCCGACATTGAGAGATGCGATGACAGGTTAAGTTAACGAGTGGGTTAGACGAGAGATGCGTGGAACGGGACTGGGATAAAAACCAATTACTTATTCTTGGATACACATCGTTGTTCGCATCGAGAGGTGGAGTGATTGTATTTAAGTTGGGAATAAGTAGGGAACTGTTGTTGGTAATAATTCAAAGGGACTTCACTGCAGCGACATTCCATCTATACAATACCTTGTCGACGCATCAAGCGTTGCTACTTAGTGAAATCAGTGATCCTCTCTAATTCTTTACACTTGATCAAACGTTTACTTTTATGCATTTAAATATTCAACACTAAACACTCAACATATTTTGATTTACTTTCAGTTGCTCTGACATTTAACTTTTGATACTTAACTTTGATTGCATTGACAGTATTAACTATTTTAGTGTGCAGGTATAACTGAATTTGAGCTGACATCCTTACTCACATTTCATCTAATTCTAGTAGTAATTGCTCCGACATCTAAACATCAAGAATCCATTCCTCATGGGATCGATATCCGATAGAATTATCTATAAACTATACTTGAATCGACGTGTGTACGCTTGCACAATCGTTGTGTCGTAAAAACACCGTTCAAGTTTTGGCGTCATTACCGGGGAATGACGTTTGTTTGATGTTTATTTTTGTCGTTGCATTTATTCTTTATTATCTAAGTTTTATTCGTCACTAACTTGTTTTCTTTTTGTTGTTTTCTTTTACATTTTCTTTTAGCGAAATATGGCTAGGAACGAGGTATATAAAACCTCAAGATGTTGGATGAGTGATGCTATAAAAATGGAGCTCGATGCCATAAATGTCGAGAGATCTTATTTGACTAATATGAGTAATTCAATGCAGAATGCTACAACAATTGCAGAATGGAAATTTGCTGTAACAATTTGTAATTACTGTGGGGGCAACCATGAGTTTGAACAATGCTTATCAAATCAAGCAAATGTGTACCACATGGGGAATTTCTATCGAAATGAAAATCCATATTCCAACACTTACACGCTAGAGTGGGAGCAACATCCAAATTTTTGTTGGAACAATCGAGACCCTGGAAGTATAGACAATGATGTTAGATTTGAGTGGACATTGCCCAATTATGATCAACCTTTGTCAAGGCAAAATATCCAGCAAGACGAAGCATCAGAGTTTTCATCAATTGAAAATTTACTGCGACAATATATTTCCAAGACTGAATCTATGCTTCAGAGTGAAACTGAATCCATACGAGCTCTAGAATATCAATTTGGCTAGATTATGGGCGCAATGAATTTGAGACCACAAGAAACTTTGTCGGATAATATTGAAAATTTAATATCACAAGGGCAAGAGCATGATGAGGAAATCATTCTAGAAGTGAAACTCAATTAAATGAAGTTGTTGGAGATGCTACAGCAAAAGAAGATAATACAAATCTCAACAATGGAAAGATGTTAGCGCAATCTGAAAAGCAAACTATAGCTGAAGAGGTTAAACAAAATATTGTGATGACAGAATCAGATCACTTTGTCGCCACAAATGCTACAACAAAACAGCCTCAGAAACTTGAAGACACATTGTCAAAGAAGAGAAGATTAGGAGATGTCGAAGCAATCGTACTTACTGAAGGGTGCACTGTCATGACAATTAAATTGCTCCAAGAATTTAAGGATCCCAAGAGCTTCTCAATACCCTATTCCATTGGTGATCGGTATATTGGAAAGACATTATGTGATTTCAATGAAAGCATAACTTTGATGCCTATATCTGTAATTAAGAAGTTACAAAATTGGAAAAAACACAAGAAAGAGTGGAGATTTTTTTTTGGGGCACGGTACGATGAATAAAAGAGTACGAAGCACTTGAGGAATAAGTAAACACCATTGTCGACGCATTATGATTCCATTGTTAACGTATTTTACATTTCTTTTTCCCTTTTCACTTTTACTTGTTAGCCTTTCAATTTATGCAGTAATAAAAAAATCATATTTTTGTTGATACATCATAAGCACCGGCGCATTATATAATGACTGAACAAAGCTTTTTCAGTAAGAGTCGTGCCAGTTGATTTTCTTCTATCCCTATCCATTGGATCAAGTAAAAAGGTTATAAACCCTTCTCTGCTGACTTCATGCTTCCCACTCACAATCGCCATTGTTGTTACATTCATCCTCTCAGTATTCTTAAAGTTTTTTTGTAGTTGTCTTTTTACCTTCTACACATAGCACTACGGCGACATTAGATTGCATGTGCGTTCTGCATACAATCCTCAAAAGTCGCCATATCGATATTGGCGCAGTCATCCACGACCAGATTGCTGAGGCAGCATCTAAGTAGATAGGTATATTGCCTTTTCCTTCTTTAATCATGCTGCTATGCAAACAATGAGGTAATGTGTCCAGAGATAGTGAGGAAGTACTAGAAAACAAGAGTCCTATCAATAATATCTCCATAGAAAGAATGACTCGAGGCCAAGAGACACCAATAGTGAAAAAAGCACCTAAGAAGAAGGAAAAGGGAAAAAAGAAGGACAAACATGAGAATGCGCCCACAGACCCTCAGTTGGGGAAGAGGTTGGCTGTAATGGAACTAAACATTGATCACATCGACATGCGCCAGATTCGTATTGTCAGCGCATTGGAAGACATGAACTACAGACAAAATCTATTTTATGCGTACATAAGAATATGAAACAAATCTATTGTCAACACATTGAGAAGTCTGAGCCCAAATTCCTTACCAGAGTTCCCTATCTTCCCACCTATTATTAAGGGAGCTATCTCATCCTCCGACCAGCCTACTCTTGATGGTAGGCCGTAACATGTTCCCTTTCCAACAAGAATCCATATTTTAGATGACGAGGAGCACGAGGGGCATTCTAATGCTATGAAGGATTGCTACAGAACTATAGCCAGCTTGTTTGAAGAAGAGTTCTCGAACAACCTTGGGGCTAATATGGCAAAGTGGGCAGTTACAGTTGAGGAGGTGCATAATCTAATTATATCCATGGGTGTGGACACAGAGGAAGGCGTTGAAAAAGACACCATTGAGTAGGAATAGCCTGAAGAAAGAGAAGTAGAATAAGAAAAAGGCCAAGAGAAGGAGAAGGAAAGAGACGAAGAATTTGAGAAGAAGAACCTTACAGAGAAGTAGGAGGAAAAGCAAGACGATGCCCCGATAGATGTCACTGAGGATATTGTCGAAGCACTCATAAATGTGAGGGCATCCAATGCAAATGTGGCTCTACTTGAAGCGAGCTAGGCTGAGGCAATTACTAGTAGTGCTGAAGATTGTAATCATTTGGCCGTAGTGCCTTATACAACACCACTAGCAGAAGTGCACTCATCAGATGTAACCGTCGATGAGGCCGCCATCCAACCAACTAAAGAGGAGTAATCCACTGATCCGGTTGGTACAAAGGAATGAAGGAGGAAGTGCACAAAAGACAATAAGCAACGCAAGGAGGAACGGAAGCTCAAGAAGAAAAATACCAATGTAGCCACATCTTCGACTGCAGCACATTGAGTTAGTTTTTATTTTTTTAGCATTTAGTTTAGTTTTCATGGATATCATGTAGTTATAGTATAATTGTCCATGCATTATTAATGTCATTGCATTTTTATTTATCACTGCATCTACATTGGCATTGCATTTCCATATATATATATATATTTATTAATGTTAGTGCATTGGGGACAATGCACACTTTAAGTTTGGGGGGAATTTGTGTGAAATGAAAATGCAATTGCACTTATATTTTTGAGAATTTATTTGTGTCTTTAGTTAATGAAAGTATGCAGAATTTCAGCAAAAATGTGACCACATTTTATTTGATGTGTAAATCTTGAATTATTTGGAATATTGATATGTGAATTGGGTGAATATGAATGAATATTGAATCCTCTATTTTTGGATGAATGATTAGAATTACCTCAATAATAAATGGATAGTATCACTATTTGAATCTTAAACTAACTTGTCGATTGCAGCGACATTGTATTAATAAAAGACACTCCAATGTGAGTGCATTGTGACTTTTCAAAGGAGAACACTCCGCTGCAGGTTTAGAAAAATCATCTAGCCAAAGGCTATCACTGCAAGAGTGTGTGTCGACGTAATTGCATACCTCCTGGGGGTTTGTTGCACCCCATCGTTACTGCCCAGGAACAAAGGTAGAGTAATGCAAAATGAGAAAAAGGAAGAAAATGAAAACGAAAAAAATCTTTGCTGTATTGGTTCAAGGAAGATTAGGATTCATTGCATGATACTAACATTTATGAAGTTGTAGTTTTTAATTGTTCATGCCTATAAATTGTCGGCACATTAGTCTATCATGTGAATAAAATTTATGCATTAGGATTTTAGAAAATTCAAGTTGTTAGAATAATGATTGCGGTGACATGTTTTCTTGTTAATGGGTTGTGCATCGGGCTTCGAGGGAAAAGAAGTGATGCAAACAGGACAGACGGGACAAGTAAATGTTGCGAGTGAGGTACATCATGAATACTTTGGTAGTGTTGTGAATTCTAACTTGTTGGCTTGGCAAGATCGTAGGGACCCTTTCAAAGTTCTTAAGAAAGGAGGTTGTGGGACTGTGGGAGTTACGAAGCCAAGTGGTGTGAATTAAGAGGATTCTGAATGAGACAAGTCAAAATTGGGGTAAGTTAGAGCGGAGACTTCTTGCCAAAGAGATGTACCAATGAGTGCAATGGTTCAGGTTAAAAAGAGACATAAGCCAAGGCGAGGGTTTTGAAAGAAGAGACGAACCGATGTAAGACTAGTCGGGAAGGAACCAAGGCGATGAGACGAGTTCAAGGTGAATCATGTCAGTGTCATTTTGAAGACGCAATGAGAGTGTTACGAGAATGAGTGGAGGAAAATGTCACGGCCAAGGTGCAAGGCTCGTGACTGTGACACAAAATGTACCCCATGGAGGTCTATCAATTAAATGAGGATCATTTAGCCCACTAAAACTAGCCCAATTCAATGAACTGATGGAGAAGTCTGTCAGATTAAAACCTATGTGGCTCAATGATGCAAATTTGGAAAGATAGTTATCTCGATAAAAGGGGAAACTAATCTTAGAAGATTGAGGGGAATCATATCTTATAAGATTAGATTTGATTTGATTATTTAAATTGATTATGCAATCTTTTAAAATCCCATGATTTAAGGGATAAGCTAATCTCGTCTGTTGATGTAAATTAATCTTGACCGTCGGTTTTGAGAGAGCTCAACTATAAATAGAGAGCCTCCCCTCACTTGTAAATCATTTCATTTCATTCATTGTATTGTTTTGTATTCTTTTAGAGAAAGTAATACAATTGAGAGCATTTACTTAAACATCTCTCGTGCATAGTTTTCTGTTGTTTTTTTTTTGTCTATTTTGCCTTATTTTGGTTTGAGTTGCTTGCGTTATATAAATTGGTGCCTTGGAAGAAATCTTTGGAATCCTTGATTGTTTGGTGGTTAAGCTGATTTGGGCGTGTGTGAAAGAAAAGAATTGCCTAAGGCCGCACGGAAAGCAAGACTAAAGTTCTAGCCCCGTGACATAAGTATGTGTTAGTCTTGGTAGAAAAATGATGCATTTATCGATGCGATATTGACTACTTTATTCGAAGAGTTATGGGTATAGGCCTTGACGAGTTCTTTTCAGCTCGAATCTACAACTTGATTACAACCCGTTTTACCCGATATAAACTTGATAAGTCTTGAACAAACCCTCATAATATCAACAACAATACTCTTAGATCTCCCATGGGCAGTTCATCATTCTCTAGATGGTTTCGACAAGATCGATGCAGTTGCTTTCCACCATAACTTGATGCCAACCGTTAACAAATAAGATCGTCACTAATCTCAAAGTCTTAACCTCAACCACTAATGTCGACTTCGTGGGCATCAGTACTATAAGTCCAATGGCTTTACCATTTCCAATAAAAGGAGCAACCTTGAACAAAGTCACGATGGGCCTCTCTCTTTCCTCTCGAATGCAAAAGTATTGCACATTTTCATATTCCCCAACGCTACTCGACCAAAGCTCCGATGATCAGACGAGGGACCACCATTGATGCTCAAACAATTTGAGTTGGATGCAATATACAAAATTTCTATATTAAATAAAAAAAGATTTAAGAGGTTATGGTGACATGGTTGAAATAGTGGTGTAGTAATGTTGTGGCCCTGTGAACAAATTTCACATCAATTGCAGTGGACAATAGTTAGAATAATTGGCATTATACCAACAAGTTTTAGGAAAAAAATAATCCTTTCTCAACAAAGCAAACCTTCGGGGATTTATATATTTGGTTAACATATTATATAAATCTTTCTAGTAAATTTGAAATTTACTTTTTGTATTTTTATTTTTAAATTTTTTTTTTTTTAAATTTTAAAATTCAAATTCAATCGTTAACATTGTTAAAATTGTTTTCTTGAATCCAGAATAATTACTACAAATTTAATTGTTTTTTAATTATATTTTTATTTCAAAATATCTCACCAACAAATTTAATTGTATTAACAAAATTTTGGGATCTAAAAAATAATATTAAATCCTTAAAAATAAAATTATAAAAACTGAATTCCAAATTTATAAAGAGTATAATAACTTATAGCATATTTTAATCTTATATATTAAACATGGTCAAATACAAGTAATCTCCCAATTCTCTTTAATTATAATGAGTTTTGTGTATAGGAAAAAATAGTATTGAAAGAGCTTATTCCTTTTAGAAAACACCCGATTTTCTCATAACCGAATTCTTAGGATCAAAATTACTTAATTAAATGAATTTGAAAAGTAAACAAAGAATAATAATAACATTTAAAAGAAATATTTAAAATTAAAATTAGTGGTTACAAACACCAATAAACTTAAGTAAGGAATTAACATGCATATAATTTATAATTTATATATATATATATTATATGGTGAGATTCAAATTTAAAGCCGAAATTTTTAAATTTTATCTTGTAAATATAATCAAAAATTAATTGACCATTTTTAAATAAAATTATTCATGAATCGGGTAATTAGACCAGACCTGAAAGTCCACCCAAAATATGGAAGATAAGAAATTTCTATTTCCATGAAATTATTTGCAACCCACCCATGAGCAGTGCACATAAGGAAGCTAAGAGGCTCCTCTAGCTGTAGATAGTGGCCACTAAAGGCCCATGGAGGTCTTTTTGTTCAACAAGCTGCTTGAAAACAAAGTGTAAAGATTTTCTGAATTTGGTCAAAACGCATTGAAGAACCATAAGCCCTATAGAAAAGTTTGAAAGTTTGTAAACTTGAGCAAAATGTTTTAGAAATTCTAAAACTTTCTACGGTTGTATATACTTGTATAGCTTATTTAAGAGTTTGATCCTACACTAGTGCTCTTTCTAACCACTAGATTAAGAGGGCTTAGCCTATAAATAAGGAGACACTTTTTCTTGCACATAAATATTTGAGTTGAGTAATAACACTTTCATGTATTATACTCTTACACATCCATAGTGCTAACTTAGGCATGTGTTGGGGTAAATATTAAGTTTAAAGCCACATATTAGTGAAACTATAGTTTTGACACATGACAAGTGGTATTAGAATTTTTATAGAGATCATTGATTATTATGGGTGTTGTGATGGAAACTGAATTGATCGATATGTGAAATTATTTGATATTATTGTATAGATTCGAATATTGAATTGGTTTGTTGTAAAGGGACTGACACTGAGCTTTCATAGTTCACTCCCCTTATTTTTCCATCTTTTCAGATAACCTTGCAAACTATAGCTCACTCCTCTTATTTTTCCATCTTTTCCGATAACCTTGCAAACTAGGACGTGGACTCGACATACGGAAGATCTTGGCTTGTTCACAGCAATGAGTTATTATTATTTATTATTAGTATCATTTTATTTTATTAAGAATCGTGGTATAGGATAATTATTTTTAATTACATAACTTAGGATGCATGTTATTTGTTAATATTATTTACTGTCGTTAATGATTAAGATTATGTTAATATTTGACATTTATTAGTGTTAATTAATTAGGATAATATTTGCTTATTAAGTGAATTAAACAAGTAAATTATTATATAAAGATTATTTATTTTTCGTTGCTAAAATTTATGTTAGTCTTAAATAGATAAAATAAATAAATAATAAACAAAAATAAAATAAACAAAAAAAATCCTTTAATAAAAGTCCATTTATATAAACCCTAGCCCAACTACCCTATCAACCCAAACCAAAACATAAACCCAAACCCAAATTACTTAGCCCAAACTCAAACCAAGCCCAATAAGTCCAACACTAAACACATTTTGGAAACCCCAACTAGGGTTTCCAGTCACTGCTCTTTCCACGTCAGCCTCCATGCCTCTGTCAGATCTGACGCCTCTGCCATCACCACGCCTTGCCAACACGCCTCTGACATCGTCGAAAGCAACCTGCAAAATAGAGAAGAGCAAAGCAACAAAAAGCTAGAAGACAAATGCAAAAAACAAAATACCATGATGTGTATTCGGCTATATAAAGCCATGGAAAAAACATTGTATTTTTCCTTCTGGTTTTTACAAACCCCATTGAATAAAAACAAGATATTTCAAACATTTAGTTCACTGTTTTGTATTTTTTACATATATTTTATTTCAATTTTTATTTTATTTTATATATTTCGAAAACAAGTATTAAAAAAAAAAGAAAGGAAGAGAGGGAGTTTACCTTCAGTCACTGTCCACCGCCGTAAGGGCCCTTCGGATCGCTTCATATTCGAAAAGGGCTCCTAAAAATGAAGGATTAAATCCTTTTAAAAAACGAAAACCGAAAGGTTCAATCTTTGAAACTTCAAGGCCAAATCTAAATATTTTGACTTTAGATATGGGATTGGAGAATCTAAAAGATTCGAAAAGATTAAAAAAAAAAGATTTTTCTTACCTCCGACCACCGTGGACAGTGGTCACTGGTGCTAATGACCGACGACTTGCGGTAGAGGAAGGCAAATCCTTGGGCAATCGGCCTTGAGCCCTTCAGAGAAAAAGAGAGAATAAAATTGGTTTTTTTTAAGAGAAATGAGAAATGAAGATTTAAAAAAAATTATTTTATATAGCTGTACAAAACGACGCCGTTTTGGGCTAACTTCAATGGCCTCAAAACGACGTCGTTTTGATGTCACAACCCGAATCCGACCCAATGAGCTCAAGGTCCGCGTATTTTTGGACCAATGGGCTATTTATGGCCTTGGTCCTTTCGCTTTTACATGCTAGTGCAATTTGATCCTAATTTGTCTTTTCTTTCAATTTTTAATTTGGCCCAGAAGTTTTATTTTGTCTTCAGATTGGTCCTTTGACCAATAATCTTTGGGCAGACACATGTATAAGCTTGGGTTAATTGCCCATTCAGTCCCTGTGCATCCCAAAATTTTGATTTTGACCCCAAACTTTTTATTTTCCTTTATTTTTGCTCATAAATTTCATTTTTGGGTTTAATTTGACCCCTTTTACTTTTTTTTTTATTTTGGCCCTTTTGTTCTGTTTCTTTTTAATCAAACCCTTTTGTTTTAATTTTTTTAAATTTAACCCTTTCATTTAAAAAAAATTAATCCTTTCATTTTAATTTCTTTTAAAATTGCCCTTCTATTTTTTTTATATTTAAATCCTTTTGTATCTTTTTAATCAAATCCTTTTTTATCCTTTTTAAATTAAACCTTTTATTTTTTTCTATTATTTAATCTTTTTAGTGTGTTTTATGTATGAATTTTTTATTTTACTATCATCAATTTAAATCGTATACATATTTATTTTTTCATTATAAAATACTTTAAAATAAATTGTATATCGTTTTTTAAATGCCCATCAATTATCTCAAAAAATCGAGGAAATATTCCTTACTTCGGGGATAACTTATTAGGTGTGGTTTTTCTCTTCGAACCGAAATAACCGAACGCCCTTTTTTTTAAATTTTTTTAAAGTTTGGAATAAAATCAAGAATGCTCGTTATCTTTGGGAATTTGAGGAAATCTTGCCTTAACTTACTAGGTGTGTTTTTTTTCTCTTCGACTTGACCGAGCACCTTAAATTGTTTTAAAAAATCAAGGCAATATTCTTTTATTTAAGAGATTCGAAAAATTATGTCCTAACGTCTTGCGTATGGTTTTTCGTTGAACTTACGAAATTGGATACCCTATTTCAAAACAAAATATTTAATGTTTGTTTAAACAAATGACCTTTACGTTCGAAAATTCGAGAATATTATGCTCTAACGTCTTGGATATAACTTCTTTTTCTCGATTAATTCGAAACAAAAGGGCATTTCTTCACAAAATTCAATTTAATTTTTAAAATAACATTAAATAAATTATGCATTTAGGGATCGCATTTTAACTTTTATTCGAGTTTTCAATTTTTCAACAAATAAGACCTTAAAAAAATTGACTAGGTACCAATTTTGGGTGTGTGAGTGTGCTAATCCTTCCTCACACGTAACTGACCCTCAAACCTATTTTCTGGATTTCGAAGACCAAAACTTTTGTTTAAATAAACTTAAGTATTTTATTATGATCCAATCACACTAAGTTAAAAAGATTGGTGGTGACTCCAATTTCGTTTTTAAAATAAAATTCGGGACTTTTAAAAAAAATTATTTCGATAGCTTGGCGACTCCATTGGGGACCAGTAAGAGAGTCAAGCCACAAGTCAATTATTTTTTGGTCATTTTGTTAAAAATTTAAAATTCGATTTAATTTAACATGTGATCCATTGCATTTTTATGTGTTGCCATGATAATATTGTGTTGATATTTCTAGTATAGGTTTGCATTCATTTGCATCTGTTACTAAACCCTTTAAGTGGAAGTAAGAAGCTATTCCTTCGTGAGGTTTTCACCTCCGTGTAGGATAGTGAATCACTTCCGAGATTACATTTGTACCTATGTTTTCGTGAAGTTTTCACTTCCATGCAAACATATGGGAAATGTATTCCCTTGAACTGAACTCATTCGTATGAGCCTATAATGGGTGAGGACCGTGGAATCTATTAGTTCTTGTACCCTTACTTTAGGACCCAACCGTATATAATGAGCCATAAGAGCTTACCTTAAGTAGAACTGTGCCAAACCTTTAGTGGTTACCCGAATAAGGTATAAGAGATATGGTTATATTCTTGTTATTTGCTTTTAATTGCAATTTGTTTTCAAGTTTTATTTCTGTATTAATCATACTGGTTTGTTTCTTTTGAACCTGTTTGCATTGCATTTTCATTTCAAAAAAGTTTTGATTCGTGTTCAATTATTAAATAGAGAACTGGCCATAAGAAAATGAGTTCCTTGATAAAGTAGAAGTCAACGCGGCTGTGCGCATGTGGTCAAAGAAGAACAACGCGAAAAGGGTGATAGCTTGTCAAAGGGGCACATATCAGAGTTTTGAGTTTACAGTCAAATAAACTAACCCATAACAGTATAAACTAACCCATAGCTGAAAATAGTATATACGATGAAACAAGGCAGATGTTCAATCGCGAATATGGTGAATTACTCAATGTTAAGGGGAATAAACATTAGTTCCGAGCACTCACGTGGTATTGGAATCCAACTTCTGGGTGTTTCACTTTTGGAAAGGACATGATACCTACGATAGAAGAGTACATCACGTTGCCCAATTGCCCAAGGATTCAAGTTGATAAAGCTTACTTTAGAGCCGTTATTGTTCCAACTCTTTTTAAAGAGGTTGATGAACATACTCAGGATGAGTGAGAAATGGGTCGTGGCTCAAATTAGAGGAAAAGGAGATAAAAAGTGTATCACTTAGAAGAACTTGCATGACTCAATATTAGTACACCCTGATGCAAGGAAAAAGGACGTCTTTATCTTAAGCTTTTATGGTCAATCATTTTCCCTAAAGCATTAGGGCATATAGATGATACAATTTCGGATTTGCAATTAAGTTGAAAGGTAAGCCATACAAAAAATGAGGAGGTAGAAAAACTTGAGGTCTCATTACGGATTGTGAACTACGAGTTGAGCTCCTCAAGGTGAAAACAAATGAGAAATAATTCCAACGCTTTCAGGGGTAGGTTATAGATATGGACCATGTTGCGAACAAAGCTTTGACCCAAGACAAGAAATGGTTAACCACATGTAGGCCTTCGCCATTCAAGTCGATGTTTTGTGCCTAAAATCGAAGTCAAATTGGGGCAAAAATTAGCTTAACTTCTTAGGAAGATTAAGGCTTTGAGCATTAAGGCACGCTATATATGTATTTTCCTTATGTAAAGAAATTTGTTTTTTAGTAAAGTTCTTCTAATGAAATTGAACCAAGAATCAACGCCTTTTTGCATGCATTTTATTACGTATTAAATTTAAAAAATCCTACATATCTAAAACATTCGTGTCAATGAGGGGTGTTATCAACTTTGAAACGAAAGTTGAGAGAAAATAATATAAATCAAGATAATGGAGGAATGTAGAAAAAATTTTGAGTGAAAGTCATAACCAAAGAAAATAATGGAGAGTGAAACCCATCCAGAGTTCGTCCCTACATCCTTGGAAGTGTTTTGGATAACAAGACTATGGAGGAGCTTCTTGTAATAGAGATCCTTTTGTAAAGGACACATGACCACTGCCTTTTATTTCAATGAAAACAATGCATTTTTGTCTCTCACTTGGCAAACATTTTGCTGTTCTTTTTCATTCATACTCATACCATACAGTTAATCATTCTTAAATTCATTTATTCTTTGAGTTTTTCTTATCCATATGTCGAGTCCCATGATATCAAGGATATGAGCGACATTACTATTGACTCAGGGCCTTTTTTGAGAAGTTCATGTGTCTAGAAAAGCCTCAAGACTTCGAAGATTATCAAGAATGTAACTTGTCTCCCAATATGCAATAGATGTTTGAGCAAGACAAGAATCAGATATTACCTCACAAAGAATCAGCAGAAATTACGAGTTTAGAAAACGAAATGAAAAAGAGATAAAAAGGTATAAATTAGGACATGTATCTCTGCAAAAATAAAGCGAAATCTCATAGAACTGCTTTGAGAATTTGAAATGGTCTTCGCATGGTCCTATCAAAGAATGTCAGGTTAAGTACTGATGTTGTGACACACAAACTCCCCATAAAGTAATAATGTAATCCAAGTTCAACAGAAACTTTGAAGAATGAGGCCTAACATGCTATCTTAAAAAAAAGAACGTCGAGATGGAAACCCGCAAAGGGCATTTTGAAACCCAAATAAAAGAAAAAAGAAAAGGGTCGAGATGAAAACTCACAAAGGAGATCTTGAAACCTAAAAAAAAAAGGAAAAAAAGAAGAAAAAAAAGTGAAGATGAAAACCCCAAAGGGCATCTTGAAAATCTATTTATCTCCTTCACCTCTTCACGTCATCGCCTTTTTCTACGTGGAGCACGAACGTCATTGGGGAAATTTTGTCAATGAGAACATTAAAAGGATCCTTTGGATAATTAGCTTCACCATTTGTACTCGATGCTTATCGAACCTTTGTCAGAACATCCATCGGGGCAACACCTTTCTCATTGGAATGAAAGCAATCAACACCTTTCTCATTGGAAAGAAAGCAATCCTCCCCATTGGAGTCGATTTTCCTTCCCTCTAAATTTTGTTAGAACTAATGAAGCTGAATGAAGCCAATCCAAATGTGATCAGTTACACTTGATCGAGGAAAGGCCACTGAAAGCTATCCGACATGGTTTGATATACTAAGAAAGATGATGCGAGACACAAAGGTCCGCCTTAAGGACTTTCACAAGGGAGATCAAGTTTTGAAAAAAAATCTTCCTACACAAAAAGACTTCCGAGGAAAATGAATATCGAATTAGAAATGACCTTATGAGGAAAAGAAAACATTTTTCTGAGGGGATTTGACTTTGACCAAGATAGACAATAAAGCTCTGCCCCAACCACGCAAACTTAGATTTGGTGCAAAAATTTCACAAAAAAAGGAGAGGTCGAGGTGAAAACCCGTAAAGGGCATCTCGAAACCTAAGGAGATTTGAGTTGAAAATCCGAAAGGACGGTTCGAATTGAAATCAAAGAAGAGGCATGAAACGGTCTTCTCTCTCAAAAGTAACAAGGTGGAGAAACTTTACACCTTGAGCCATCGACGAAGTACTCTGGGTTTCATGGGCACATATCATGCTCAGAATGGTCCTCATCAAGTTTTCTCAACGAAGTTTTTACTTTGATATCTGGGGCACTTAACTCCATTCTTGACTTACTTTATGTTTGAGAACTTTTGACTAATATTTGTCATTTGTAATCTTTTTATTCATGCGAGCTTAGCCTCCAATAAAATTCAATTTTATTCGCCTTACGACCTAATTCAAGCAATTTTTCATTGAAATAACGGTTATCAGACTAATGATTTTTAATCTTTTCATGCGAGCTTTGCCTCCAATAAAATTCAATTTTTTTCCACCATACAATCTTGTTCAAGCATTTTTGCATTGAAATTGTGGTTAGTGCTCTAACGATATAAGGAATAAAATGATTTCTGCATATCGCTTTGAAAAATTTCTAAATAATATAGGAACCTGAAACAGGACCACTGGTTGAAAATAACCAAACCCAAGGGTTAGAGGGGTCTTGAAGCAAATGTTTCATATTACAACTACCTTTTTTGGTTTCATGTCAAAGGCACCAAGCTAGAAAGAGAAAAATGGTGACACACCAATGACAAAACTTGGACAAATAGAAAACCATGCCAATCCAAGGACTATAAAAAAATTGAAAAATTGAATTTGACATTCATCATGCGCATTCATTTAGCTAGGAGCATTTGATTCATTCTGATCATGACATCCTAATAATTTAGCCTACATAGATGTCCATAGAAGCATATTTTACAGGTTTCATTCCTCACGAAATGACGAGATAAACCAAGGAAACATTGAATCCATACCTTGAAGATGTGAAGGGAAAGATTGAAACTGCAATGGCGAATCTTATACTTTAGAGATGTAAAGGGAGGGATTAAAGCCGCAATGGCGAATCTTATACCTTAGAGATATGGAAGGAAAGATTGAAGCCATAACGGTGTACCTTATACCCTAGAGATGTGGAGGGAAAGGTTGAAGCTGCAATGGCGAACCTTGTACCTTAAAGATATGATGGGAAAAATTAAAGCCGCAACAGCAAATCTTCTACCTTAAAGATATGATGGGAAAGATTGAAGCCGTAACACGAATCTTGTACCCTAGAGATATGGAGGGAAAAGTTGAAGCTGAAACGGTAAACCTTACACCTTAGAGATGTGGAGGGAAAGGTTGAAGCCGTAATGGCGAACCTCGTACCTTAGAGATATTATGGAAAAAATTGATGTCACAAAGACGAATTTTTTACCTTAGAGATATGGAGGGAAAGGTTGAAGCCGTAATGACGAACCTTATACCCTAGAAATGTGGAGGGAAAGGTTGAAGCTACAACGATGAACCTTGTACCTTAACCAATCTTTACCCTAGAGATGTGGAGGGAAATGTTGAAGCCGCAACAGAGAACCTTGTACCTTAGAGATATGATGGGAAAGATTGAAGCTGCAACGACAAATCTTATACCTTAAAGATATGATGGGAAAGATTGAAGCCGCAACGATGAATCTTATACCCTAGAGATGGGAGGGAAATATTAAAGATGTAACAATAAACCTTATACCTTAGAGATGTGAAGAGAAAGATTGAAGTCGCAACGATGAATCTTATACCCTAAAAATAAGGAAAAGTAGATTGAAGCCACAAAGGTGAATCTCAAGACTGTAAAAAAGCAGATTGAAGCCATCCAATGTTTTACCTCTAATCCAGAGGGGCAGATTGAAGTCACACATACCACTCCTATACCCTTAAAATTGTAGAAAGGCGGGGCAAAATTTTAAAATAGTGAATCTTAATCTCCCTAAAGTTGCAGTGGAATGGAGTGAAGCTACAACAACAAATTTTATCTTTTTGAAGTTGCCATGGGGCAAGATAAAATCACGACGCTAAATCATATCTTCCTAAAGATGTAGGGAAGTGGATACAGTGAAGTTGAATAACCAATGAACCAAAAAAGAGCGAGTTACTTGAAGAAGAAGCACCAAGAAGCCAAATTGAATGAGACCGGACGAAATTGGTCCTCATTTTAGTCTTTGCTTCATTCTCGTTACACAAAAACGAGTAAAGAGGGGCAGCTGTTGGAGCCCAATTTGTTCGAGCCCAACAAAAATAAACCAAAATAAACAAAAAAAATCCTTTAATAAAAGTCCATTTACATAAACCCCAACCCAACTACCCTATCAACCTAAACCCAAATTACTAGACCAAACTTAAACCAAGCCCAATAAGCCCAACACTAAACACATTTTGGAAACCTCAGCAAGGGTTTCCAGCTTCCGCTCCTGCCACATCAACCTTCACGCCTCTGCCAGATCTAACGCCTCTGCCACCACCACCCTTGCCACCACGCCTCTGACACTATTAAAAGCAACCTGCAAAACAGAGAAGAGCAAAGCAACAAAAAACAAGAAGACAAATGCAAAAAACAAAATACCATGATGTGTATTCGGCTATATAAAGCCATGGAAAAAACATTGTATTTTTTCTTTTGGTTTTTACGAACCCCATTGAAATAAAAACAAAAGATTTCAAACGTTTAGTTCACTATTTTGCATTTTTTTTACTTATATTTTATTTCAATTTTATTTTATTTTATATATTTCGAAAACAAGTATTAACAAAAAAAGAAAAGAATTGAGGGAGTATACCTTCGGTCACCGTCCACCGCCGTAGGGGCCCTTCGGATCGCTTCATATTCGAAAAGGGCTCCTAAAAACGAAGTATTAAATCATTTCAAAAAAAAGGGAACCGAAAGGTTCGATATTTGAAACTTCAAAACCAGATCTAAAGATTTTGACTTTAGATCTAGGATTTTGGGGAATCTAAAAGATTCGAAAAGACTAAATTTTTTTTTCTTACCTCCGACCACCGTGGGCGGTGGTCATCAACGTCGACGATTGAGGACCTACAGTGGAGGAGGGCAAATCCTTGGGCAATCGACCTTGAGCCCTTGAGAGAAAAAGAGGGAATAAAATTGGTTTTTTTTATAAGAAATGAAGATTTAAAAAAAAAAATACTTTATATAGCTGTACAAAACGACGCCGTTTTGGTCCAACTTCTATGGCCTCAAAACGACGTTGTTTTGACGTCAACTCGGATCTTACCTAATGAGCTCAAGGTCCATGTGTTTTTTGACCAATAGGTTATTTACGCCTTTAGTCCTTCTGCTTTTACATGCTATTGCAATTTGATCCTAATATGCCCTTTCTTTCAATTTGTAATTTGGCCTAGAAGTTTTATTCTGTCTTCACATTGGTCCTTTGACCAATAATCTTTGAGCAGACACGTGTATAGGCTTGGGCCAATTGCCCATTCAGTTCCTATGCATCCCGAAATTCTGATTTTAACCTCAAACTTTTTATTTTCCTTTATCTTTGCTCAAAAAATTTATTTTTGGGTTTAATTTGACCCCTTTACTGTTTTTTTTTATTTTGGCCCTTTTCTTTTGTTTCTTTTTAATCAAACCCTTTTCTTTTATTTTTGTTAAAATTTAACCCTTTCATTTTTTTAAAAATTAATCCTTTCATTTTTATTTCTTTTAAATTTGCCCTTCTATCTTGTTTTTTATATCTAAATCCTTTTGTATATTTTTAATCAAATCCTTTTTTATCCTTTTTAAATTAATCCTTTTATTTTGTTCTATTATTTAATCTTTTTAGTGTATTTTTTCTATGAATGTTTTATTTTACTATCATCAATTTAAATCGTATACATATTCATTTGTTCATTATAAAATACTTTAAAATAAATTGTATATTGTTTTTTAAGTGCCCATGAATATGTTCCTTACTTCGAGGATTCGAGAAAATCGTGCCTTAACTTATTAGGTCTGGTTTTTCTCTTCGAACCGAAATAACCGAACACCCCTTTTTTTTAAAAAAATTTAAAGTTTGGAATAAAATCAAGAATGCTCGTTATCTTTGAGAATTAGAAGAAATCATGACTTAACTTACTAGATTTTTTTTTCTCTTCAACATAAAATAACCGAGCACCTTAAATTGTTTTAAAAAATCAAGGTAATATTCTTTTATTTAAGAGATTCGAAAAATTATGTCCTAACGTCTTGGGTATGATTTTTCGTTGAGCTTACGTAATTGGATATCCTATTTCAAAACAAAATATTTAATGTTTGGTTAAAAAAATGATCTTTACGTTCGAAAATTCGAGAATGTTGTGCCCTAACATCTTGGACATGACTTCTTTTTCTCGATTAATTCGACACAAAAGGGCATTTCTTCACAATATTAAAATTTTAAAATAACATTAAATAAATTATGCATTTAGGGATCGCATTTTAACTTTTATTCAAGTTTTCAAATTTTTAACAAATAAGACCTTAAAAAAATCGACTAGGTATCAATTTTGGGCGTGTGATGGTGTTAATCCTTCCTCACACATAACCGACTCTTGAACCTATTTTCTGGATTTCGAAGACTAAAACTTTTTTTTAAATAAACTTAAATATTTTACGTTGATCCAATCACACCAAGTAAAAAAGATTGGTGGCGACTCCTTTTTTGTTTTTAAAATAAAATTCTGGACTTCTACAAAAAAAAAACATTTAGACAAATAGGTTTAGTATTCGTAATTGATTTATAAAAAGACCGAGCCACCCCAGTGGTGAATGTGATCTTTCCAGCTTGGTTCTATCGCCTAAGTCGGGTTGGGGAGGTTACATGAATGGAGGAATAATTGACAATTTAATAATTTGCAAACACTAGTGGTTCATCCACAAGTTACTGGCAACTTGTCTGCAAATTTTTTTTATCTAAAAATTCTGGTGGTTCATCCACAATTATTATTACTGGCAGTTCATCTTTAATTACTAGTGGTTCATCCACAACGCGGTGTGTAAGGATGGATGAGTTTTGGGAAACTCTTATTGTGGTGTGTAACGTGTAACACCTCTTACCCGCATTTGGTCGCCGGACCCAAGTAAAGTAGTACCACTGCTAACATGACCCAATATAAAACCAATTTACTATGTCATTATTATCACTATGTTTTATTTTAAGTCCTTAGTAAAATCTATCCTTGAAAACAAATTAATTTATTATCATTTTAAAAAAAATTTTGAAGACTGAGAGACTTCTACAGATACTTGATTGAGTAAGTATCGGTAAAACTCAAGTCAGTAAAGACTCAGAAATAACTGCAGAATCCTATCGATAGTTGGAAAAGTTCTACCGATACAACTCTGCAATCTACCGAAACAACTTATCTTACTACCAATACCTTGAGTTCCAGAGAGAAAAGTGATTTTAAACTGAGACTTCTACCGAACCTAGCAAATAAATTACCGATACTACTGTAGAGCTACTGATACAGACAAGATTTCTATCGACACAATACAAGTCAGTAGCTAAATACATTTTCCCCTATACTTCTACTGATACTCTGATAGGTTTTATCGAAACCATAATTAACCATACAGAGTTCTACCAATAAAAGGTTGCAACTACCGAAACAAGTTGTTAATTTCTTATGTAGACATTATCAGATTAATGGACCTCAACAGCATATTGACCAGCAAATTCCCAATAATACAAGGGATGTTCATTACACCACAATAAGCAAAATTCATGACATCCTCAATCACAATTCTAACTAAACATACCCAATTCTTCCTAGGTACATGTCAACTCAAAATAAATATAAAAACTCACTATCACTTGAGTGCGAGATTTGTCCGTCGGGTCACGTGAATACCAAAAGACACCTAACCTGCGCATGTAATACAAACATACGCAGAGTATAATTCGATGGTATTCTAATAACCTATACATATTAAACAACATAAACATGTTTAAAGATTTAATTTAATATCTATACAACCATATCAATATCATTTCTTTAGGTCATGTTCATAAAGTATTAATCATATTACACATTTTTTACTAATAAATATATACATATATACATACATGAATACATACATACATACATACATACATACATACATGATATAATATCATTATTCATAATCTAGTTCAACTTTGTTTCTCGATTCGCATTTCATGTCATATTTGCTTTATTTCCATCATTTACATTTTCGTTTGGCATACACCATATACATGTCCTATACCATTTTATTTAATATTCAACACATGTCTCATGGCATTTTCATTTCATTTAAACATAATATTCATCATTTTAATTACCTATTAACATGACTCAGACTCTGACAGATACACGGATCTAACCAACACACCAGTTTGGCATCCAGTGCCTCATCGGATACATTCGAAGTAATAAAACGTGCCCAGCGCTATAATAAGGTTGACACCCAATGTCTCATCGATTAAACCGAAGCAATTTGGCACCCAATGCCTCATCGACTCGTGATCGAAGTAACCCTAAACTCTTTCTATTTTATGGCATGCTATTTATATTCGACTCAGCCCGAATAATTAATAGGTAATCATATCACTTTAATATCAAACAGTATATTTTTACCTTTTCCTTTAATCAACACATGAATACTTTAAAATTCAATATAATAATCATCATATCATTTTTCACATCATCAATTAAATTCATACATTTATCCTCATATATATATATATATATATATTCATTTAGTTCAAATCAACTCAATTGGGTAGAAAAATTCATACCTCAATTTCCTTATTTTTTACAATTAATTAAGTGTATGACAATTTATAACTAGTTTAGGTTACATAAATAGTAACCGTAGATTCCAAGCTATTCGTCAACGACTTTGTCCTTACCCTTCCTTTTTCAAGAATCCGAGTCAACATTAGCTACGGAATTAAATATACACATATTCATCAATATACACTAAATTTCACTCTAATTAAATTTAAATCCCAATTGTAACACTCCAAACCCAACCTAGAAGTACAACTAATATAGGATGCCACAATTTCAAAAACAACACCATAATAGCAAACTCATGATAATATTATAAAAGCTAAACAACGTGTGTCCAACATCATCTTAATAGAATAAAAGAAACACGATAATATTATAAAAGTTTAACAACATATATCCGACATTGTCTTAACAGTAATGAAATAAGTTCAACCATCCCCATGGTTATATTCCTAAGTAACATATTAGTAAATGATGTATTGGGAAGAATGACAATGCGTAAAGGTAAGCAACAATTTCATAGAGATAGTTAACTAACAATTAGTAAAGCTCTAGTAGTGTTACAGTGTCACTACTACTGAGTTATAGCCGCGCGATGTTTAGTGTCACGGTTAGATCAAGATAGCATTGCATTGTTTTAGTGTCACTGCCAGTTCAGTATAGTATTACGGTGTTTACAATGTCACCGTCAGTTCAGTGCTGTATTGCTGTGTTTACAGTGTCATTGCTAGTTCAGTATAGTATTACGGTGTTTATAGTGTCACCGTTAGTTCAGTACATTATTACGGTGTTTATAGTGTCACCGTCAGTTCAATTTTATATTGTAGTGTTTACAGTGTCACTGCCAGTTCAGTACGGTATTACGCTGTTTACAGTGTCACTTTCAGTTAAGTAATTTGATAACTTTCAATACATCGCGAAAATACAAGTGAAAATACACCACATACGGTCGAACACACGACCATTTATTAGGTTGTGTGTGTCACATGGTCTAACACTCCCGTGTGTATAGCCATGTAACTCATCGTTTCTGTTTGCACAAAATGGTATGTGCACACGGTCTGGCACACGCCCATGTGTCCAACCCGTGTAACTCTCTCTGTTCCAACAGCATATCCACACAGTCGGACACACGCCTGTGTGTCCAGGACGTGTAACTCACTATTTCTGTACTTTCAAAATAGTATGGGCACACGGTCTGACACGCGCCCGTGGGCGTAACCCATGTGTCTCCTGTAGTCTATTTATGTGGCACACGATCTGATCACACGCCCGTGCGTCCAACCCGTGTAACTCATTGTTTCTATACTTTTAAAACAATATGGCACACGGTTTGACACACGACCATGGGCGTAGCCCGTGTGCTCTCAAATAGAGGCAAAACTGGAAATATTTGGGAAGAAAAATGCAGAAAACGAGTAAGGTTTCTATGCCTTACTTGTCCCAGAGTAAAAGTGAACTTCCTCTCACGAACGGAAGCCTGAATCAAAGTCATAAGATTAATTCCTCATCGTATTCCCCAATCGTAATGATTCTCAATCCAAACCAATTCGTAAAGCTTCGTAACAATCTCATTACTAACTCAAGAAAGACTTACCTCGCTCAACATCGAATTTGCTGAACTAACTTGACGATATATCGTCAACGATATGATCTTCACCTAAAGAAAACCATTGCAATTCATCAATAACAATTCCAAACCTTCAAATATATTTTCACACCGAAACTTAAATGCTTAAGAAATTCCAATTAGTTACAAAATTAATCACAATTAACAGCGATATAAAAACAACTCCGTAACAATCTTTTTGAGCAAGGAAAAAATATGCTTTCCCTCAGTCTAGCCAACCCACAGTAAAAGTGCAAAAACACTTCCTAGAGAACAAAACTAAAACGATAAACAAGAGAAAAACAAAAACAAAAACATTCTTCAACTTACTTTCTAATAGCATAACTTCCACTCCAACAATTAGAAAATAAAAAATAATGTACTCATTGTACGCGTAGTGATTCGAACCCATGTCCACAATAAACAAGCAAGCAATGAACAGTTATGCGACCATTGAACCACTAAGTTCATCGTTGAAACAATTTTGTATAGAACTCAATTTATGTAACTCACTCATTTCCAGATAGACAGTTATGTGACAGTGACATGCTTCGCAATGAAAAAGGTTAAAATTTGGGGCGTTACACCTATTCTCATTCTTACAATTATTTTACCAAATTTCTAAACTTGGTTCTCACTATTTTAAATCAACCTTCTATTCCTTAATTTAGTCCCTTTTCACTCATAACTCAAACTATATCAAAATAATCTCTAGAGTTTCATCTACTCAACAATGATAGTATTTAATATCCTTGGCTTTATTGAAAAATACGATATGTGTTATGAAGGATGAGGTACTAGGATTCCAAAAACACAAAAATTACAAGAAAAGAACTTGATTAAGCTTACCAATTTGATACTTGAACCTAAGCAACTCAAAGCTTTCTCCTTTCTCCCTCTCTGTAATCGAAACTTGCTGAGAATGAAAGAAAATATCTTTCATCTCAACTACAATCACTTATAAACCATACATTCCATTAACTTTTCTTTTAACTTAATTCTTTCTTTTATTTTTAATCAAAATTTCAAACAAATATAAGCCATAATTTGCCACCTAACGACACTAAGGCTTCAAATGGAAATTTTGCCTCTTTGGTCCCTCCTTTTATAATTCAATTAAAATCCTTTTATAAATTACACTTTTACTTCCTATACAATTTAGTCCTCACACCTAATTAAAGCACTACTCACTTAAAATCATTTATTCAGAAATCAATTATTCTATGATTTATTTTCGTAAATATTTAAATAAATATTTACGAATCTGATTCACTAATATGGAGTCTCGAGTATTTACTATTTGACACATCCCGAATTCGAGTCGTTACATAACGAGTTAGGAAGAATCTTCTCTGATAAATTAAAACCGCATTGCCATTCATAAGCATGTGCATGGATAACTGTGAATTCTAAAATATTTTTTTGTTGATGTGTTGATCTAAAGATCAAATACTTCGCATTGCTATATGAGTGTGATTGTTCTGAGAGTTGTTATTTTGTATGCTTCATCTACTGTTTGCACTGATATTCCTGTGATTAAACTCACACTGTGCTTCTTAAACTCACCTACCTTTCTATTTCCATCTTTACAGATAAACCATCAGGTTAGGACACAGACTCGACATCCAGAGGGGTCGACTTAGATTGTTTTTTTAATAAAAGTATATTAGATTTATTATTTTAAATTTATGATATTCAAAGACTGTATTGTTTTATTTGAATTATGGCATGAGATTTAGGTTTTGAGTTTATTTTGCATGCATGACATTTCCTTTGATTTTAGGATTGCTAAAATATGGAACTTGATTTAAATTTTGCATGAAATCAAATTTTTTGTAAAAACTATGTCAAATATCACTTTTCTACTGCATTACTAAATGAATAGATTTTGAAAATAAATTACATAAAATAGGAAATCAACCTTTGCTAAGCAAACCTTAACATCTATTATTTTGAAAATATATTAAATCTTTTAGTGAAAAGAAGATAATACGCTAAGTTTCTTCAAAAATAAACAAAGTTTTAAATTGGTTATTTCGTAAGCTTTGATAGTTTTATTAGGTCATTTCGATGGCCAATGTAATATTCCAAATTCGACCATAATCTAGGTCAGGTTGGGGAAGTTACAACTCAAAAAAGCTCTCAAGAAAATATGAAAAATAAAATCAATTAAGCCCCTCTATTAAATTCACATACAATTAAGCCCATGCCATTAACTAAAATAAATAAGCCCATGCCATAATAAAAAAATTAAGCCCCTCTATTAATGGAATTCGTGGTTGACCACGTTGACTGCTAAAATAAATTGAAGGATCAATCAAATGGTGACATGTAATGACTTAATCTAATATTTTCTCATAAAATAATTAAAAAATCATAAAAAATAATAAAAAGTATTAAAATAATAAAATTGGTATAAGCTTACAAAATTTATCAAAAATAATAAAAACATATCAATATTATAAAAATATAAATTTATAATAAATTATAAATTTTTTTTATAAAATTAATAAAACATATTTAAAATATTAAAAAAACTTATAAAAATAATAAAATCACAAAAAAAAAAGTATTAAAAATAACTTTAATATAAACTTATAAAATTATTAAAAAAAATCATAAAAACTTATAAAAGTTATAAAAAACTATAAAAATCTAATAAATTATAAAAAAATTATAAATTAATAAAATATGTTTAAAATTTTATAAAAACATAGAAAAAACTTGTAAATAATATAAAATTTTAAATAAATTATAAAAAATATAAAAAAAAGTCATACAAACTAAAATAATAATGAACACATGACATCACATCAATCGTTGGATAATGGGAATAGTTATAAAATGTTGTCGAAATTCCACAAATAAAATTATAATATGGGATCTTTTCCCTTTTATTTGTGAATTATTATTATTATTATTATTATTATTATTATTATTATTATTGTTATTATTATTATTAAAATTTTTATCTCAAACTTTTTAAGTACAGTACAATAGTTTAAACTTTGAAAAGTAGAAAATTATTTGCTAAGTATTGTATGATATAAAATATTTTTGGTACAGTTAGATATTATCAAACCAAAATTTCATTATCCAACTATTAGCATATGTTTATGAAATATTTTGACCAAAGTTTTCAAAATGAGACCGATGATTGAACCGATCAGGTGATTGGTTTGTCAGTTCGTCTACTTCGTTCAGTTCTATTAAATAAAACGTTAACAATAAAAAATAAAAAAATATTTTAAAAAAAAAAATCGATTCAATCGCCTAGTTCCTAACTCAACCAATCTAATGGCTTTCTTCGGACCGACACCCTTGCCAATTTCGATCTAATTGAATCGACCAACTGATCTAGCCTAGTTCAAGATTTTATTTTATGATTTTTATATACTTATATCAATTTTAATATTTTTATGATATTTTATGATTTCTTATAAGCTTTTAAGAGCTTTTATATGTTTTTATAAACTCTTAAATATTTTAAATATTTAGTAAAGAATTAGGTCAAGAGTTCTCGCTTTCAGTGCTTCAAGGGAACAGGGCGGTTGTGTTTTGAGGCGAGCAGGAAGTGGTGGCTTAAGTCTTTAATGGCTAGTGAAGAGGTTTCTTTAATGGTTGAGGAGATGGTACAGCTTGCTGTTCAAGGCTGTCAGTTAGTTCTGAATGAGGTGCCCACGTTGGTGTGCTTTGTATATACGAAAAAAACTTATAATCCTGATAGTTTTCGTGCGCAAAAGAAGAGTATTTGGAAGACGAAGAAAAAGTTTGATATCAAGATTATTGGACACTTTTTCTAATTGAGTTTAATGATTAAAATGATTTAGAATCTATTCTTGTTAGGGATTCGTTGTTGTTCCGGAAGCAATTGGTTATTTTTAAGAGGTTGACGACCCCAATAGATCGTGCACAGATCAATTTAGTGGAAACTTCTCTATGGTTAAAAATTGGTCCTTGTCCCCTAGATAGTGATAATAAGAACTTGGTTCATGCAATCGATTTTACATTTGTGGATTACTCCATTCAAAATTTATGAGGGATTTTTTACCGTTTACAAGTATGTGTGGATGTTCGTAACCCTTACGATAGGGGGTTTTTGTCTCGGTAGATTCTGGAGAAAAAACATGGGTTCCTTTTAAATATGAAAATCTTCTGGTTTATTACTTTGGGTGTGGTAAAATGGAGCATGGTGTCAAAGATTGTGTTGTGCTTACACAAGAGGAAAAGGACTACCTGTGGGAGATTTCAATATTCTGTGGCGCTTAAAGTTAAGTTTAATCTGGATAGAAAAGAGAATTTTTAGATCGACCTCTCACGTAGGAAAGTGGCGTTGCAATGTGTATATACGGGATCCGAAGGAGAGGAGTAATACAAACGACCATTTGGTCAGAGGCGAATCTGGGAAAGGAGAGAGGAGTGTTCTGATAGGGGACGAAATTGAGCAATTTGGTAGTGGGTTGAACTTTGGTACTGCAACATGACGACACTTTGTTAGAAATTTGAGTCCAATTCGAAGTCTAAATACTTAATCGCTTTTGGGGAAAATAATGAGGAAGGCATGAGCCACATTATGAGTGACATACGCATTACTTTTTTTGACATAGTAGTGGGGGTCTTTGAAGGCGTGAACGACATTAGTACTCAGGCCAAGTGGAAACGTCGGGCAAGGTAGGTGAAAAAGTGGTTAATAGACCGAGGGATTTAGGTGGTAAGCGCAAAAGAGCAGAAAGGGATGGGGATGAGGAAAAGGATGCTCTTTTGTCCATATCTGCGGGTGTTAAAAAAACTCTTGTGAATTATACTTCCCTTTTAAACTTTAGTTAACCAAAGATAGTAAAGGTTTTACGAAAATGATGAGGTAAAGATGAATATTATTAAAGATGGTGAATGTTTGCAGTGTGATTTGAATGATGTCCCAACTAATTCTCATATTATATCTGTGGATGCCTTAGAGCAAGCCGTCCAGTCACCATGAAAATCCTAAGTTGGAACGACCGTAAAATGGGGAAACCACAAGCCGTTCGAAGCCTTTAGCGTGTGCTGAAGGGAAAAAACACCAAAATTGTCTTCTTTCATGGAGAATAAAGTCAATAATATACAGATGATGAGAATTCGTAAAAGTTTTGATTTTTTAAATGGTATTATAGTAGTTGCTAACGGTTCCAAAGGAGACCTTTGTCCGGCATGGAAGGATTTGACTTATGTGTGTTTACGATCCTTCTCTAATCATCATATCGATGTTGATGTTACTGGGGACAGTGGAGATATTTGTTGGAGATTGATTGGGTTTTACGGTTCCCCTTATGTGCAAGATAAGAGAGAAGTTTGGGATTTGTTAAGGATGCTTGTTCAGGTGCAATCTTCCCCATAAATGGTTTTGGGAAATTTTAATAAGATTCTTTATTGTTTTGAGAAGGTAGGAGGAATTGTCTAAGATAGCCGAAGAATGGTGGCTTTTCGTGCCATTTTAGAGGACTGTCAACTATTTGATCTTGGTTTCTCAAGTGTTTGGTATACTTGGCAGCGAGGGAATTTCCTCACAATTAATATTAAGGAACATCTTGATAGAGGGCTCGCTAATGCTAGCTGGAGAGAGACATTTTTTGATGCCACAGTACATCACTTGACACATTTTTTTTCAAATCATTTCCCTCTTTTGGTTCAATTGGTTAAAGAGCCGGAAAAGATCTTACCTAAATGGTTTCGTTTTGAGGCTTGGTGGATATTAAAAGAGTCTTTTGAGACGGATGTTACCAATCTTTGGAGTTTCGATTGTGAAGATTTATTGACTAAGTTAGAGAATTTGAAAAAAGCCTTAATGTGGTAAGCTTCAGAAAGAATTCAAATTCAGCATGACGCTAAGAAACGGTTACCTCAGGGATTAAAGTCATTGCTAACAGGTGTGGTTGATGATGATACCTTTGGCTGAGTTATTGAGACCGAACTCCAATTAAATTTGAAAATTGATAAAGACAAGCTCTATTGAGAACAGCGAGCCCGAGTTAATTGGCTGCGAGAAGGTGATAAAAATTCCAAATTCTTTCACAGTTTTGCTTCTTGTTGAAAGAGAAAATCGAATCTGTAGTCTATGTGATGAATCAAAACAGGTTGTTTATGATGACAATAAGATGGCAACCATTGTGCGATCCTTCTTTCAGCGTCTTTTTGCGTCAAACAGTGCATCTGAAATGTCCCATGTTCTCTCAGGCATCACCCCGTGTATTACTGATGAGATTAATCAAAAATTAAATGCCCCTTACACGAAGGAGGAAGTAGTAATGGCACTTCGAGAGTTAGAGCCTCTAAAAGCCTCAGGGATGATGGTTTGTCAGTATTATTTTTTCAAAAGTATTGGCATGTGGTTGGTAATGATGTATCCACTGTTATTTTTCACATTCTTAATGATGACTTTGATTTGGAATCAATTAATGTGACAAATATTATTTTAATCCCTAAATGTGTCGGCCCAAATAATATCCCTTAAGTTTCAACCTATTAGTCTTTGCAATCTTATTTATAAGATTATTACTAAAGCCATTGTGAATTGTTTTAAAGAGGTGTTGGATCTATACATAGATAGTTCCCAAAGTGCCTTTGTTCCAAGTATGTTGATTTCCGATAATATTCTTATTGCTTATGAAATACTTCATACTTTTAAACAGAATTGGTTTGGGAAGAAGAGCTATATGGCTCTTAAACTCAATATGAGTAAGCCCTATGATAGAGTTGAGTGACACTTTATTCGAGCAATATGAGTAAAATGAGGTTTTCAGGAAAGTGGATTGAAATGATCATAAAATGTATATGTACGTTTTCTTATTCAGTATTGATGAATGGGAATTTATGAGAAAGGGTCTATAAGGGTAAGGGTTTGCATCAAGGTAATCCATTAAGCCCCTTCCTCTTCCTCTTTTTTAGTGAAGGCCTCTCGACTCTCATGCGATTGGTGTTAGAGCAAGGACTGATTAAAGGGGCGAAAGCTAGTCGCAATGGTCCAAAAATCTCCCACCTTTTTACCGATGACTGTATTCTCTTTGGTGAAGCCACGGTTAATGGTGCTTATACGTTGAAAGGAATTGTACATGAGTATGAGATAGCTTCTAATCAATGTGTAAATTTTGATAAGTCTACACTTTTCTATAATGCTAATACCCCGAGGATAGAAAAACGAAAGGTTGAGGGGGTTCTTAGTATGAGATCTTCGAGTGACATTGAAATGTATCTTGGATTACCATCGATTGTGTGACGTAATAAGAAGAGAGCCTTTCAGAATTTGATGGACCAGTTTCAACACAAAGGAGAAGGCTGAAGTACGCGTTTCTTATCTCAAGGTGGGAAAGAAGTCTTTATTAAAGTTGTATTGCAAACAATTCCAATCTATTCCATGACTTATTTTTTGTTCCCTAAATCTTTATGTGATGAGTTGGAAAAGATTATGAAGAGATTCTAGTAAGATAAAGGAATAAGGCAAAAAGGGATTCAAAGGTACAAGTGGAGGGATTTATGTGTTCCTAAGGTGTTTGGTTGATTGGGTTTTCAAAGCTTAGCAAGTTTTAATATTGTGTTGTTAGCCAAACAGGGTTGACGTATTATTAATTCTCCTAATTCTTTACTATCGTGTTGATTGAAATCTAAATATTTCCCGAAAGCAGATTTCCTTCATGCAAATTTAGGTACTTTACCTTCCTATACTGCGTAAAGGGAATTTGTTGGCGTGTGGGTTGCAAAAACCAAATCTCAGTCCAAAATGATGCGTGGATCCCTGGATGTCGGGAACATAGAATTCATGAATTAATAAATGACAGTACTGTAAATGTAGTCTCGGAGTTAATTATAGCACAGAGAAGGGTATGGAATGAAGAACTGATTCGGAATACCTTTTCTCAAAAGGTTGTATCGAGAATTTTGCAAATACCCTTCTCTGTCGAGCCCCATGAAGACTTCCAAGTATGGTGTGGTGAGCCCTCTAGTGAATTTACTGTTCATAGTGCTTATCGTATATTACAGGAAGAGAGGTTATTCTCTAATTTACATATAGCACAAATTGACATTACTAGCTTTTATAGAAAATTATGAGGATTACAATCTCTTGAAAAAGTTAAAATCATGGTATGGAGAGCTACATGGTCCTATCTTCCTACTTTAGTGATGCTGCAGTATAGGCGAGAAGTGGTTGATGTACTCTGCCCTAGATGTAGAAATTTCCCTAAAACATTAATGCATTCATTGCGTGATTGTTCAGTTTTTGTTTATGTATGGAAAGAACTAGATTTGGAATGGATTTTAACATATTATAATCAAGATCAACATGGAGCAAGTAAGAGTCTTCTGCTATTCGTTATGGCCAATATGGTCCTGTAGGAATTAATGGATTCATGAGAAGAAGTGGCATACTAGCAGATGGATTGTATCTTGGATTAATCAATATCTCAAAGAAATCGAAGGAGATAAAGCTAGAAAGGGAGTTAAAGCTAGGCAGATGACAAAATGGTCTCCTCCATCAATTTCATCAGTTAAAATTAACTTTGATGCTGGTTTTAACCAACACTAGTGTACCTCTTGTTCGGGCATAATGGCGAGGGACAACAATGGACAGATCCTAGTTTCAGAAACAGTCTTACAAAGAGAGGTGGGATCTCCTTTCTTGGCAGAAGCTTTAGCTTGTTTATATGCGATCCGTCTGGGTGTGCATATGAGTTTTTCCTCCGTTACTGTGAAAGGTGATACGAGATCCATTATTCAAAAATGTAACTCGGCGGGTTTTGACAGATCGAAAATTTGGGCAGTTATTTTTTTATATCAAGAACTCTAAAAGACTCTTTCAAAGCATTGCATTTCGATATATCCCTAGATCGGGTAATGGTCATGCTCATACCATTGCTACTGAAGGATTGAAGAGGGGAGAGGATTCTTACCAAGAAGGACGACTTCCGAGATTTGTCGAAGGTCCTGGGGTGCTGCTCCGTCCTCGAGAGCCAGATTAAAAGTTTTTTCTTGACCGTGGAACTGTTGAAGATAGTGCTGAGAAGAAGTTTCTTGAAGCTGTAACACAAGTTTTTAGACCATTTGAATGTGAATCGTTTCTTTCTTTAGGGTCTTTTTGATCTGACTGGGTAATAAATTTTCTGTTTTTTAGTTTCCCTTTTCTTTTTGGGCTTTTCGTTTTGGATTTGGACCTCTTTGGTTTTATTTTATAATTACTCTTTATTATAGTATAATCCTGTCAGGTTTTTTTTTTTTTAAATTTTAATTTTTTTACTAATTTTATTATTTTTTTATAATTTATTAAAATTTGTTAATTTGTTAATTTTATAATATTTATTATTTTTATAAATTTATATCAGTTTTAATATATACTTTTAATATTTAATAAATTTTTTTATTTTTATAAATTCTAATAATGTTTTATGATTTTTTGATTATTTTTATGAAAAAAATATTAGAATAAACCATAAGCTATTACGTGTCACCATTTGATTGGTACATCAATTTATTTTAATGGTAAGCTTAATCAACCAAAATAAATAAATTATTGTAAAATGATCCTAATTTTCAAAATCTAAAAAAATTAGAGACTTTTGAAAAGAATTAAATATTATAATTAAAATAATAATGAGCGAAATCTTGGATAAAGAGAGTGGTTAGGTGTCGAAGAAAGTCCGACGACGTGAGGATAAGCCATCGGATGAGGGAGGATTCTGGGGATCATAGGGGGCAAATACTCCATAACGGTTCTCGTTTAAGGATGCTGTGATGTAGTCAGTATCCATGGATACAAGAATGGATGATGAATGGGAAGTGGAAGATTGGACCTTCATGAAAATGATGTGAGTAAGGTAGTCTCTAATGGGGTGCCAATAATTGACTTCTCGGAGCGGGTATATGGTTTGATTGAGTAGAGTATGTCAAAGACTTTTTATAGTCAAACTCCTAGGAAGGAAAATTGGATATAATGCAATGTGGAATAAAGAGTGTGCATTGTGGAAACCTAAGATACAGTTTCAACTTATGGACATTGATAATGATTATTATCTAGCCAAATTTGAATCTGATTTGGATTATAACAACGTTATTGCCAAAGGTCCTTGGGTGATCTTTGGTAATTACTTAACTGTTGAACCTTGGTCATTGGAGTTTTCGACCATGGATTCTCATCCACAGAGTGTAGTTGCATGGGTCCGTATTTTAGGACTCTTTGGTGCTTATTCAAAAGGATCCTATTGCAGGAAATTGGGAGCCTTGTTGGGAAAGTGATTAAGGTGGACCTTTAAATTGATAAAGGGAAGAGGGGGCAATTTGCACGATTTACAGTGCAAGTGAATCTTTCCAAACCTCTGGTCTATAAAATTCGTGTGGTTGCCCGTCTTTATTGAGTTGAGTATGAATCTCTCCCTCTTATTTATTTCTAGTGCGGTAAGTTTGGGCACTTGAGGGATGCTTGCCTTCATGGTTCTAAGGGTAGTGACATGGAGGGTATTATAGATAAATTCCTTGGAAATAAGGTGGAAGAGCAATAAAAGAGAATGAACTTTGCCCAAGAAAAGGTTGAGAAGGAAAATTTTGGTGAGTGGATGGTGGTGAAGCACCGGTAACAGCGCCAGCGTCCACTAGGGATCGGAGGTACAGGCATGAATCAGGAAAGAGATCATTTAAGGTTTATATTTTATATTCTTTCCAAATTTGGAGAAGAAAATGAGGGGTCTAAGGTGTAAAATTTGGGGACGTTCCATTTTGGATACCAAAGTAAATATGGTTTTAGGGTTATTAATATAGGCATATCGAAAGTGGATGGGGCCAGTATTGAGGTTGAAGATATTAGGTTTTAGGTTGTAGGGGTCGAGAATATGGTAAGATCGAGTAAAGGGAAAGGAGTTAAGGTGCCTAAAAAGGCCAAGAAACAAGTTACTAGGGTTACGAGGTTCAAACTGGGTGTTAAGAAAGATGGGAAAGATTTTGGTCCGAAGGTTGTCTTTAGGTTAAAGGCTTTTGGGAGCTCGAATAGTCCAAGGGTGCTTGACCCAACTCATCATTCAGTGGTGGTCTTGAAGGAGAATCGGAGTCCGAATGAGGTAAGACCTAAGGTTGTGTTACAGTGTGATAATTTGGGAATTTTTAATTTAGTTCCTCTAGAACAGAGAAAGAAATTTATCAATGAAGATTTGGCAATCAAGGTCGCCAGCAGTCATGCTTGAAAAATTGATGCGGAGCCTGCGGTGCCCTTAGTGCTAGCAATTTAAGGGTTGGTTCGCAGCTTGAATGATGGGGGTCAGGCACAATGGGGTCGGACGGCCTTCGGGAAGGATGGTACAGTAACTCAGCTTGAGATGGGAGATCAGGTTGAATTTGAAGGGATGAAAGCTTTATCGTATTGGTGTTATTGCTCGATTGTGGTACCTTTTTTATCTCTGTTTTATCATGAAAGTGGATATTATTGTGTGGAATTGTCAAGGTACGGGAAATTTGAAATTCCATAGAGTTTTAAGGGAGTATATTCGTGAATTTAAACCTTCTATTATTGTTTTGATTGAAACTCGAGTTAGTGGTCTTATTGTGGAGTGTGTTATTAAAAAGGTTGAGATGCCTTATTCTTATCATGTAGAAGCATGTGGGTTCTTTAGAGGAATCTAGGTCTTGTGAAATGATGGGGTTAACTTGAGGGTGGAGGAGAACAATTTCTAGTTTGTGCATATGAAACTGAAATACATAGACTTAGTGGAGTAGGTTCAGTTTACAAGGGTCTATGGGAGCCCTCGTTGAAACCAGAGGAAAGAGTTGTGGCTTGCTCTAAGTCGAATTGCTTTAAGTGTCAAAGGTTCTTGGCTTTTGGCGGGTGATTTTAACGCTCTCCTTAGTAATGGTGAGAAGAAATGAGAAGCCCGTAAGGGAAGGGGTTCTTGCCCTCTCTTTCAGCAATTTTGTTTTGATCATAGCTTGAAGGATATGAGGTTTAAGAGACGTAAATTTACTTGGAGTAGGGGGTAGTTTTTGAAGGCTTGATCGGATGTTATGTAACTATCATTGGGACAAGTTTATGCCTAGTTCGATGGTTTACCATTTACATAAAATTAAGTCGGATCATTGAACTCTTGCGATCAGTTTGGATTAGCTGATGCGCTCCATTATCCAGCGCCCATTTCGATTTTTGAGTTGTTAGCTAGCACACAGGGACTTTAACCGTTCGGTGGCTAATAGATGGAGTGGTGGGGATAGTTTAGAATCGTCTATTTCGTCATTTTTAGAGGATGTGTAGACTTGGAATAATGAGGTCTTTGGTCATGTTCAAAGTAAGAAATAGAGTTTGATAGCTAGAATTGAGGGTATTCAAAGAAGTCTAGAGAAGTACCGTACACAAAAAATAGTTAATTTAGAGAAAGAGTTGCAGATTAAGTTGAAAGGGATCCTTGATAACGAAGAACTTATTTGGAAGCAGAAGTCACGGAGCGATTGGATCTCATATGGGGACCGTAATACTAAGTACTTTCACTGACTTGGGAATCGAAGGATATATAGAGCCAAGTGTGGGTCTCTTTCCTATTCGTGAGGAGTTCCCTTCCATTGATCTATGTTTGTTTAAGTTAATGGGGCGTGAGGTATTTATGCTAGAAATACGTACTGCTTCATTTGAAATGGCTTCATTGAAAGCTCTTGGGATTAATAGGCTTCATGCAAAATTTTATCAATCTCAGTAGGATGTCGTGGGGGACTCATTAGTGGCTATGATCAGGAAGGTGTTTGAGGGAGGGGTGTTGGAGGGATTTTTCAATAAAACGTTGATTGTGTTGATTCCTAAGGTTTCGACCCAGGAAACTATGTTCCAATTACACCCCATCAGCTTGTGCACAGTGCCTTATATGTTGTTGACTAAGGTTATTGTTAATCGGCACAAATTTTCTATGCCAATTTTGGTAGCTGAAAACCAAACTAGCTTTGTTAGTGGGAGGAATATTATGGATAATGTGGTTGTGGCTCAAGAGGTAATTCATTCGATGAGGAACCGAAAGGGGAAAAAAGGTTGATGGCTATTAAGATTGATATGGAGAAGGCGTATGATTAGTTGAGGTGGGATTTCATACAAAATACACTCATGGATGCGAAGGTACCAGTCAATATTATCAGTGTTATTATGCAATGCGTGTCGTCCTCAATATTGCATGTCTTGTGAAATGATGGATATACTGAAGATTTTAAACCTTCTAGGGGCATTAGACAAGGTGACATATCTCACTCTATTTATTTGTGCTAACAATGGAAAAACTAGGCCAAGCAATTAATAATGCAGTATCGACAAGAAAGTGGAAACCGATAGTTTTAGGGAGAGGTGGTCCGTCGTTGTCTCATCTATTCTTTGCAGATGACTTGGTACTGATGGGGGAGGCAACTGTGGAGAATGATACAGAAATGTATGCTATCTTTGATCAGTTTTATGTTAAATACGAAGGTTGCGGTCAGAGAGTCTATAAGATCTGTTCTTGGATGTCAATAGATTGAGGACTTAGGATTGTATCTGAGTGTTCCCCTTCTTCATAGTCGAGCTAACAAAAGCACATTTCAATTTATTGTCAACAAGGTACAAGCAAGGTTTAATGGGTTTGATGTGAAACTATAATCTATGGCAGGACAAATGACATTAGCAAAAGCAGTTTTGCTAGCCATTCCTGGTTACTTTATGCAGGCGATTATGATCCCTGTGGGCATTTGTGATAAGATTGAGTAGATAGTACGCCAATTTGTGTGGAGGTTAACGAGTGATGGGAGAAAGACAGCTTTGGTTAGGTGGGACACTAGTTGTTAGTCGTTAGTGCAAGTGGGTTTTGGTTTAAGATGGTTGGTGCCCCAAAATTATAACTTTCTAATGAAAGCGGCTTTTAAAATTGTGACCAAGGGGAATTCGCTTTAAGCGGCTTTTAATATTGTGACCAAGGGGAATTCGCTTTAGGTTAGAGTTCTGAGGCATAAGTACAAACTGCTAGAAATGTGCCCTACATCGATTGATAGGAAAAATTACTCTTATGTGTGGCATTCTCTAATGAAAGTGTGGAAAAGCTTTCAAGATGGTCTAATTTGGAGTATCAGGAGTGGTCGATCAGTTAGCTTTATTAAAGATGAATGGTTACCGGAGGTTGGGGTTTTACTTAATCATTTACATCCGAATAATGACATTTCACCTCTAATGAAAGTGGTGGATTTTGTGGATGATGCTAATTACTGGAAGTGGTCGACCATGTCTAGTATGTTTGATAAGGATATACTAGAGTTTATAGTAGTATGTCACCCACCGAAAGAGTAACTTGGAGAGGATGCGTGTTGGTGGAAGTTAAGCACAACGTGTATGTTTTCGATCAAATCTGCCTATAAAAGTGTTATAGTTAATGATACGTTGCAAGCTAGTAATAAGTGGAAGAATGTTTGGGAAAATGTATTACCCCTAAGTATTAAAACCTTTATATGGTTGGTTAAGCATACGAGAATCCTTACCAACTATGAACGAGCTAGGCGCCATATAACGGATGAAACAAGCTACCCATTATGTGAGGGCACTTAAGAAACTACACAGCATGTCTTGCGAGACTGTAGAGTGACAAAGGAGGTATGGCTAAAATTTCTTTCTAGCAATTCTATTGGTTCCTCCTTTGAACTTGTAACACCCTACACCTGGCCTAGGAGAAGTAGTTAAGTTAAGAATGTCACACTGTCATCACAGGAATAAATATCAATACATAGAAAGTAATCACACACTTATGTTATATAAACATAACAAACATGTTCAACATCAGGTTATAAGTATCATCATAAACTCGAAAATCCTACAAATAAGTTCCCATCATAGCCTAAGATTATCTAGATAGAACTCCTACAAGTCCTAATGTGACCGAGCTCCCCGTCTGCCGACCGTCAAGTCTAGGTAAACCCTAAAACAACATTTAATAAGTCAGTACAACTCCGACGTTATAGTGTTTACAGTGTCATCGCCAGTTCAGTACAGCATTGCAGTGTTTATAGTGTCAGTACCTATAACAACCCGATTTTTAGAGGTGTCGAAAATAGTAGTCTCGGGACCACAACTCCGATGATCTAGTTGTTAAATTTAGTTATTTTAAATGTTTCTGGTGGTATATGCATCGTATGAATTATGATTTGAAAATAGCATTGATTAGATAGTTAATTGAATAGAAAGGACTAAATCATAAAAAGGATAAAAGTATTGATGTTTAATTAGAAGGACCAAATGAGTTAATTAACCAAAGGAGTATTAGTTAGTGGATTAGTATGATTTATATTGTTTATAAATAGGCTTAATAAAGATTAAAAATAGTTAATTAAAGCTTAATGGTGAAAGTTTTAATAATTACAAAATTACCATTATGTATATATATATATATGAATTAAAAGAAAAGAAATTGATTTTTCATCCCATTTTCTTCATCTTTCTTCTTCAAACAGAAATAAGGAGAAAAAAATTAGGGTTTTCACTTAAAACCTTTGAGCTTTGATTTGGGTAAGCAAAACTTGATCGTTTTTGGTAATTTTTATGTTTTTTAGTCCATATCAGCTTAAGCTAGCTTATGCAAGAACTAATTTGTGAATCTATCAAATGTTAGAAATCTTGTCATTGTTAAAATTGCTTGTTGTTGGAAGTTTTTGATATATTTGAATGTTTGATACTTGGGTTAAATCTTTTTGTAAAGTGATTTTTGATGAAATTAGAGTTAAAGGACTAAAATGTGAAATTGGTGAAATTTCATGTATTGTTGTAAAAACAGATATGTGAATGGGTTGGGTAAGTACCGAAGAGAATTAGGCAATGGTTTTTGTGTAAGAGAATGGTTATTTTGTATGCTTTGTGTTGAAAGGACTAGATTGACTAAAGAGAAACTAGTAGAGGTAAAACCGTAATTTTTCCTAAAAGGGCTAAATTGTGTTGGATGACTAAATTATGTAATTTAATGTGAAAAATGAATGATTTGTGAATGTAGACTACGATCGTGCTACCGATCGTGGAAAAGGGAAATTAGTAAGTTAGTGCTTTAAGTCCTTCTTAAACTACAATTTAGTCCAGTAAGTTCGTAAGGTCAAATTCTTATTAATAACTGCTTATAACTGCCTTTTTAATGATTTTTAAAAATGAGAAACATCGAGATGAGAATTTTTCGACCTTGTGCCAAAGATAGAAAATGGTCTGATGGTTGAGATTCTACATTTGTTACGGATACTCTATACCATTGTGAGTCACCATAAGGTGAATAGAATCTGAGAATGGGTTACAGGCCCTATGATGGTTGAGATTCATGCTTGTTGCATGTTCTCGTCAACTTAGTGTAAGCAGCATCGTAGGGAATAGATGTATCGTATCGATGGTTAAGAATAACATCGTATACTGGTAATAAGCATGACCCTTGGGTCAATAGGGAGCAAATAAGCAACATGACCTTTGTGTCAACAGGAAGTAAAATGAATAGTGACCCTTGAAGTTCAGTTGTGCTGACTTGACATATTTATAGAATTGCTTATCTCATAAGACTTGGTAAATTGATGAACTTGCGAACTTATTAAGCTATGTAGCTTACTAGTGAACTTGTTTTTTTTTTGTATATCTCGTTTTGTGACTTGAAGATCGGATCATCTTAAAGACAATCACACTATCCTAGGAGCCCGATTGGTAGTATTTACATCACTTGATTATTTGGCATGTACTAGTATGTTATTAACCTTTGATATGAAACCAAAGATGTTGAAATCATACTATTTTGATTTTGTAAATACATGAAGTATAACTAGATGCTTAGGCTTATAATGCTTGTAAAGACTTAAAAGTTACGTGTGTGTTGTGATGTTTCAATGCATAACTTATATTGGTTGTGTTTGAGGTATTAAAATTGTGTTTTGGCATCATTAATGAAATTCTGCATACTCATTTTGGTAGAATTATTGCATGTATCGGTAGAAGTACAGGGTAGGAGAGAGATTGTTCTCTGACTTGGATTGTATCGGTAGTTGAATTGCAAGTATTAGTTGTTCATGGTACTAATGTATTGGTAGTATGTAAACTTGTATCGGTAGAAGTTGCAAGGAGTGGATTTTTTCTCTCTAGAGTTTTTGGTATCGGTAGTTGCATGACTTATATCGGTAGAAATCATACTTGTATCAGTAGAACTAGTACAAGTACCGATAAAAATCTGCACAGTTTTAAAATTGTTCATTAAATTGACTACTACCGATACTTGACTATCAGGTACCAGCAGAAGTCTCCTAAAATGTTAGAAATACCATTTTTACCCTTGATAAAACTATGTTATGTTTAGATATTGTTTTAAATTGTGAGAAATGATTTTTGTATTGAATAAAGATGCAAATAGTCAGATATTTGTAAAAGATGATAGTAAACACCGAAATCCTAACCGGCGATGGTGTACATGATTTGGGTGTTACATTTAGTAGTATCAGAGTTTTCGGTTTAGTCGTTTCTTGGACTATAATGACAGTGTTTTATGTTTAGAAGTACATGCCAAATGAACTTGTGATAGTGTGATATAGATGGATCCGATCTAATCATAGTTTTTACAGATAAATGTGAGATGTCTGACTCAAAAAGAGAGGAAACCAATGAAGTGAATAGTAATGTCTCGAATAATGATTCTAGAGCAAGTGATGGAGCACCGATATTACCGATGACAAAAAATAAAGCAAAGAATATGTTCTTCGGCCTGATGGGACAGTGGTTCTCGGAATTCATGAGAAACAACCCGAAGACACCACCTCCTCCACCTCCTATCGCACAACCTGCCACCCGACCAGTAGTGCCTCCCGTTATGCCTCCATCTCATCCTCCAGTGGTGGAATAGAGACATCGTGTTCCAACGGACAATGTTAGAAAGTATGATGTAGAAGAATTTCGAGGAAACATAGAAGATGATCCTTCTAAAGTTGAATACTAGTTGGAAAATACACTAAGAGTTTTGAACGAGATAACTTGTCCTTCAGAACACTACCTGAGGTATGCGACTTCATTATTGAAGGACGAGGCCTACAATTGGTGGATGACAATTTTAGCAATGATGCCTGAGAATAAAGTTACTCGGGAGTGTAACAACCCGATTTTCAGTGGTGTCAGAAACAGTGATTTCGGGATCTAAATTCTGACGAGTCGAGTCGTTAATTTATTTATTTAAATAATTACGACTTCGTTAGCATCGTATTAAAATTTGGTTATGAAATTTTAATGTTTAGATAGGTTAATTGAGTAAAAGGAATTAAATCGTAAAAGGCGTAAAAGTGTGATAGTGTGATATGGATGAATTCAATCTAATTAAGATTTTGGCAGATAAATACATGATGCCTGACTCTGAAAAAGATGAAACTAATGAGGTAAACAGCAATGTTCCGACTAATGACTCTAGGGCTAGTCATAATGCATCAATATTACCAATAACAAAAAATGAAACAAAGAATATGTTCTTCGGTTTGATGAGGTAGTGGTTCACGGAATTCATGAGGAATAATCCGATAATATCAACCTTATGCCTTCTGTCGCACAACCAGGTGCCCAACCGGTAGCACCCTAAAAAGACCTCCCTACCTCTAGTGGTAGAATCGAGACGTCGCATCCCTACAGATAGGATTAAAAAATACGGAGCTGAAGACTTTCGAGGCAGTGTAGAAGACGATCCTTCCAGAGCTAAATACTGGTTGGAAAATACTTTAGGATTCTTGAATGAGATGGCTTGTCCTGCTGAAGACTATGTAAGGTGTTCCGCATCACTGCTGAAGGATGAGGCTTACCACTAGTGGGCTATAATCGTGGCTATGATGCCTGAAAACGAGGTTACCTGGGATTTCTTTCAAACAAAATTCAAGAAGAAATATGTTAGTAAGCGGTACTTAGATAAGAAGAAGAATGAATTTTTAGAACTGAGACACGGAAATAAAATAGTAGCAGATTACGAACAAGAGTTTATGCAGCTTAGCAAGTATGTCAGAGAGGTGGTACCAACCGATGAAGCTATGTGTGTTCGTTTCGAAGAATGGTTAAAAGACGAGATTAGAATGATGGTGAGTGGTTCTGAAATTCGACCACTAGTGGTGTTAGCGGACAGAGCCCAAAAGACGGAATAAATCTACAATAGCAAGAGATAAAAGGAAAGAAGGTTTCAAGAATCTAGAAAGAAAAACATTGCCAAGACTTTTTTTATGCCACCACCGAAGAGATTCAGACAAGAGGCTAGTCGAGGTCCAGTATCTTCAAGATTTCTAAGTCGAAGTAAGTTAGGATCCCCGAAATCTAAATTTCAGAACAGACCTGTAGATAGTGTAGCTAGCGTTCGTAATATACCTAGCCCGATATGCGAATATTATAAGAGGAGTCATGTAGGCGAGAGTCACAAGATGAAAGGGACATGTTATCGATGCGAAACTACATATCACTTTTTGAGGAACTGCCTAATGAGATCTGAAGTAAATGGGGAATAGAGTGTAAAACACCCTGTTACACCACAAAAGAGTAGACGTCCGAGGCAGAGTAGTAGTACAGGTGGAAATCGCAGAGCTAACAGGGATATTGTATCCAGATCAGAGGTCCGAGAACCTGCACGGACTTATGCCATTCGAGCCCGAGAAGAGGCTGCCGCTCCTGATGTTGTGATTGGTATATTCTATCTTTTTAATGATATTGTGTGCATTGATTGACCTGGGATCGACTCATTCATATATTTGTACTGCATTAGCTACTGCAAAGAAATTACCTATCGAGTCGACTGAGTTTGATGTACAAGTCACAAACCCATTGAGTCATAGTGTCATTGTTAATTTGGTATGTCGTAAATGTCCACTGAGAATTTGGGACTATAAGTTCCCTGTTGATTTGATGTTATTACCATTTACTAAGTTCGATGTAATTTTGGGAATGGATTGGTTAATTGAGCATGATGCAGTGGTTAATTTTAAACGAAGACGGATCGATTTGAAACGGTCGACAGGGGAAGTAATCACAGTTGAGTCTGGGAAGTTAAACCGTGGGACTAGAATAATCTCTTCTTTATTAGCACAAAAGATAACTCGTAAAGGTTGTGAATCATTTTTGGCTTATATACTTTATACTCAGAGTATCGGAACAGAGTTAGAATAGGTGCTGATTATCAAGGAATTTACAGATGTGTTTCTAGAGGAGTTACCGAGTTTACCGCCAGTTAGAGAAGTAGAATTCGGCATTGATTTAGTACCTGAAACTACACCTATTTTGATTTTACCGTACAGGATGGCACCCACTAAATCGAAGGAGTTGAAGGCATAGTTGCAAGAGTTATTGGACAGAGGCTTTATCCGACCGAGCATATCGCCTTGGGGCACACCAGTTTTGTTTGTGAAAAAGAAAGATGGATCGATGATAATGTGTATACACTACAGACAGCTGAACAAGGTAACAATCAAGAATAAATATTTGTTGCCTCGTATTAATGAGTTGTTTGATCAGTTGAGAGTTACGACTCTCTTTTCTAAAATAGATCTCCGATCAGGTTATAATTAGATGCGAGTAAAAGATAGCGATATACAGAAGACTGCATTCAGAACTCGATACAGACATTATAATTTTCTAGTAATGCCATTCGGATTAACTAACGCTTCGACAACATTTATGGATTTGATGAACCAGGTTTTTAAACCTCAGCTGGACAGATTTGTAGTGGTGTTCATTGATGATATATTGATTTATTCCAAGTCAAAAACATAGCATGTTCAACATTTGAGGGAAGTTTTACAAATAATGCGAGAAAAGCAATTGTATGCAAAGTTCAGTAAGTGCGAGTTCTGGCTCCGAAAAGTGGGATTTTTGGGCTATGTGGTATTATCGGAGGAAATTCGGGTTGATCCAAGTAAAGTGTCGACTATTCTCGATTGGAAGGTACCTAAGAATGTTTCCGAGGTACGTAGTTTCCTGGGATTAGCAAGCTATTCAAGAGTATACAGATGTGTTCAGCATTGATTTGAGACTTGGTACCGCTTCGATCTCTATTCCACCATACAGAATGACACCGACAGAATTGAAAGAATTGAAAGCTCAGGGGCAAGAATTACTAGACAGAGTGTTCATACGACCTAGTGTGTCATCATGGGGTGTGCTTGTACTATTCGTGAAAAAGAGAGATGGATTGATGCGGATGTGTATAGACTAGAGACAGCTAAATAAGGTGACGATTAAGAACAAGTATCCATTTCCTCGAATCGATGAATTATTTGACCAGTTAAAGGGTGCAATTATGTTCTCCAAAATAGACTTTCGATCAGGTTATAATCAGATGCGGGTGAAAGATTGTGATATAACGAAAACAAGATTCAGAATTCGGTACGGACATTATGAGTTTTTAGTTATGTCATTTGGGCTGACTAATGCTCCCGTAGCATTTATGGATCTGATGAACAAAATATTTTAACCCTAGTTAGACCCTAGTTGGATAGTTTTGTGATTGTGTTCATTAATGACATATTGATTTATTCTAAGACAGGATCAGATCATGCTCAGCATTTGAGTGAGGTTTTACGGATTTTACGAGAAAGCAGTTGTATACAAAATTCAGTAAATGTGAATTTTGGCTTCGAGAAGTTGGATTTTTGGGTCACGTAGTATCTTCAGAAGGAATAAGTGTCGATCCAAGCAAGGTCTCAACTATTCTCGATTGAAAGGTATAGAAGAATATCTCCGAGGTACGTAGTTTTCTAGGACTAGCATGTTATTATCGTCGGTTCGTGAAAGACTTTTCCATCATAGCCTTATCGATGTCGAGGTTGCTACAGAAAATCATTCAGTTCGTGTTGTCTGAAAAGTGTCGGTAAAGTTTTGACCAATTGAAAAAGCTGTTAACTGAAGCTCCAGTTTTGACGCAATCAGAGACGGGAAAAGAGTTCATTGTTTACAATGACGCATCTTTAAGCGGAGTGGGGTATGTTTTGATGTAAGATGGGAAAGTGGTAGCTTATGCTTCCCGACAATTGAAACCACAAGAAAAGAATTATCAGACTCATGATCTGGAGTTAGCTGCCGTAGTTTTTTAATTGAAGATTTGGCGACACTACCTTTATGGGGATAGATGTCATATATTTACAGAACACAAGAGTTTGAGATATCTGATGACACAGAATGAGTTGAATCTATGACAGCGCCGATGGTTAGAGATGTTAAAAGACTATGACCTTGTGATCGATTATCATCCGGGTAAGGCCAATGTTGTAGCTAATGCCTTGAGTCAAAAATCGATGTTTGCTTTAAAAGCATTGAATGTCCATCTTTTATTAGAAGTTGATGGTTCTATCACCGTGGAGCTTAGGACGAAGCCATTATTTCTACAGCGGATTCGAGAATTACAGAGAAATTATCCAAAGCTGATAGCTAAAAGGGAGCAGATATAGAGAGATACTACTACAGGGTTTATAGTTGATACAGAGAGTATGTTGTATTACAGAGGCAGGGTATGTATTCCGAACGATTCGGATTTTAGACGAGACATTCTGACAGAGGCTCATAACAGCACTTATACCATACACCCAAGGAGTGTGAAAATGTATAATGACCTGAAAAAATTATATTGGTGGCCAGGTATGAAACGAGAGATTTCAGAGTTTGTGATTAGGTGTATTATATGTCAGCAGGTGAAAGACAAACACCAGGTGCCATCCGGGTACTATAACCGATTACTATTCTGGAGTGGAAATGAGAATGAGTCACAATGAATTTTGTCACAGGACTTTCGGTGACACTGAGAAAGAAAGATTCAATTTGGGTAATTGTAGACAAATTGACGAAGTCCGTTCATTTCATCCCCATTCGGGTAGATTTTCCACTTGAGAGATTGACCGAGCTATATGTGTCTGATAGGGATCCACGCTTTACCTCGAGATTTTGGGGTAAGCTACATGAAGCTCTAGGGACCCAGTTGAATTTTAGTACTACATATCATCCGCAAACGGATTGACAGTCAAAGCGAGTGATACAAATTCTTGAGGATATGCTTTGATGTTGTACACTTGAGTTTGAAGGAAGTTGGGAAAAGTATTTGTCATTAGTGAAGTTTGCACATAATAACAGCTACCAATCTAGTATTAAAATGGCACCATTTGAAACATTATATGGTCGGAAGTGCAGGACACCTCTGTACTGGTCAGAATTGAGCGAGTCTAAGTTGATTGAAACCGATTTAATTCATGAGACTGAGGACAAAGTGCGGGTAATCCGTGATTGTTTGAAATTAGCATCTGATTGACAGAAGTCGTACGCGAATCTTAAGAGGAAAGATATAGAGTTTGTTGTAGGAGATCGAGTGTTCTTAAAAGTTTCACCTTGGAAAAAATTGTTGCGATTTGGTATAAAGGGAAAATTGAGTTCGCGGTTTATCGGGCCATATGAAGTTATTGAGCGGGTTGGTCCTGTGGCATATAAGTTGGCTTTACCACCAGAACTTGAGAAGATTCATAATGTATTTCATGTATCGATGCTGATACGGTACAGATCATATCCCTCACATGTGATTGCACCCATGGAAGTTGAGATTCAGCCAGATTTGTCATATTCAGAGGAACCCGTTAGAATATTTACTAGCGAAGTAAAAGAACTGAAGAACAAGAAAGTACCGTTGGTGAAAGTATTATGGAATCATCATGGAATAGAGGAAGCCACTTGGGAGACAGAGGCTTTAATGAGATCACAGTACCCTAATCTGTTTACTGGTAAGAAATTTCGAGATGAAATTTCCCTAAGGTGAGAGAGTTGTAACAGCTCGATTTTCAGTGGTGTCGAAAATAGTAGTTTCGAGACGACAACTCCGACGAGTTAGGTCTTAAATTTAGTTATTTTAAATGTTTCTGGTGATATATGCATCGTATGAATTATGATTTAAAAATAGCATTGATTAGATAGTTAATTGAATAGAAAGGAGTAAATCATAAAAAGGATAAAAGTATTGATGTTTAATTAGAAGGACCAAATGAGTAAATTAAAGCTTAATGGTGAAAGTTTTAACAATTACAAAATTACCATTATGTATATATATGAATTAAAAGAGAAGAAATTGATTTTTCATCCCATTTTCTTCATCTTTCTTCTTCAAACGACAATAAAGAGAAAAAATTAGGGTTTTCAATTCAAACCTTTGATTTTTGAATTGGTAAACAAACCTTGATCATTTTTGGTAATTTTTATGTTTTTTGAGTCCATATCAGCTTAAGCTAGCTTATGTAAGGACTAATTTGTGAATCTGTCAAATGTTAGAAAACTTGTCATTGTTGAAATTGCTTGTTGTTGGAAGTTTTTGATATATTTGAATGTTTGATACTTGGGTTAAATCTTTTTGTAAAGTGATTTTTGATGAAATTAAAGTTAAAGGACTAAAATGTGAAATTGGTGAAATTTCATGTATTGTTGTGAAAATAGATATGTGAATGGGTTGGGTAAGTACCCAAGAGAATTAGGCTATGGTTTTTGTGTAAGAGAATGGTTATTTTGTATGTTTTGTGTTGAAAGGACTAGATTGACTAAAGAGAAACTAGTAGAGGTAAAACCGTAATTTTCCCCAAAAGGGCTAAATTGTGTTGGATGACTAAATTATGTAATTTAATGTGAAAAATGAATGATTTGTGAATGTAAACTACGATTGTGCTTCCGATCGTGGAAAAGGGAAATTAGTAGGTTAGTCCTTTAAGTCTTTCCTAAACTACAATTCAGTCCAATAAGTTTGTAAGGTCAAATTCTTATTAATAACTGCTTATAACTGCCTTTTTAATGATTGTTGAAAATGAGAAACATCGAGATGAGAATTTTTCGACCTTGTGCCAAAGATAGAAAATGGTATGATGGTTGAGATCCTGCATTTGTTACGGATACTCTATAGCATTGTGAGTCACCATAAGGTGAATAGAATCCGAGAATGGGTTACAGGCCTTATGATGGCTGAGATTCATGCTTGTTGTATGTTCTCGTCAACTTAGTGTGAGCAGCATCGTAGGGAATAGATGTATCGTATCGATGGTTAAGAATAACATTGTATACCGGTAATAAGCATGACCCTTGGGTCAATAGGGAGCAAATGAGCAACATGACCTTTGTGTCAACAGGAAGTAAAATGAATAGTGACCCTTGAAGTTCAGTTATGCTGACTTGACATATTTATAGAATTACTTATCTCATAAGACTTGGTAAATTGATGAACTTGTGAACTTATTAAACTATGTAGCTTACCAGTGAACTTGTTGTTTTTTGTATATCTCATTTTGTGACTTGAAGATCGGATCATGGTTTTTGTGTAAGAGAATGGCTATTTTGTATGTTTTGTGTTGAAAGGACTAGATTGAATAAAGAGAAACTAGTAGGGGTAAAATCTTAATTTCTCAAAAGGGCTAAATTGTGTTGGATGACTAAATTATATAATTTAATGTGAAAATTGAATGATTTGTGAATGTAGACTACAATCATGCTACCAATCGTGAAAAAGGGAAATTAGCAGATTAGTCCCTAAAGTCTTTCCTAAACTACAATTCAGTCTGGTAAGTTCGTAATGTCAAATTCTTATTAATAACTGCTTATAATTGCCTTTTTAATGATTGTTGAAAATGAGAAACATCGAGATGAGAATTTCACAACCTAATGCTGAAGATAGAGAATGGTCTGATGGTTGAGATCCTGCATTTGTTGCGGATACTCTATAGCATCGTGAGCCACCGTAAGGTGAATAGATCCGAGAATGGATTACAGGCTCTACGATGGTTGAGATTAATGCTTGTTGCATGTTCTCATCAGTTTAGTGTGAGCAACATTGTAGGGAACAGATGTACCGTATCGATGGTTAAGAATAACATCGTATACTGGTAACAGGCATGACCCTTAGGTCAATAGGAAGCAAATGAGCAACATGACCTTTGTGTCAACAGGGAGTAAAACGAATAGTGACCCTTAAAATTTAGTTGTGCTGACTTGACAGATTTATAGAGTTGCTTATCTCATAAGACTTAGTAAATTGATGAACTTGCAAACTTATTAAGCTATATAGCTTACCAGTGAACTTGTTGTTGTTTTGTATATCTCGTTTTGTGACTTGAAGATCAGATCATCTTGAAGACAATCACACTATCCTGGGAGCTCGATCTGTAGTATTTACATCACTCGATTATTTGGCATGTACTAGGATGTTATTAACCTTTAATATGAAACCAAAGATGTTGAAATCATACTATTTTGATTTTGTAAATGCATGAATTATAACTTGATGCTTAGGCTTATAATGCTTGTAAAGACTTAGAAGTTATGTGTGTGTTGCGATGTTTTAATGCATAACTTATATTAGTTGTGTTTGAGGTATTAAACTTGTGTTTTGGCATCATTAATGAAATTTGCATACTTGTTTCGGTAGATTATTACATGAATCGGTAGAAGAATAGGGTAGGAGAGAGGATGTTCTCTGACTTGGATTGTATCGATAGTTGAATTGCAAGTATCGGTAGTTTATGGCACTGATGTATCGGTAATATGTAAGCTTGTATCGGTAAAAGTTGCAGGGAGTGGATTTTTGCTCTCTAAAGTTTTTTGTATCGGTTGTTGCATGACTTGTATCAGTAGAAATCACACTTGTATCTGTACAACTAGTACAGGTACCGGTAAAAATATGCGCAGTTTTAAAATTGTTCATTGAATTGACTACTACCGATACTTGACCATCAGGTATCGGTAGAAATCTCCTAAAATGTTAAAATATCACTTTTTCCCTTGATAAAATTGTGTTATGTTTATATATTGTTTTAAATTGTGAGAAATGATTTTTGTATTGAATAAAGATGCAAATAGTCGAATATTCATTAAAGATGAACAGTATAAAATGAATATAAGACATTGGAATCCTAACCGGCGATGGTGTACGGGATTCGGGTATTACACTACCAGTTCAGTATATTATTACAATGTTTAAAGTGTCACTGCCAGTTTAATATAGCACTGCATTGTTTACATTGTCACAACCAGTTCAGTATATCATTGTAGTGTTTACAGTATCACTGCCAGTTCAGTATACTTCCGATGTGAAAAATTAATCATAACAGTTCAGTCATTATCCAGTCTCATATTCTGATTCTCGTAGTAACCACGCATAACAGTCCTCAAAGATCAGTTTAGGTCATACAAGCCCTACGGTTGACCTTCGGTCTAATTATGCTGAGTCTACACTTGAAATTACACTGTACACGACCTGACCTACGGTTATGTGCACATCTGTGTATGAGACACGGCCAGGCACTCGCCCGTGTTACCAGTCCGTGTGGCCACTATACCTGAACAAACAAAACAATATGTACATGGTCTGGCACACGGTCGTGTGCCCAACCCATGAGTCCCAAGTCAATATACACACACGGTCTGAGGCACATCCGTAGGTCCAGCCCATGTATCCTCTGTACACTATTTCACAAAACAGTATGCACACATGGTCTAATGCATGCCCGTGTGCCTATCTTGTGTATATCAAGTCAATATATAGACACGATTTAGCACACAGCCATAGCGTAGCCCTTGTGTCGCCTGTAGCTTATTTGTATGGCACAAGGCCTAGACACACGCTCGTGTGCCTTTGAATAGCAACAAACCTAGCAAAATTTATAGAAAAACGACAGTGAACTCAAGGGAAATTGATACCCTACCTCTTACGATGATGGAATCCCACCTAACCAGCACTCTCGGAGCCTTTAATCCGGTAGTTTACATACTACGTTCCTTAAAAGAAATACCCTCGACAACAAGTTCCCCGTAACTAGAATGCTACAGTTCGCGTACAAGAACCAAAGAACAGCGGTACAATGACAATGATAGTAAGCAAAAGAAAAAATGTATGATTTGGTATTGAACACTCAACTCTTTCTCTTCTTAGCCAAAAGAACGTTCCTGGTTAGTTTTCTTTTTAAAAAAACTAAATAAAAATAAAAATAAAAACAAGAAACCAATTCGCAGTAAAGTGCAAAAATATATACTCATTTAACATACATAAGGGTTCGAACACACAACCTCAAGAACAGTTAGACCGATGAAAGACCATTGAACTACTAGGCTCATTGTTGACACAACTCCTATAGAGAAATCTAAACTTTTTAGGTGTTACAACTCTCTCCCCTCTAAAAAAATTGTCCCCAAAATGTACCTAAATTGAACAGTTACTGATATTGTCGACAAATCGACTCCTCAGGTTCCCAAGTGACTTCCTCTCTCCCATGATTCTGCCATAGAACCTTAACCAATGATACGTTTTTCCTTCACAAGACCTTAACGTCCCATTCAAGAATCTGAACAGTTTCCTCCTCGAATGTCAAATTAAATTGCACCTCAATCTCCTTCACCGGAACAATGTGAGAAGGATCGGAACGGTACCTTCGTAACATCAAAACGTGTAACATATTATGTATATGATCGAACTCAAGAGGTAACTCAAGTTGGTACGCCACTGATCCAGCCCGCTTCGAAATTCGATAGGGTCCGATGAAGCGCGGACACAATTTACCCTTCCATCAAAATCGAAGAACCTTTTTCCATGGTTATACCTTCAGAAATACCTGATCATCAATAGAATATTCTATATCTTTTCGTTTTAAGTCTGCATAAGACTTTTGTCTATCGTAGGTTGCTTTCAGTCGATCTCGAACCAGTTTAATAGTATTCTCAGTCTTGAACACCAACTTAGGGCCCAGTACCTATCTTTCCCCTAACTCAATCCAACACAAAAGAGTCTGACACTTATGACTATACAATGTTTCATAAGGTGCCATTTGGATATTAGATTGAAAGTTGTTGTTGTATGTGAACTCGACAAACGGAAAATGATTCTATCAACTATCTCTAAAGTCAATTACGCAACTCCGAAGCATATCCTCTAAATTTATTATAGCTCGTTCCGACTGCCCATCCTTCTGAGGGTGATATGCCGTACTAAAGTTCAGTCATGTACTTAGGGCTTCATGCAGTTTCTTCGAAAATCACAAGGTAAAATGCGGATCCCAATTTTAAATAATCAAAACAAGGACTCCGTGCAACCTCACAATCTCAAGCACATAAAGCTTAGCAAGCTTCTAAAGGGAGTAGTTTGTTCGGATTGGTAGGAAATGAGCAGATTTGGTCAATCAATCAATGATGACCTAGACAAAATCCTTTTTAGTAGGCATGAGGGGTAGCCCATTGACAAAATTCATTCACTCGCTCTCATTTCCATTGAGGAATCTTAATCTGCTATAATAACCCTGAAGGTAGCTGATGTTCAGCCTTCACCTTCTAACAGGTTAAACAATGCAAAACAAAGGTAGTCACCTCCTATTTCAGCCCCAGCCACTAATACAGTTTGCGTAAATCATGATATATCTTATTTTCGCCAGGATGCATAGCATAAGGACTGCTATGTGCCTCCTACAGAATCGATAACCTTAATTTCGGATCCTTATGTGCATAAATACGACCCTTGAAGCACAAAAATCTATCAATATTCAGACCAAATTTCGATGCGACATTAGACTCAATCATATGCAGACATTTGACAAAACGCTTCTCTTACAACTATTTATCCCAAATCTGATCGACCTAGGTTAATTTCACCTGAAGCTCGGTTAGTAACCCTCTTTCATCAAACAAACTCAATCGAGCAAACATTACCCGTAGTTCAATTATTGCTCGGCGACTAAGGGTGTCATCTATAACATTTGGTTTACTAGTGTGCTACTTTATCGACAGTCATAATCCTTGAGTAGTTTGACCTATCGATGTTGCCTCATATTCAACTCTTTTTTAGTCAACAGATGTTTGAGATTCTTGTGATCTGTGTAGATTACGTACTTCTCACCATACAGGTAGTGTCTTTAAATTTTCAACATGAACATGACTACAGCCAACTCAAGATCGTGAGTAGGGTAATTACCCTCATGTGTCTTAAGCTATCAAGACGCGTATGCTACCACCTTACCTTTCTGCATCAATATACAACCTAAGCCAACATTCGACGCCTCATTGTAGAAAACAAACGCCTTACATGATTCAGGCTGAACCAACACCGAAGCTTGTGTCAAAACAGATTTAAGCTTCTCAAAGCTCGACTAATGCTCCTCAAAGCACTTGAATAGAACATTTTTATATAGGAGTTTAGTTAGGAGTGTTGTTTTGAAAGAGAATCCCTTGACAAACCTTTAGTAATAACCCGTTAACCCGAGAAAACTCCGAAGTTCAGATACATTCTTCGATTGTTTCCACTCAACCACAACTTTAATTTTCTTGAGGTCGACTCGGATCTCCTCGACAGTAACTACGTTCCCTAAAAAAGAAACTTCGGATAATTAAAACTCACACTTGCTGAACTTCGCATATAGTTGCTTAGGGGCGATAAAGACTTCGGATAAATCAGTCTAAGTACAGTTGGAAGACGAGGTTCATTAAGTCCATGAACACCGCTGGCGCATTCGTTAGGCTAAATGGCATAACCAGAAATTCATAATGACATAACGGGTCCTAAAGGCTATCTTGTGCACATCTTCGTCCTTAAACTAAAGTTGGTGATAATCAAACCGTAGGTCTATCTTTGAGAACACCGAAGCTTCGCGAAATTGATCGAACAAATCGTCAATTCTCAACAGAGGATACTTGTTCTTAATGGTCAACTTGTTCAACTGACGGTAGTCGATACACATTCTCATTGTTACGTCCTTCTTCTTAACAAACAATATCGGTGCTCTTCACACAGACACGCTCGATCAATTAAACCCTCGGTTAAGAAGTTCTTGCAACTGAGCCTTCAGTTCAACAAGTTCCTTTGATGTCATGCGATAAGGAGCAATGGACACCGATGCAATACCTAGTAATAATTCGATACCAAACTCAACCTCTCGAGTTGGCGCTACTCTTGGTAACTCATAAAAAAAGACATCCGAAAAATCCCTAATGGTTCGAATGTCACTAACAGCTAATTTGGCAAGTGTAGTATCAGTAATAAAGGCAAAATACGCCTTACAACCTTTCCTTACCAGTTTCTCGATTGTAAGAGTAGAGAGTACATTGGATAAGTAATCTTGAAGCTCATCAATCACCATTATCTCCTCACTCGTTTCTGTTCTTAGAATGACCTTCTTTGATGTACAATCTAAATTGACCCTGTGCTTTACCAACCAGTCCATACCCAAAATAAAGTCAAACTCCCTAAATTAAAGCTTCATCAGATTAGCTGGGAACACAACTCCTTGAATTTCTAATAGCACCCGCTTAAATACTTTGTCAACCCGAACGAATTGACCCAAGGGACTAATCACAGAGACTACGCTAGTAGTATACTTAGCTAATACATTCAATTTCATAGATACAGTACTAGTTATGTAAGAGTGAGTGGAACCAATGTCAACCAAAGCATAATAAGGTACAGAATAAATGTAAAATGTACCCGTAATAACATCGACGTCATCCTTGTCTTTGCAACGTTAAGCCTCAGTCTAGATCGCACCTCATTTCGATGCCCTTTTACCTCAACCAGCATTATTGCTAGCTCTACCAAAACTACGACCCCTAGTTGGCTGTGATGTTACTCTCAGAGACAGCACAATGCTCACAACTATAATCGGTACCGGAACTGGCATCTAATTAGATCACTGGGGACATTCTCACACCTTGTGCTCTAGCGACCCACATCGAAGAAATGCTTCCGTCTTCCTTCAGCACTTGCCCAGATGACGTCTCCCACAGTAATCACAGCCGCACTGAAGCCCACCGATGCCTAAACTCTCAAAAGTATGTCAGGTTTTGCCCATTTTTTAGGGATTATAGCAATACTAGCAGGTCTAGACTCTCTCTTGGCTCTACTTTGAGCCCTCTCCTGCTCTTTCTCTTGTATGTAGTGCGCTTAACTTCTTTTATAGCCCTGACCTTGTCAACCAATACATCAAACACTCGCTCCCATTGGGAAGCTATCAAGATCCTCAACTCATACATCACTCCCTCCTCGAACCTCACACACTTGTCGTGCTCAGTGGTGACTAATGCTCGAGCATACCTGCTCAATCTTAAAAACTCAGCCTCGTACTCAACTACGGACCGCTCACCCTATTCCAAACTCATAAACTCTTATCGATAAGCCTCGATGTAACTAGCTTCCACGTACTTAACCTGGAAAGCTATCTTAAAATAATCTCAGGTCACTAACCCCGACTGAACGCCCTGGTCGATAGTCAGCCAACACTGGTATGTTTCATCTCGAAGCAGTGATATGGCACCTCTCAATTTTTTTACCGACGTACAGTCTATGTCATCCACAATGCGCTTGATTGCCTCGAGCCAATATTCTGCTACGGTAGGAGCAACTCCAATGACTCCCCTGAACAACTCAGCTTCGTTTAAACTACAAGCCCAACATGAGTTCCAACGACCCTCTAACAATACTCGCAGCATGGCTTGGGACAGAGGATCGTCCCCTATCGGCTCAACTTGAGACCTCATCTCAGCAGTAAGAGTGCCAATGGTCTCGTTGGTCTCAAGGATGAAAATGCTTCCCATGAAAGATGACTTAGCTCGAGCTCTTCCCTGGAGCCCACGCATTTTGCATCCACGACTTCCCCGTGAACTCATCTATCAATGTCTACAATATCAGAAATATACAAATCAATTCAAAGTTTAATCATACTTTCCCTCATGTTATGTCGGTTAACAGTTCGTTCACATAATAGTTGATAGCAGTTCAGTTAGAGATCAGTTAGTAACAGTCAATCATAGATCAGTTAACATAGTACTGTGTGCATACAAATGTTTTAAGAGACACTTACAAGCACGGTGTCGGAGACTCGATCTTTCTAAATCAGTCTTTCAGTTCCTACTCTAACATAATCACATGTTAATTTCACAAGTAAACCCCTTACACAGTCTGAGTATGGTCTAACCTGGCTTTAATACCACTAAATGTAACACCCTAAACCCGATTTAAGAGAAGTAGCTAAGTCAAGAATGTCACAATGTCATCACAGGAATAAAGAACAATACACAGAAAGTAATCACACACTTATGTCATATAAATATAACAAACATGTTTAACATCAGGTTATAAGTATTATCATAAACTCGAAAATCCCATAAATAAGTTCCTATCATAGTCTAAGATTATCTAGCTAGAAGTCCTACGAATGCTAAGGTGATCGAGCTCTCCGTCCGTCGGTCGTCAAGTTTGGAAAGACCCTAAAACAACATTTAATAGGTCAGTACAAAATATATGGATAACTCATGAAGCTCATGAACGTAAGTATGCAAGTTATGGAAACAGTTATGTTGTAATTCAATAATAGTCTAGTAGTGTTTACAGTGTCACTACTACCTCAGTATAACGTTGTAGTGTTTATAGTATCACCACCATTTCAGTATAACATTGCAAGTGCTTATAGTGTCACTGTCAATTCATTATATCATTGCAGTGTTTATAGTGTCACTATCAGTTTAGTATATCATTGTTCTGTTTACAGTGTCACTGCTAGTTTAATATACTTTCGATGTGGAAAGTTCATCATAACAGTTTAGTCATTATCTAGTATCATATTTTGATTCCGTAGTAACCACACTTAACAGTCCCCAAAGATCAATTTAGTTCATACAAGCCTTACGATTGACCTACGGTCCTATTATACCAAGTTTACACTTGAAATTACATTGCACATGGCCTGGCCCACGGCCTTGTGCGCACTTGTGTGTGACACACGGCCAGGCATATGCCTTGGCCCATAGCCATGTGCATACCCGTGTGTGACACACGGTCAGGCACACGTCCGTGTTACCAATCCGTGTGGCCACTATACATGAACAAACAAAATAGTATGTACACAGGGTTTAAAACACAGTCGTGTGTCCATTCCGTGGGTCGCAAGTTAGTTACACACACGGTTTGGGGCACGCCCGTGAGTCTAGCCTGTGTATCCCCTATATGTTATTTCACAAAACAGTATGCACACATGTTCTGATGCACGCCCGTGTACCCAGACCATGTGTCTCAAGTCAGTATATACACACGGTTTGACATACGGTCGTGGCATAGCTCGTGTGTCGTTTGTAACTCATTTGTATAGCACACGGCCTAGACACACGCCCGTCTGCCTTTGAACAGCATCAAACCTGGTAAAATTTACAGAAAAACGACAGTGAACTCAAGGGAAATTGATACCCTACGTCTTACAATGATGGAATCATGCCTAACCAGTACTCTCGAAGCCTTTAATCTGGTAGTTTACGTCTTACGCTCCCCGGAAGAATCAACTTCAGCAATAAGTTCCCTGCAACTAGAACTCTACAGTTCGCGTACAAGAACCAACGAACAGTGGTACGATAATAATGACAGTAAGAAAAAAGGAAAAAATTCTACGATTTGGTATTGAACACTCAACTCTTTCTCTTCTTAGCCAAAAGAATGTTCCTAGTTGGTTTTCTTTTAAAAAAACTAAAAATAAAAACAAGAAACCAATTCATAGTGGAGTGCAAAAATATATACTCATTCGCATACGTAGGGGTTCGAACACACGACCTTAAGAACAGTTAGACAAATGCAAGACTATTGAACCATTAAGCTCATCATTAACACAACTCCCATAGAGAAATTTAAATTTTTGGGGCATTATAAAACTAGGAATAGAAGAATGAGTGAGTACGAGTTTGAAGGGGGGATTCCGAATGGTTAATTGTGTTTTGGACTCCTCTTTATTGTTTGCGGTTATATGTTGGATGTTGTGGAAAAATAGAGATGGGTGTGTGTTTTAGCAACGGGTGAAAGGAGTGAAAGAAACTATTCATGTTACTGAATGTTTCATAATAAACGTATGGGAGGTACGGGGAAGATGTCGTAGTACTACAGCAAGGAGGATTGAGCTGGTTAAATGGGAGCCACCAGAACCTGGTTAGATTAAAGTGAACTCTGATGGTGCTACTAGCAGAAATGGTAATGGCTCGATGGTTGGAGGAGTGCTAAGGTTGCTATTGGAAATTGGATTAAAGGGTATCAAAAATTTGTTGAAAGAAGTTCGACACTTAATGTGGAGTTGTGGGCTGTGCTAATAGGCTTACAACGAGCAATGGCTCGAGGGTATGGTAAGGTGGTATTGGAAAGTGATTGTAGGATGGCTCTAAGTATGATTGAGAGTTGTTTGGCAGGGGCTACAGTAGACACGATTGTCAGGGAAATAAAATAGACTGCTCAAGGCTTCGAATCAGTTATCTTCAAGTTTGTGAAAAGAGAAGGCAACTAGTTGGCGGATTGATTAGTTGGATCGTGTGGTTATGGTAATGGCAAACTATGCATCATGGAGGCTCCCACTTTCCAAATTCAAAAGTTACTTCTTGAGGGTAAAATAGGTTTACCTTATGTAAAAACCATATGATCTAAGGCAACTTGATGCCTTCTTTTACTTATAAAAAAAATATTATAATTAAAAGATTATAGCATTTAATTAGAAAAGTATTAAATACACATTAAAACAGTGGTACCTAACCCAATATATTAAAATAAATTTTTATTTTAATAAAAATAACAACATAGAAAAAGATATGTTGAAAATAAAGAAATTAAAATACTATCCTTTAAAATAAACTTTAAGAATTAAAAATTTATATATCTATTAATGATAACTAAATATTTACTTATATTTATAATAATACTATTTATCTTTATGATAATCTTATATATTTTTATTTTTTACATGTAAAATTTTTAAAACTTATCTAATTATTTCAAATTTTATTTTTGTAGAAAGTGAGCATCCGACTAATAAGTCACAACTTAAAGTTTATAAGTTAAGTTGTTCGCATCAACTTTAAGTCTTAAATCTTGTAATATTATATATAGAGAGAGAAATTTAATGAGCTATTAAATAAATTAAAAATATTATGGGTACATAGGTAAAGGGAGGCATTTTAAAGTTCAATTAAATAAATTATGGTGTAACAATAACCTTGTAAGTCCGGTCTTGAAGGTTGTTTAAGAGTGTAGCCACCTAGTGTCTAGGGTTGAGAGAGGCTCAAAAAATATTTTTTAGCTTTTAATGTGGAAAATATTTTTAGACTAAAATAAATTAATTAAATGTATAAAATTTTCAATTTTTCATTATAAATACTTTCTTTCTTAAGGCCCCAAAATTTTTTTTAACTTTTTATAATTTTTTTTAAAAGATGTCTAATTTATTATTTTATCTAAAACAAAAAAATATCAAGAACGAATTTATTAATTTATAAAACTATTCACATCTCCAAATTAAAAAAAACATTCAATTTAACATTTTGTAAGGTTTCTTTTCTTTAATATACATACACACACCCCATTTATAAGGCCATTTAGAAGAAACAAACAGCATAAAAATGATAATTTTATGCTCAATAATGTAAAATATTACTAAATACATAAAATAAATGAATCTTGGATCCTTTTTCATTTGATCATACTTATAAAAAAATAAAAAAAAATCAAAAAAATTAATTAGATAATTATATTCACGAAAAAATATGTAAAACTTAAAAAAATATTGAAAGAAAATTAATAATATACACAAACTTTATTATCAAGGGTAATAGTAGTGGCAAGCAGGGTTTGCCCCCCAAAATGATAGAAAAAAAATTTAGACTCTTTTAAAGCAGTGACGAATCCAGAAATACGATTTAGGAGATAAGAGTGAAGTCAAAAAAATTTTAGGATGGAATTAAATTATATATTTTTATGATAATAAAAATATAAATTCGTCATTTTAATAATCTATATCTTTATAATTTTTAGAGGATTAAATCAATTTTTTATCATTTGGAGAAGTCAAAATATAATTTTATTATTATTGATTTAAATTTTTATAAACTATAAAAAACTTAAATAAAAAAAATTCATTTTAAGGTGGACAGGCCCCTATCAGCTTCCCTTAGATCTACCCTTACTCTAAAGTTTATAAAATTAGAAGTTAATACATGCTATAAATGAAGTTTGATCCTTTCAAATAATAAAATTTTGATTTAATATTTATAAAAAATTATAATAATTAAATTAATATATTAGTGAAATTAAATTTTAGATCTTACAAAAATATATAATTTAATTTGACACCTTCAAAAAATTATTAATTTAAAATATTAAAAAGTAATATAGATAATGAGTAAAACAAATTATACTTAGAATTGAAAATAAAAGAAATTTATCTTTTAAGTAAAGAAAAGGATAAAAGAATCAAGAATGAAATATTCATCCAAGGAAAACCAAAGAAGGCTACAAACATGCAAAAAGAAATGGGACTTGTATGAAAATTAAAAGCTATAAAATATAACTTTCAAAAGTTAAAAAATAGTAAATAGTGATATTTAAAACACTATTAATTAAAATAATTATTATAAAGCATAACTTCTAAAAGAAGAATAAACAAATATCATAATAAAATTTAAAATAATTAATTAAAGGTATGTTTGATACGCTATTAAAAATTTTCAACATTTAATATTTTAAAGGTTTAAGGATGTAAAAAAATTCTTTAATTTAAAAAAAATACAATTAAGTTCTTGTTTTCTTTTTACATTTAATTGGATACTTGAACTGTCAAAATACATCAAAAAAAACTCTCAATTTAAAAAAAAAAAAAGAAGCAATTCAACCCTTTTTAATGCATTTTGAAAGTGTAACAATTTTTTGAAAGTGCATTGAATTATACTAGACTATAAGATACTCAGAAAAATAATTATGTAACAAATTTATAAAAAATTGACATAAAAATTAAATATGATTTTGGTTGAAATATTGGTAAAATCAGGAAGTGAATATTTTGTAGATTTTATATAATAAACAAAAAACAAAAAGATAAATACCCTTGAAGTAATATTTGTTGTTATGTAAAAATAATAGGTTTTGGTAATTTTATAATTGTGTTAAAACTCAATTGATGAGTGACACTAACTTAATCAAATTATTTATGTACGGTATAAAGAATAGATACCTATGTAATACATTGAATTATTGTAAAAATATATTAACCCATAAATTAAACACCATGAAATTGGTGCAAAATTGTTTTTCTTTTATGGAAGTGGGACAATGATAAATTTAGCTTTCAATGTTCTACATTTTTTGTTGATTTCTTCTTTATTTTTTTTAACTAAATTTGATCATTAATAGATAATCCGCGTGATAATTTACATGCACTTCAAGCTGGCATAACATTATTTATCTTGTATATCACATCAATGAATAATTTAAAAATTATAAAAATATTCTCTTAATAAAAGAAATAAAAAATAAAAAATTCATAAAAATTATAAAAAAAAATTCAAGAGGTCTATATGGACGTACATGCCAGTGGTATAGAAGTAATTAAGCAATTAATGTTAGCCCCAACATACATGCAACCTATATCGAAATTTCTTTCATCTTCTTCTTTATAAAAGTAGACTAACACAGCCGGCAATGAACATCAACCCCAGTTTGAATTTCGTATAAGCAGGTCTGGTTAAGTATTTCAATCAAAATGGCTAGTCCATCATGCTTATTCTATGCCTTTCTTTTACTTGTTGCATTTCAGTCCTCTATGATTATGGCCAATACACCTCAATGCAGTCCAGTTGCAGCTTCCTCCAAAGACAAGATCATATTCTCTGTGAACTTGCTCTTTTATAAAGCAGAACTTTTTCTTCGTGCTTCCATTGGTGTTGGAATCAATGATATATCACCAGGTCTGGTCCAAGGTCCTGCTCCCATCGGAGCCACCCTTGCCAATATCACTAACCCCGTCCGTAGGGTTATTGAGGAATTTGGTCTAGCTACTGTTGGCCATCTCAGGTTCCGCCCCTTTCATATTTTCCATAATCCTTTCGTTAAGTCTTTATACTCTTCATTCATTTGAAATATAGTCCCTTTACTTATCTTTCCAGGTTCATTACAATATTTTTCTTTTTGTTACATGCTATCAAGTAGGTAAGGCCGTGACCGCCTAAAAAAGGAAAAATTGCTATTTAAGTCCCCTCATGAATGATTAAATTAAAAATTAATTTATAATAAAATTGCACTTTAGCCTTCAAAAAAAGAAATATAAAATATAGTCCTTTTTAAAAAAGACGAAATCATAAATTAATATATGATAAAATTACATTTTCATCTCTAAAAAATTTATTATTCAACTATGCTCCCTTAAAATATTCTAGATTTGCCTTTGTTATCAAGTGAGTATTTTTCTTATTTCAATTCTAGATTTGCCTTTGTTATCAAGTGAGTTTTTTTCTTATTTCAAAATATCACACCATCAAATTTAACGAAAGAATTGTAATTAGATCTGAGTTTTTAAAATCTAACAAAGAGACTAAATTCTAAATGCACGAAGATTACGTGGACTTGGAGTATATTTTATCATGATGCTTTTTGTTAAACGTTAAGAAATGGAATAATGTTTGGGTAAACTACACCATTAGTCACTAAACTATGAGTAAGTTTTTATTTTGGTCACTGAACTATTCAAAAGTTTTCATTTAAGTCACTGAATTATTCAAAAAAAATTATTTAAGTCACTAGATTGTTAAGTTTTTTTTAAGAAAAAATAAAAGCTCCATAAGCGAGTTCCAAGCAACAATTCAATGATTGCTACGGTGGATTAGTACCCATCAACGAATAGAATAACATACCTTATATTCAAATTAATCTAACGGTCAATGTCAAAGATCGAAGAAAAAAGATGTTTGAACTTTGGTTTGTATAGTTGTGGCATCCAAACCTATCTCATGAAAAAAAAATGAACTGTAAAAAAAAGGGGAAAGAGAGTTTTTGATGCAGGCATTGGGAACAGATAAAGCCATTAGCATAGATTTTTACAGCCCAGTGACTTAAATAAAAACTTTTGAATTATTCAGTGACCAAAATGAAAACTTAAGCATAGTTTAGTGACTAATGCTGTAGTTTACCCTAAATGTTTTAATGAAATTGATTTTTGCAGGGCTATCAAGGAAGTACTCTGGAGCAATCTTCCATTCCCATTACCACAGTTGGATCTTAGCGCACAAGTATTTGCTGCATTTGTGAACCAGGCTTTCAATGTCTCTACTTTGTCTCCTCCATTCAATATTTACGCCAACACTCCCAGCTTTGCGCTGGCAGCGGAAGCTATTTCTGCATTTACAGTAGAATATTACGCTGGAATTATACCTTCGATCTTAGGCGACGAGCAACTACAGGTGACTACTTTTTGCTCCTTTCATTCTTTTGAATCTAATCTCGAATCACTGCCTTCATTATATTTCTTATTTAGCTGGTGGCTGCAATTGGGCTCAACGAGGCAGCAGCATTTGGAGTTCTCCGAAAAATACTTAACGATGGGGTCAATTCAACAGTGCCGCCATACACATTCACAATGGCGAAACTCACGAACCTTACTTCAGAAGTGGTTAATCGACTTGGGGGGTGCGGTGTGAAGGATGAAGGTTTGATTGTGCCATTCCAACTGGGAACAGAGAATCGAACTACCAGTAACGTGGTACCGGGGGATGCCTATTCCCTTGCATATGCACGGTTTGAACGCGGCATCTTGAGGATCGTTTTTGGAACCGGCAACGCCACCATGCCCGGTGCACTATTTCCAGATGGTTTCATTGGGGCACTTTATCAACTCATTCTTAAGCTAAAACTTAGCTAATTAAGAGCTTTTGAAGCATTGATGATGATAATTATATTGGAGAAACACTAGGTTCTATCATAAATTAAAACCATTGCATGTTATGAACAAACACATGCATGCACTATATATGTCGCCGTATGTCAGTTCCAACTTCGAACATTAATCAAATAATAGAGCATTGGGATGATGTGATTCAGCCCTATTTCGTCTCATCGTTTTTCACCTTTCGCTATTAAAATAATTAATTTAACCATAAAATGATACATTCGTAGTCTTAAATTCTATCATATTAACACATTTAAGAATTGCAAACAAATAAGGAATTAAAATAATCCAAACTAAAACCAAAACATGATAGAACTGGTGACCTACACATAATGGACTTGAACTTGAATACCCAACAACCTAGGGCACAACCTTTACTAAAAATGTCAAGACTTCATTGGCACACAATTTCTCATCTTTAAATTCTAGTGTCACTCACACACACACACACACACACACACACACACACACGCATACACGCATGTGCATGTGCATGTGCATGCACATAAACTTAATGTTCACTTTGACCCTCAAACCAGAAGCAAAACTGGGTGAAGTGGGGTGAGGATTGGCAGGAACTCCGACCCCCTAAAATTATAAAAGAAAATTTTGACCCCTTTTAAATTTTTGTTTACCTCCCTTTCAACTTTGAACATTAAAAAAAATATTTCTATCTTTATTATTTTCTCATATCATATATTTTAACTTTAAATATTTGTATAATATATTTCAACTTTTTTTTAGATGATAGTTGTTCACTTTTTTATATACAATTAAATGTAAATTTAGGTTAAAATTCAATTTGTTAACTAGTGAAAAAGATGTCTCTTTTCCTATTGCTATCAACAATTACTATCATCAACGTTTGTCCTTCAAACGCAGCATCGAGTTCATCTTCTAAGGGTTTTTTTTTCATCTTTTTACAATTTTACTATTGTTTTTATTGTGTTTTTAAAGTTTATAGTTTAATTTTATTTTATAGTTATTATTTTTTTATCTTTTAAGATATTGTAATTATGAAATCGAAAATAATTGATTCATTTTTTAAAAAGAAAAGTACAAAGACAGCACAATCACCTTCAGAAACGTCACAAATTGAGGTACCACCTTCATTGTTTGCTCTTTTAAAACTTTGATGCTCGTCCTTCTAAAATTCCTAGAGTTGAAGATGAGGCACTTGATTTGTCTAACTTAGAACGTAAACCTAGGTTACGTAAGTAAATATATGAGTATCCGGTTAATATGTGTGATGAAATTCGAAGAGCTTATATTAAGGCTGGACCATATCAACGTTTTCTTTCAGAGTATATTTCTTCCAATTCAAAAAAGCATCCTCGTTATTTTCAACCATCATGGTTTAAACAATTTTCCTAGTTAGAATATTCACATTCTAAAGATGCAGTATTTTATTTGTCTTGTTTTCTTTTTAATAGCAATCCAAATAATCATTTTGGATCAATTGCATTTACTCATAGTGGCTTTTGTAATTGTAACAATCTATTTTCAGTAGTGTCGAAAAAGATGGTTTCGAGGCCACAAACTCAATGAGTGATTCCGTAAATATTATTATTTAATATTTACGAGTCAAGTATAGAATTACGTTGGGATTGGGTCTAATGATTTTTGTTATTTGAAAGAATAATTAGGTTCAAGTGGTATGTTTTTAAAGTCAAATGATTTTAGAAAATGAAGTTTTAGAATCTCGTTTTTATAAAACGAGCCCATAAATATTTTATTAAATATTTACAAAGTGTTGTTAGGGTCATATTAAATTTTAGTTAAGAAATATTAACGTTTAAATAATTAATTGAGTAAAAAGAGCTAAATTGAAAAAGGTGAAAAAGTTAGTTTTATTTGTCAAATGAACCAAATAACTTTAAAAGGGCTAATTAATGGCTTTGCATGTCAATTATACCATATTCATGTTAGTGGATATTTATGACTAGGTTTTAATGTAATTATAGGAGTTTTTAAAGGTTCACTTGGTAATTTAGTGACAAATTTAATGGTTAAGTAAAACAAAAGAAAAAAAAAATCATATCATCTTTCTCATTTAGCTTGTGAAACCGAACACCATTGTTAAGAGGGGAGGAAGCTTTCGGTTGTATTCTTGTTCTTGCATGGTATGGTTTTTGTGTCTAGTTTTCAATGATTTTTATGTTTTTGAACTCGTATTAGCTTAATCTAGTTAACTTAAGGTCAAATTATAATTTTTTTAAATGTTATAAATTGTTCCATGGATGAATTTAAGATGTTTTTAAAGTTTTATGGTAGATTGTTAAGCTTGGTTGTTAAATGAAAATATTTTGTTAAGTAATTTTTATGATTTTAAAGTTTATGGACTTATTTATGAAAATGGAATAAGTCAAGGAAAATATTGTAAAATGATTATAAATATGGGTTGTTATAGGGATGGATAGAAATCGGCTAGCATGATTTATGGTTAAAAATCGTGAAACATCAAGTTTTGGGTTTAGGTATTAAATTGCATAAAAGAAAAAAATATTGGGGTAATTTTGTAAATTGATGATGGAAGGACTTAATTGAATAAAATTGATTATTGCTGAAATTGTATTAATTGAATGAAAATTATTTTTAGATTAAGAAACATTGCGATTGGATTTAAATCGAGGAAAAAGCTAAAATTTTCGGATTAGTTGTCGACTCTGTTTTAGCAATCGCTTTAATCGATGTAAGTTCGTATAAGGATTAAGTTATTATATGTTATTTTATGTCATGTTCATAATTACTATGTTATAAATAAATTAGATTAATAATTACACAATATTTTTATAATATAGATCAAAATATTATATTAATTAAATTGGATGACATAATGCTTTGGTTTGAATAAAATATTTAAAAAGAGAATTATGGTGAAGGAAATGTATATTGAAAAAAAGATATAATAGAAAGCAAAGTTGAGGTAAGTGCATTTTGGATGGTTTATTATGTATAACATGGTTAATTGCATTGTATTTAATAATTAAAGTGAGTAAATGATGATGGTATGAGCATGTAAATTACATGAATGATTATATGAGATATTATATTGAAAAAGGAGTTAAAGTTAAGTATGAAAAATGTAAATTCCCGGTGTTTGTAGGGCTTAGTGCCTAGCAGGCTTCGTGCCGATTTTTATTCGCCTTAGTGACTAGCAGGCTTCATGGCGGTGTTTATCGGGCTTAGTACTTAGCAAGCTTCGTGTTGGTGTTTATCGGGCTTAATGCCTAGCAGGCTTAGTTCCGATGTATTTATCAGGCTTTGTACCTAGTAGGCTTCGTGTCAGTGTATACTAACAAGCTTTGAGCCTAGCAGGTTTTGCGTCGATGTATTGTATTAGGTAACTTGTATTGAAAATATTATTTCAAGTATCCGATGTTATTTTCTTAAGTTCATCTGGTGAGAAATATTAATGGAGAGGCATGTATAAAAACTTAATGTTCATATGTTATGGAAAGATGAATATGCATATACGAAATGAAAATTGATGATAATTTATCATGTGACGGATTATGGATAAAGCTTAAAAACTTATCATGTATATGCCATGAGTTACTTGGGATTTATATGTAATATTATAATTATTAACCTTATGAGGTGATATGTATAGGAAAGGAAGTTTGGCATATGACATGATGAGAGTAGGTTTGGTTGTTTAATTTAATATGTTCGGTAAGTTTAAGTTTCTCTTATACGAATTTACTAAGCATTAAATGCTTACGTAATCGTTTCCTTTGTCTTGTAGATTATCAAAAAGCTCATTCGGTTGGAATCTCGTCTGAGAATCGCCACACTATCTATTCGACAAATTGGTATTTATGGTTATTTTGGTTAATGGTTATAAATGGCATGTGTTAGGGTTAACAAGTTTTTCAAGTGAATTTGCTTGCCTTGAGTTGGGTCGAGCTTGTTGTGGTTAGTGATTTAAATGTAGCATGTAACACCCAAAAACCCAAAACCATCTCCGATTTAAGGTCTCAGGGTTTATAGAACTTTTCGAGTCTTTTTTTTTACATACAATTCAATCGCAACTTTTACAATTAAATTTGTAGCTCAGAATACTAACTACATTTAATTTTTACACATTAATTTTACAACCTTTCAATCAATAAATAATCAAATTCAATCAAGCTAGAACTTAGGAATCATGTACAAATATTTTCCATCAGCGATCACATTGTCCTGTATCTCAAACACACAGTTCTCACTATTAGCTAATCAAACTATAACCAAACATACTTATCATTACATCGCAAAAGGAATCAATATTCATTTCACAAATCATGACATCCTTTTTTTCATGTCTATAATACCTAAATCCGTAAACCGTCACCAGTTAGGGTCCTGGTGTCTTTCTATTCATTTATCATTGTTTGTCTTTTAATATTATGTCATACATAATCATTTAAATATAATCATAACTCAACAAGAGCTAAAAGGTCATTTTCATGATTTTTGGATACTTCTACCGGTATTTGTTGGACAAGTATCGATAGTTGTCAAGTCAATAAACAGTTTAAGAATAGTGTAGACTTCTACCGGTACTTGAGACAATACTACCGATACAAGTATGACTTCTACGGAAACATGTCATGCTTTTACCGATACTAAAAATTCTATAGAGTTAAGAAGTTTTACCCTACAACTTCTACCGATACAAGTATTTAGACTACCGATACTACTATGAGCAGAACTTTCGATACTTCGTATGTTACCTACCGATTCAATGTAAGTCAGTAACCAACCTCCCCCTTACTCTACACTTCTATCGATACATGCAAGAATTCTACCGAAACAAGTATACAAAATTCGATTATTCACACAAGTCCTCAAGTTTATCAACTATCATTCAACACAAAATTCTTATTCAAATCCTCATCCTGCAAAATCTATACATGACTATACTTGTATCGTCATATGACACAAAATACAATCAATCATCACAAGTATTCTTAAATTCACATGCCAATTCATTACCAAACATATTTGCTTATTTAAAACATCAAGTAAGCAAGTTTAGTTCAACAAAGAACCAACAATCCAAAATCAAACATTTCAAGGGTAACATCATCCTAGTACATGTCATATAACCAAGTGATGTAAATACTACCGATTGAGCTCCTAAGATAGTGTGATTTCTTCGAGATGATCTGATCTTCAAACAGCAAACAATCTACAAAACAACAATATCATCTTTGGTAAGCTTTAAAGCTTAGTAAGTTCGAAGAGTTTAAAGAGTTACCAACTATATGCATAAAGCAATTATATCACAATCGAGCTAGGATGAACTGTCGCAACCGAGCTAGGATGAACTGTTGCTTCCTCAAGCCGTATTTGTTGTTCCAACTTTCCTGTCTATAACTTTTCTGTTACCAGTACTCGATGCTGCTCACACGAGCTGTCGAGGACTCGCAACGTATGCGGTACCCTAGCCATTTGTACGATGTCTATCTATACTATAAACTGTTCCCTAATGATGTTGCTCACACGAGCTATCGAGAGTATGCAATAAGCATAATCTCAGCCATCGTAGAGCCTGTAATCCATTTAGGATTCATATCTCTTTCCCAAGTCACAATGTTGCTCACACGAACTGTCGAAGACTCGTAACATATGCGGTACCTCAGCCATCGATACGGTATCTGTGCATATAACTATTCCCTGACGATGCTGCTCACACGAGCTATCGAGAATATGCACTTATGCATAAATCTCAACCATCGTAGGACCTGTAATCCATTTAGGATCCGTATTTCTTTTCTCATTTCCCAACTCACAATGCTACTCGCACAAGCTATCGAGGACTCGTAACATATACGGTACCTCAGCCATCGCGTCGGTTTCAAATCATCGGCTCAAAGCCTAATATCTCTTTCATTCATTTCTTTTTCATCTTTCTCAATTTCATGTACCATAACCTGTTCTGTAACAATTATAAAGAATACAAATAATATACTATTTAAATGTAAATTTAACGTTATGAACTTACCGAATGAAGTTGCAGTTAAAGTGAACTTCAAGGGTAAATCTGTAATTTTCCCTTTTCCACGATCGAGACACGATCTTGATCTATTATAATAATTTCATTCAATTATTTAAATCAACATAAATTTTTAATCATTTTGTGCGAATAAGCCTTTTTGGTATTTTTACAAAATTACCCTTAACTTTTCATTTTTATTCAATTTAGTCCTTAAGCTCCAACATGCAAATTAACCATTTTTCTTTAGAAATAGTTTTAGGCGAATTATTTTGGGTCTCTCCAAAGCCCATATTTGATGTTATTTAATATCAAGTCCTTGTACTTTTATTACTTTTACATTTTAGTCTTTAAACATTAAAATCATCAAAAATTACTTTACAAAACTATCCTATTTAACAACCAAAATTAATAATCAATCATAAAATTCCAAGAATATACAAAAATCATCAATGAAAAAATCCATAACATTTGACAGATTCACAAATTAGTCCTCGGGCTAGCTAGATTAAGCTAAAACGAATTAAAAAAACATAAAAATCACTAAAAATGGGCAAGATTTCACTCACCTACAGTGATCCAAAGCTTGGCCATTCCTAACCTTGTTCTTCTTTTAGGTTTCGGCTATGGAGAAAGTAAAATGAAGAAGATAATTTTTTTTCTTCCTTTTCAATTTTTAATTCTAACATTTATTTACTTAATTATCATTTTATCCCTTGTTGACACATGAATTTCAGCTAAAATAATAGCCAAATTCGTCCACTACTCTTTCAATTGTATAATTACTATTCCAATCCTTCAATTTTTCCTTTTTAACTAATAAATCCATCTTTTTCATATTTACGATTTAGTTCTTTTTACTTAATTAACTATTTATACAATAAAATTTCATAACCAAATTTTAATACAATACTAATGACTTCGTAAATATTAAATAATTAATATTTACGGTCTAACACATTGAATTTGTGATCTCGAAACCATCATTTCCGATCACACTAAATTAAACTAATTAGTAAATCCTTATTTAATTAGGATTTAATCGCAATTTACCCAAAATCTAAAGAGTTTCACGTAATTTATATTATTAGGCCATTTAAAGAGGGTCCAATTCATAATTGGTCCTTCAATTATATTAAATTTTAATTAAACAAACTTGTTTTCAATTTAGTCCTAAACTAATTAGGACTTAATGAATAAATAACCCAAAAGTTAGTGGACGGTAATCATATCCACCACCTATTGGACTTTTTGACCATGGTGTAATTACCACTTTGGTCCCTTTTATTTTTAATCAATAGCAATTAACTTTTACCTCTTTTACAATTTACTCCTTTTTCCTTAATTAAGCAATTAATCATCAAAATTACCCAACCGAACTTCAATTCACATATAATAAGACTCTGTAAATATTTAATAAAAATATTTACGACACTTAATTTCAAAAACGAGGTCTCGATACCTCATTTTCTAAAACCACTTGACTTTTGAACTAAACCACTTATACTAAATTTTAATTCAATAATTAAAATTCTTTAATTCAAAATTCCATATAAAATTATTCTTGACTTTTTTAATTTAAACACTCATTATAAAATTTCTCGTCGGGTTTGTGGTCCCGAAATCATTGTTTTCGACACCATTGAAAAATGGACTGTTACATGGCATGTAAATAATAGGTGCAAGTATGGGTGAATAAACCCTCATGCATAATCTATAGATACTAGATATCATATGGTATGATGGCATGTTTTGGAATGGTTATTTTCACATGGTTGTCATAGGTTTAAATTAGAACATTGAGATGTTGAATGGTTCCTGACATGTATAGGTGGTTTGTCTTGTAAAGAATGACGTGAATTAAGCTTTGTGAATGTTATGGTCTATTCACGTGTTTTTGTATATATTTGAATAGGCTTGTATTACTCTAGCATGGTATGCCTTTTTGGTCACTTTTAAGAACATATATAAGTATTTTGTTCAAGTTAAAAACATGTGGGTTTGAATGCATTGTTTGTGATAAATTGTGGTGCCTATGAATGACTTATTAGTTAAAGGTTAGATAGGTTGTTTTGGTATATAGGAAGGTGTTTAAATGGTGTCTGTGATCATGTGAATTCATGTATAATCGTAGAGTCTTGTTAGTCAAGGTTTGGGAATGATTTGGCTTGTATTAGGTGTTATTTTGTGAGCACATGGTCTGCGACACAGCCGTGTGACCCAACTTCGAATCCATTTACGATTTGGCACACGACCCATGACACAACAGTGTGACCCTATTTCGAGCACCCACATGGGTGGACACATGGGTTGGGACACGACCGTGTGCCTTTATCTTTCACATTTTTCAATTTTTACTTAAACTTTTTGAATTGTTTCAAATTCGTCCCGAAATGATTTTAAGTTGTTTTTAATGTCTTGAAATCACGATTTAAGGTCTAAATATATATATGTTTGCTATAAGATACTTAGATGTGTGATTGAGATGAACTATTATTGTATTTTGATGTTAAATGTTTGTATTGCTCAGTAATGCTTTGAAACCATAATCCGGTGATAGATGCGGGTTAGGGGTGTTGCAGTAATTGGAAAAAGGTACACGATGGATGCAATTGTGATTTTTTTATACACAATGCACAATGAACTTATGTAGATTAAATGAATCAAGCTCAACATATTGAAGTATCACTTAATAGACAAACAACATAGCAATTGTAGCTAATTGTCTACTCCTGAAAACTAGTATAAATGTTGTTCGATGGTTGTCATTTCAAGGATGTGCTTTTAGAGGTCATGATGAAAGCTCGAAATAAAAAAATCGTGAAAACTTTCTTGAATTGTTATCACTATTAGCATCTTATAATGAGAAAGTTGAAGATGTTTTGAAAAGTTCTCCACAAAATGCTAGTTATACTTCTTCAACAATACAAAAAGAGATATTGCAAATTTATGTCAGTAGGGTTCGTAATGTAATTCTTAAAAGAAATTGGTGACAGAAAGTTTAAAATTATTATGAATGAAGTGAGAGACGAGTCAAAAAAGAGCAAATGAAAATTATTTTAAGATTTTTTGATAAACTAGGACAAGTAAAAGAACTATTTTTTGACATAGTCCATGTTAAATATACTACATCATTGACTTTAAATAATGAGATTTTTAATTTTCTCTTACAACATAGTTCTTACATACAAAATATCCGAGGTCAAGGCTATGATGGAGCAAGAAATATGCGTGGGAAATTTAACGGCTTGCAAGCTTTGATTTTGAATGATTGTCAATATGCTTATTATGTTCACTGTTTTACTCATCATCTTCAGTTAGCATTGGTTGCAGAAAGTAGAGAAGTAGTTGAAGTGCATCAATTCTTTAAAAACTTGTATGATATTGTTAATATTGCCTCTGCTTCTTCCAAACAGCACGATGAATTACAAAAAGCCCAAGCAACTGAAATAACTCGTTTGGTATCCATCAATGAGTTAGCAACTAGAATAGAATATATCATATTGGCACTTTACAACGTCCTGGTGAGACCCTATGGTGTTCCCATTTTAAATTCAGTTACTAGTTTACTGAAGATGTACAATGCTACTAGCACGGTTCTTGAAAATCTAAAAAATACCGCTTCTAACTATTCTCAACAAGGAGATGTTCATAACACATATAATAGATGGAGATCTTTTGAGTTTATTTTTATTTTGCATATGATGAAGAAAGTTTTAGGGGTTACTGATAACCTTTGTCAAGTTTTTAAAATTTGATGTAAACGAAATAATTGATGATTTTAATGAGGTCAAGGATCGAAGAGTGCAATTCAAATAAATTTTAAAATTTCATTCTAGCTTATTTTTATTTATTAAATTATTATTTAATTAATTTTTATTTTAAAATTATTATTATTTTTCATCATCTCAACCCCCCTCTCCCCTCTTGAAATATTTTGGCTTTACCCTTGCCTCAAACTATACCCATTTTAAAGAAAATTTGAAAAAAAAAAAAGTTTAATAAATGAAGTTTTGAGGAATTAATTTTATATTTAGAAAAATAATTATCGATGGTGAATATAAGATTTTGGCATATAAAGATTTTTGGACATAAGGATGACTTGGAATATGTGTTAATACAATAGAATTCACTTTTGGGACTAAATTGTAAAATTTGAAAGTACGAAAACCTAAAGTGTAAATTTTTCAAAGATGAAGAAATTAGTTAAAAGCATCAAAGGTGGGCAAATAATTTACAAAGAGTCTGCCAAACTAGAAGTTCGCCAAATGGTAAATCATACAAAATTCTATACTTAGACAAAACAAATATTTTACTTACTCAAACTTATCTTTAATTTACCATCTAAACGCCAAACAACAATAATCAAATAGGGAGACTCCGTCGGACGGGCCGTTACACCATTAATTTTCTCAAAACTTGGCACACAATTTTGTCAGACACTTCACGAGCATTCTCAATAGGCCCAGCCTTGGGGGTTATTTGGAGGTGCGACTTCTCAGGATCCAAGGTTGAAAGGGGTCCAAAATATTGTTTTTCAATTTTTAAATGGCCCAAAAAATTTTTAACTTTTTAAAGGCCAAAATTTTTTTTTACCAATTTGTAAGGGGCCTCCATTTTTTTTTTTAATTTTTAAGGGCCCAAAAATTTTGTTTTTGTTTTTTGTTTTTGTATAATGTGTTTCATCCCATTAATGAATAGTGTCATTCACATTGCTCCTTTCATTACTCAACACCCTACTACGTGCCACCCCTAATGATTGGATTAACAGATGCATACCATTCTTATTGGAACTAAAACCACCATACACGCCGCCACAGCTTCTAATTGGGTCACCCCTCACATCATTAACACCATACTCTTCTCTTCATCGTTTTGATAGATCTGGATATTTCAATATTCGATCCACACTCAACGCACTATTATTGATGTATAGCATAAAGGGAGATATAGATGAAGGAGAACAGTGCTATTAAAGGAAACCAATTCACATAATGACCGAGAGTAGAAAAATTAAAGAGACTCAAGATGAATTCTTAATGTATTAGGATTATGGGAGTATTAGGATTAAGGGAGTAAAGTGGATTCTGCCTACTAATTAGTATCTTGGGTATTTATGAGAGGGGTGAGAACCTGATCGAATTCACAATAAGTGAGAGCCAACTCGAATCCAAATTGTGGTATGAATGTAACAGTGTTCATACTTGCTCTTTCATAGTTTCACTTGTAGTTGTAAATGCTTTTATCACTTTCTTGTTTTAGCAACTATCAACTATATCTTTTATAGGGTGTATGATAGTTTAAAATTATACATTTTTTCGAAACGTTTATTTCTTTCCTCTCATTTTTCAGTTCTACTAAGCATTGAATGGGAAAAAAAAAATATTTTCCATCTTTCAATACTAAGCATAATTATAGAAAGAAAATTTATATTTTTCTACCTTTCAATTTTTCATTTTCCAATTTTTAACATTTTATCAAGCAAAATCTTACAACACGTTTGATTCACTAGAATGGGATAGGACTATAATGGAATAGAGCTGTAATAAGTAATTTAATTGTTTGGTTGAATTAAATGGAATAGAACAGTAATAGCATTATTGTGTTTGGTTGAATGAAGTAAATTTGTAATAGCATAATTTCTTTAAATGATTATTGTTATTAAATTTTAATAGGATTATTTTTAAATATAATTTACTAATAATTATATTAAAATATAATTAATTTATTTATTTATTTTTATTAAATTATATTAAAATATTTTTTATTTTTATATAAAATAATATTAAAATATTTAAAATATTTTATTTACTACATTTTTAAATAATACACTATTATTTGAATTCCTTATTTCTCAAGTTATGTTCATTATAGTTAACACAGAACAAATACATTCTAAATTAATGAATTTAAAATCTTTGAAAATATTTTTGGATTGGACAAATTCATATCTTTAACTCTTTTTTAATCTAATTTTATTTTTTTTTAAATATATACATTTTATTCTTGCTATTTACACCTTCCTTTTGTTTTTAAAAATAATTAATATTAATTGTTAAAAAATATTTAAAATTTATATTTAATATATCAAAATATTATTAATGAGCCAATAATAAATTATTTTCTTTTATATCCTTACTAAAAAAATAATATTTATGAATTTAAACACTATATAAATCCATATTTTATATTATAACATCACGTCTAAAGTAGACGTTTTATCTTTCAAAAGTATTTTTTTATAGCAAATTAAACACTTTTAAACTAAACTCTTTAAAGTATTCGTCCTCTTTTGTAATACCGCCGTTTCGAATTGTGCCGTAAAAAAATAATTTGCTCTTTAATTTAACATAAATATACTAATTTGTCTTTCTTTTAAATAAAGATCAAAATACAATCCGACTTGTAATATAAAAACTTCCATGATAATTCTATATTTAGGCAATCTCACCACCAATAATAAAAGCTTTTCATAGCCGAGTTTTACAAGTTGATTCAATATTAAACTTTACGCCTATACCTGTTACCAAGTTTTATACCAAGTAAAAATGGTCCACAACAAAGAAGGGGTACAACCCTTATTTTCCTTTATTAGCAAATTCCATGAAAAAACAAAGAGAGCCTTTAAATATATTATAGAGCAAATCAAAGGTACTTCACCTCAATCAAACAAGGAATGACTAAAAACAGTTATAACATTTTTTTTTCTTGAATAGGAATGAATTTAATGCAAGCCGTAATAAGTATTGGTGGTGGGTTTATCGAATTGGACTGTAATCTATTCTTATTCCTCCCAACCAAATATACTCTTACACTATGTTTGGTTCAATGTAATGGAATAGCCATTACAGCTCAATTCAATGGGCCCACCTTATTACTTTGTTTGGTTGGATGGAATACCCATTATAGGTGTATTCCATTACAACCTTATGCAGAAAAAAGCATCGCTTCTATTCCCTTTACTCACCACTGAATCTCTATTCCTTGCTTAGAGCTCTCCAATTTTACCCTCACTCATCTCTTTTAGACTTCTCTCTTTGGTTTCTTTTTATTCTTTCATGCATCAACTCAGACCAAAATAACAAGCAGAAGGAGAGAGAGCAAGAGAAAAAAGGTACAGATTTCATCTTAGTCTGTTCTCTTATCGACAAATTGGTTTAGGTTTCATCTTCCTCTCTTTCATGTTCCTTTTTTTCTTGTCTTAAACCTAAGCAGTTCTAGCCGGGAACCTTCCGTTCACCAGATTTGTGGAGGTGAGTCTTCAATTTCAACTTCTTTCACCTGGGCAACAAATTTCATTTGAATTGCAATTTCTTAAAAATTTTAGTTTTATTTGTTTACATTAGAATTGTTTTTGGACAGTAATGATGGATGTTTTACATTGGGATGGAACCCTTTCTGCAAAGCATTTCAGAATAGGTACTTTCGCGTTTGCTCAGAAATGGGAACGTCGTAACTTAGCTTATCCCCAATGGTCGTGGCTTCCTTGTCCTAAATACCCTTAGCTTCCTCCTCTTGAGGTTACCACCCTTCTCACTCTTTTTTGACCAATTCTTGTTGCAAAATCATTTATTGCTTTTAAAGGAATAGACTTGTTTTTAACTTTTGCAGGAGGAGGGCTACTTGTCACTGGAAAATATATGCATTTCCAAGCCAAATGAGGTCCAGTCTCAAGTCATTTAATGGATCATATTTGATTATTTAACAAAAAGGTAAATTTTCCCTTATTTTTCTTCTTTCTTTTTGGTGCAGGAAGAAGATACTGATCAAAATTAGTCAAATTGACACCGTTGAAGAAGAGACTTGTTGCTCAGGAAAGGAAGATGTTCTTGATGATGCCACATTGATACATATATTTTGAATGGTTTTTCCAGTTAATTTGATTGCATTAAATGTAAAATTTCATGTGTAACTTGGGAGTAAAACATAGGATTTACCAGTTTTGTTGCTTGGTTTACTACTGGCTAACTTTGATCATGCTCTTGTTGGGTTTCTAGGTTCAAAGCAATCATCATGAATTACATTACTGTGACTTTCATATAGTGTACTTGTGCAGTGTTCTGGTCGTCAAAGTTGAGCATCCTGTTTCTTTCTCTTCACTATATGAATTATTCTGTTTACAGGATGAAGATTCATTTATGATATGTAGAAGGTGATTGTTGTGAATTTTAATTTCTTAACTATGAGTAGTTGATATTTAAGTTTGTAATAATCACACTAGATCTTTCTTTATACTAGTTATGGTGGTAATGGCAAAAAGTAGAGAATATTTCTAACAGTTTAGGTTTTAGCTTCGGTGACATTTTCAAGAATTAACCTTGAAGCTTTGTTCTAGCTGCTAGTTAGTTCTTCTGCAATTTCTTCAAGTTTACTTGATGATGGATTGAAAAGATAATAAACATTGCAAAATTTGTTTGTTCTCAAATGTTCGTCTCTATTCTGTTCTTTGCAAGTGGTGACTGCTGCCTTGTGTTTAATTTTTGTATCTTAAGACTGATTGTCAGGATTGCATGACTCTGAATGGAATTGAGGCTGGTTATTTTGAGCTATAGATCTAGTTGCCTTATTTACTCTTCTTTTCAACAGTTTGTGGATAGGTTACCTGCCAGGATGATTAGTTAGATCAGATTGCATTATTGATTTTTACTTAAACAACATTGTGAGGTTGATTGTTCTGGCAATTATCATCTTTGAAATCGATGGCAAGGATTTACATTAGTTTAAAAAACAAACCTATTTGACATTCACCATTTGAGCTTTGCATCATTCTTTTTCCAGTTGTCCATTTAGGTAAGTGGAAAAATACAGTTGTGCTTTTTTCGTAGTTATCCTTAGATATCCACAAGCTAAGATAGGGAAATAGAAAAGAAACATGCATAGGTTGGACATGCAGAATTTTTGTGATTTCCATTGCTTGTACTTGCCCTTCCATTCCAGATCATTTTGCTGATTTGCGTTTGTATTATATTCTAGAGTTAATATGTTTTTATATCTCTGGCATATTTCAGATAGAAGAGCAACAAAAGAATAAAAAACCCAGCTATTTTCAGCGCTTATACAAATGTGGAGCACATTTGATTATACAAAGCATTTGACTTTCTTATTTTCTCTTTGCTCTTCTAATTACTGAACCAACCCGACTTCTTTGATGTGTTGGGAGTTTAATTTCCAAGGACAAGAGCAGAATAGCGCATGAGACTGTACAAAGCAGAGTTTTGACAAGATTTTCATTTTTGAATGTTCCTTAATCAGGCAATCTGAACCTATTTAGATGCTGTACAGAGTTAGCTTCATACATATGCAGGAAAATCAGTTTTTTGATACAATGGATACTCAAGTTAGTGACATATGATTACCATTTTCTACCTTTCTTAATTGTAGAAGATGGAATGTTGCATATCCTTAAGTGTAGACAGTAAACTTGTCATTTCTAATTTTGCGATTAAGAAATAAAATGAGATCAACATATGTGGCTGAAGTTGATGTGTTAATTTTCAATTTCGAGGAGTCAAAAAGAAACGAGCTCCATAAGAAAATGTTGCATTGGTTACTTGTATGGTCGACTTGCACAATATTGGAATCTTTTTGATGTTATAAAATTTAACATACAAATTATGATAAATAAGCTAATGACATCATGGAACTTTTTGTTAATGATTATTATATTTGAATGTAAAATATAATTCTTTAGCTATTTATTACTTCTAATCTTTTATATTTTAGTTTAGAAGGTAATTAAATTATTTATTTCACTAATAATATTTAAGCACATTATATATGCATTGTAGTTTAAAATTAATAAAGTAGGTTATGTATTATTTTTCTAATATTATATATTATAATTTTTACTAATTCATATTTTAATAATAATTATATTAAAAATGTTATTAAATTATATATTATTTTATTAAATTGTATTTAATAATAATTATGTTAAAATATAATTAAATTATTTATTATTTTTATTAAATTATATTTAATAATAATCTTATTAAAATTTAATAACAATAATCATCTACTTAACAAAATTCTGTTAAGGGTACTTTAGTCATTTAACTCTTTTTTCTTATGCTATTACAGCACCATTCCATTCAACCAAACACAAGAATTTATAGCTTTATTCCAATACACTCAACCAGACAACTGAATTATTGATTACAGCCCTATTCCATTACAGCTTTATTCCATTGCAACTTTATTTCATTACAACGAACCAAACGTAGTGTTAGTATTAATAAAGTTCAAGACAAAAAAAAAATTGGAATATACTTTTTATTAACTACATTATAGCACACTTACGCTAAGGGTAAAAACATAAAAGCTATATTTATAACATATATAGAGAAAGAGTCTAGAGGTGATTATGAGTTGGGTCGAGCTTAAGTATGATATAAATATATTTTATGTTTGTTCAAGTTCAAACAAAAATTGGTCATATTATTTTCAAAAATTTTAAAATATATATTATTTTATTTTAATATTTAATAATTTTATATATTTTTTATTTATTGAAATTTTTTTATATAGTTATTTTAATGTTTTAATGTTTACATTAGAGTAGTATTATATATTTAGTATAGGTTTATTTTTTAAAGTATTCTAAATTACATAATATAAAATATTATAATCATAAAAATGAGTCGGGTCAGGCTCGAACCTTGAAGGTTTAAGCTTGAGCGTGACCCATATTATAAACGGGTCTAACTTTTTTGTTCAAGCCCTTTTTTGAGCTTAATATTTTTTCGCAAATCCTCCCAAATTTCGAGTGAGTCTTCGAGCTTGAGCTGATAGCCCGAACCATGAACAAGTGAGAAATAAAGAATTAATAAACTTTTGTCTAAAATGTTAAAAATGGATTTTGAGTAGCTTTGTCTTTAAGGTCAAACTATACTTTTTAACTTTATTATGAAAAAATTAATTGGTAGATTTTTTTTTAACATTTCAATCATGGTTTCATCCAATAATTTAATATTACATCAAAATTATTTTTTCATATCATTGTCGGTTTATCTTCTACCTCACCCCTCACATTTAATGTGGTAAGAAAGATCAATCTAATTTTTTTTTATTATGAATTAATATAATAATATATTATTTTAAAAAAATTATAAATATTTTTTTAATTGAATTGATATTTAATTAATTTGTAAAATTAAACTAACAGATTTTAGAGGTATTTAGCCTTATGATTTGGTCACCTTTAATTTCGTGTACCTAATTCTCTTCCATGTTTAATGGTCCGATATGTACAAATGGTGGGTTGACTAATATTGTTACAAAGCAAATCTTAATCAAAATTATTTTGAATAATTACTTTGAAAATATCTATGTGCTAATATTAAAATTTTATTTAATTGACAGTGCAAACATAAAATCGAAGTACCACATTATTGTCTTTTTCGAAAAAAATATGGTTTAAAATTATGCCATTTGTCTCAATATTAAGCTTTAAATATTTGTGACTTTTCTACATCAAAAAGTAGAAGCATTTAAAGTCAAGTAATTACTATCTAGTATCCTACGGCTTCATAGAAGTCGTGAAATAGGCCACCGCCGCCTCTATCAACCACCAGGCCGCCACCTCAAAGAACCCACAAACGAAATGTGTTGGGTATTTTACCCTCCAACACTCGGAAAGAATTGTAGAAAAAAAATAACATAAGAAATAACAACAAAATCATCTACTAAAATTTTATTAAATACTCATTTCAATATTTGAATTTAATCGACTTAAGTAAAAACAAATACAAATAAGAGTATTTATATTAAAAAATAACTCCTAAAATATGAAAAAGAATATCTCAGATTCTTAGACTAATAAATGTTAAAAATATTATTGTAATAAAATCTAAATTTTTTGGAAAGAAAATATTTTTGTTTAACTTGTCGTGCAAGTAAGCTCTTCAAATTTCAGCTGTTTCACGGATTTATTATGAGAGTTCACACTTCACAAATCTATTGTAAGAGTTCGCACTTCGCAATTTCACTGTACAAATTCACACTTTTTCTGTGTTGCTAAAATGTTGCGAACCTTGCTTATCAAAATTAATAAGCTCGTTAACTGTTGTGAGTTCACTAAATGTGTTTGCTGTATGAATGGTCAAACTCCAACAAAATGCAGATAAAAGAAGAGTTGGAAGAGCACTGGTTCCACTTGTGTCTATAGGAGTTGGAAATATTGCTTAAACGTTTCTTGTTGCCGCATCCGAAGAATTAACATCCTTACATTTGTGTTTCCCTTCTGCATCTCTTTAGAAAAATTCGCCACCCGTTTTGACAAAGATTGGCCTTTCCCAGCATTATAAGCTGCATCTCTTCCACAATATCTACCAACTTAACCCCAACAGTACCAAAACCTTTGCTTTGATCAAATAAAAGCTTCATCGTTACAAACCGCTGGCCAATTACCATAGACTTGAGGTCTCTCCCCATTGGTGGTGCTTCCACGAAAATGAAAGAAAAGACCAAGGCATCATTACAACCAGTCGATTGCCATAAGAATATCATCAACATATTGCAAGGTTTTTCTACCCACCTGGCTCACAATTATAAAAATTTTAAAAATTTAGCCTTCAACTTTACTCATTCTATCAATTTAGTCTTGATTTGATAAAAACCAATCCCTCAAAGCTACCCATAAGAACTGCCGAAACAGCATCCCATTTTTTATTTTGTTTTTTTAGAATTAGGGCTAAATTGACTAAATGTGTAAAGTTAAGGATTAAATTTATTAACTTTATTAGAATTAAGACCAAATTAATAGAATTTGTAAATATCAGAGAGTCAAATTTATTATTATGCCTAAAAAAGCCACATCAGCATTTCGTTAGTGATTTAACGAATGAGTCACCAAATATCAAATATTGATAATGCTAGTGACTAAATAAAAAAAATATGAAATTAGATGACCAAAATAAAAATGCAGTAATAGTTGAGTGACTATTCATGAAATTAATTCATAAAATGGGTAACTAGATTAACCTTAACAAGCAACTGTAATGTTAGCTAGAATGTTTTTGGCTAATTTGGCCACTCCGCCACTGGACAGTCATTAGAATTAATTTTCAACGCTTTTAAATACTTGTGTACTTATAAATTGATTGCGAATGCAAGCGATGAAGTCAACCACTTATCCTTTCAAAAGTCACCCTTAGACATAAAAATACTATTTATAAGACGAGAGTAATTTCTTAACATCAACGTGATTTATACGATTCAAATTCAGATAATATTTGAAGTGATATTCATGAGTTTTTTTGAAAATATTTTTAAATCTTATTTATAATTTATAATTTAATATATTTAATGTAATATTTATATTAAATATATAATTATTTTTATTTAAAATATTTATATTTGTAATTATTATATTTTAATATTTAAAATATAGTTTATATATTCAAAATAGGTTTTATAAATAATTATTATAAATTACTTAAAATATTTAAAATTTATATTTTATATGTTAAAATATTAATAATGAGTTACAATAAATTATTTTTATATTTTTATTGACATATCATAATATTAATAAATTTGAAAAATATTTAAATATATATTTTTTATAACATCATATTTAAAATAAATATTTTATTTCTAAAAAATATTTTTAATAGCAATACTAAATACTTGAATTTTAAATAATAAATTTTAAAAATGCTTTTCAAAATGAAATTTTCACCACTCCTCTCAAAATGCTAAATTAGCCCTTAATTTTTTTAAATATATTAACCTTTAATTTTTTGAATTTGTCAACTTAACTTGGTTTCGTATTTTTTTTGTTCACATTAATTCTCGAACTTAAGTTTCATTAAACATATTTATCTCTTTTTAAAAAACAATTCTATTGTATTATTTGATTTTTTTAAAGAACTATGTGAAATTTTTTTTCAAAAATACAAGTTTAGAATGAATCTGGACAATAAAACATCCGTATTCTTCTAAATTTCGACATTCATTTCTTATAGTTCAGGTCCGACGTGATTTTTAGATAATTATATATATATATATATATATTATAGATGTTTCCTAATTTCAAATTGTTTTGATTTTTATAAATTTTAAAATTTCTTTACAAATTTTTACAAAATTTATTAAATTCCTATAGTTTGTTAATTTCTTTACAAATTTTTACAAAATTTATTAAATTCCTATAGTTTGTTATATTTTATAGGGTTTATTTATTTTATATAATTTTTATATTTTTTTATAAATCTTATATATTTGAATTTTTATCTATTTTATAAATTTCCCATAATTTGTATAATTTTACTGTTTATATATTTAATTTTTATTTTTAAATATTTTTTGAAAAAAAAACCAATTGATCGATATAACACTTTTTTAACATTAACAAAAAACAACTAAACTATTTGACAGAACTAAATTCGAAGATTAATATAGATAAAAAATTTTATAAATTAATTAAGTTCAGAAATTAAATATTGATTTATCCCTTTCGATTAATAAGTATCTATATATATTTAAAATAATTTAATCATTATTTTTATGCTTATGTATAAAAATAATATCAAACTCTGTATATCAAAATGAAATTTCAATTTATAGAATGTGTAGATTATTTTATGTAACAAAACAAAACAAAAATATGAATTCATTAAATATATTTTGTATGTAAATTTACAAAATAATATAAATAGATAAATTTAGCATTCATATTTTCTTACCTACCTCATAAAATTTATCAAATTTGTGTAATATAAATCGAATCGAGTTAACGAATTCTATTATTTGTATTTAATGTTGTATTTATATAGACCGATTATTTAACTAATAGACAAAGTATAAGATTATTTAATTACATAAACAATGTAATAGTTTTACTTTTTAACTTAATGGGTAAATATTTATCAAAACAACATGGTTTTACCTTTTCTTATTCAGATTTTCAGATAACTCGAATTGTGTAATTCATATTTGAGTTAAACCGAAAATTTTGATTACTTATTCTAGTTGATCCGAACAAAATTCTGATAAAAAATTGATTCCCTTTTTAGTAGTAATAATAATAATAGCTTGGGGATAGCTATGGCATTTGTTAAGCAATTAAGATTAGCGCAAGTTGTGATGTATTCCACGTCGCATGCATCAAGGAATATACCAGATTTCCCCCTCTATAAAAGCTGACTAACAATGCCGCTCATCATCATCACAACCATCCTATAATTCAAACAAAAATGGCTACTCGATCATGCTTCTATGTTGTTGTTCTACTTCTAGCATTTCAATCCACCGTGATTAAGGCCAATATTGCACCTGTTCCTCCAATTCAGTGCTTACCCGTAGCGGCTGGGACCACTGATCGGTTTGTATTCCTTACTAACATCATCATATATTTAGCAGATTTTTTTCTGCGTTCTTCCAATGGAACTGGAATCGAGGATATAGCACCAGGTCTGGTTCAAGGTCCCGTTCCCATCGGAGCCACCGTTGCCAATCTCAATAGCGGCACCCGTGCCGTTGTTCGGCAATTTGGCTTAAATTACGTCGGGAATCTCAGGTTCGATACTTTCATATTTTTCCATAATGCAATCAATGTTGTAAAAACATTTAAAAAATAATAATTTTGATTTTTGCAGGGCTATTCTGAGTGTTACATTGCTCAATCCTCCGCTCTCAAGGCCACAGTTGAATTTTACCGCTGGAGTTTTTGCCAGAATTCTTAATCTCTCTAATTTGACTCCTCCATACAATGTTTACGCAAACACAACCCAGTTTCTTGTGGTCGCCAATGCCCTTACTTCTACTGTACTACAAAACTATTTGGCTCAAATTATCCCTAACATTGCCGGCATCAATCAACAGCAGGTAACTACCAATCTTGGTATTAAAATTTGGAGGTTTAATTAAAATTTCGCAAATATCACATATCGCTGCCTTCATTTTTCTTATTTAGGCGGCAGTCGGAATCTCACTCACTGCCGCAGAACAAGCTGGGTATTTCCGAGCACAACTCTACGGCATGGCCAATTCAACGGTGCCACCTTATCCGTTCACAGTAGCTAATTTGACCAACACTACTGCAACAGCAGTTAACCAACTGGGGCTGTGCGGTGTGAAAAACGAAGGTGTGATTGTGCCACAATCAATCGGAGCCGAGAACCAAACTACCGTCAACGTCGTCACGGGTGATACCTTTTCCCTATCACCCCGACGTACTGAGCGGGAGGTGTTGAGGATCGTTTTTGGAACTGCCAACGCCACCAGGCCAGGTGGAATTTTCCCAAATGGTTTCGTTGGGACACTTTATAGACTAATTGTGCTCTTAAGGCTTTTCTAAGAGCATTGGAGCATTAGCCATCACAACAACATCCCATGAAAGCTAGCTTAGAGTTTGGAAATAAGACGTGCATGGTATAAACAAAAACATGCACTAGTTAGATATATAGATATATGCTAGTTCGAACTTCGAACAATCAATAACACAGCTTTGGGATGGTGTTATGAGATTAATATGTATTATTCTAGGTTATTAAAAATATTAATCGATTAGTATTTTTAATCGAATCAATCTGCGATATGTGCAATTGATTAATATATTATTTCTTATTTAAAAGGTAAAATTGTTTAAACTAAGTTTAAAAAATATGGTTGAGAGAAAATTAGATTTTTTTTAGAGTACGATGGTTCTCTTAACCTAACAAGAATGAGATTTTATTTCTTTCTCAATTTCGATCACAAATTAAAAAAGATTTTTCATCAAAATTTCACTTTAATAAAAAATATAGTAAAAAATACTAAAGGGTGCATGGATTATATTTTTTTGTTTGATATTATTAAAAACAATGGTTCTTTTAACTCTCTTTTCTTCATTTTTATTTTCAAGAGATAGAATGGTTGAAGGAGAAAATAAAAATTTTAAATTTATTTTGAATTTTTTAGTCATCAAATGACATGTAAAAATAATCTTAAATGACATTACATAATTGGATGGAACTATTGCTTAAGTGGTCGGTAAGGATCACTTAATAATTTCTCATATTGTATTATCTTAAAAAAAAGTATAGTTTTTAAGCTCCAACAAAATAGTGTCACATCATTTAATTTTAATAATAATAAATTATTATTATACATTTACCTATATCTAATATATTCTTCAACTTAATTTAACTTTAATTAAATTACTTAAAATAATTAATTTTTTAAATTATAAACAAACATCTTTTTTCTTTTACAAATTTTAATCCTTTTGTTTTTTTTTCATAAGTTAATATTTTTTTTTATTTTTGTGCAACCAATTTAAAAAAAAATAGTAATTTTTGTGTAATTTTTCAATGTCATTGAAATATAATTTTGGTAATTATTTTATCTTGAACACAGAATTTCGAATTCTAAACCTTAAATTTTGAATACCAAACCTTGAATCTCGAAATTTAGGGTTCGAAGTTCAAGAGTTCAGGGTTATTGGTTTGAGGTTCTATATTTTGAGTTTAACATTTGAGATTTGAGATTTGAGATTTTAGATTTAAGATTCAGGGTTTGATATTTAGGATAAAAAAATTATCAAAATTATGTGTCAATAAAATGAAAAAAAATTACTGAAATGTCATTAAATAATTAAAAAAAATCATGAATAATATAATGAGAAAGATCCATAAAATAATTTATCTATAAATAAATTTATAATAATAATTTCATATATTTAAAATTTAATGATATGACAAAATTTTACAGGTAACTAAAAACTTTAGATTTTAGAATTGTAAGTTATTCTCTATATACGCGATCTTTTAGATGGTGAAGTATTTTTTTTGAATAAAAATCTGAAGAATGCATTAATAAGGGTGAGAAAAAAAAAACAAAATGACACACCTAACATAGTACCTTTACAGCTGTCAACTGACTATTAGACCTTGTTGTCGGTGCCTTGAAGGTTGAAATTTAAACTACTGACACACGAAAATAAAATTTGTCTACCCAAGAAATTGAAAACGTTTACAAGAAAAAGAAAACGCTTGACCTTCAAAAGATAAGGTCTGTAACTTCCTAAAGACTATTTCAAATCAAACCCTATAAAAAAGAAAAATGTTCTCACCCTTTCTATACCCAAGCACTCGTCATTCATCAAATTAAACTTTTGTGCCCTCTGGCTCTCATTTCTTGAATCATCTTTCCTTTCTCAAATCAATTACCAGTTCCACACCTTGTTTGAGATTCGTTGGAGTCCTTACCTCCTCTTTTTACTCCGGTCTTAGCAAAACAACGTTCTCCCTTCTACCCCGTTTCACCCCGTAAATCATGTCTGATCCATTTCTGCTGGCGCTTCTTCAACCCAAAACCTCGGTGAAACAAACCGTCGCCCCCATTTAGCAAGGTTGTGTGCAACTCTATTCACGGATCTGTGCATGAAATGGAGCGATAATTTTCTAAATCGTTTTCCTTAATTTTTTATTTCTTCTGTTATTTTGCATATCTCAGATTTATCAATTCCTGTTTATTTGAATTATTGTCATCTACCTCAATGTCAATATGCCATCTAGAAAAGCTCTTTAGCTTTGAACTCATCATTCCAACCAAGTGAAAGTCTACCCTTGATCACTCAACACTTACATCAATGCCATGCATATGCTCGCATATATGATAGATCTTTTCCATCTTTTTATCATTAACTTTCGTTTCAATCAAGAACACTATCTTGGGTCGGGATTGTCTCAAACTATTTTTGAGATGATTCACTGTTCGTGGTTACTCGAGACCATGAATATTTCAGCTAAGGATGGCCTTCAGGACCGGTTAACCACCGTACTAGTGGCCTCTTCAATGGCATCCTTTCTATCAGTATACATCCTTGTTTCATCCCTCAAATTTATTCTGTCTCTTTTTACCATCCAAAACTTCACATGGTATTTCTTCAAGATCACACATCCTCCCCTTATCATTATGAAATCCCACATGCCTACCAAAATAATCGATACTAAGGCCATCACCCATTAACATATTCTTTATACCCATATTGCGTTTTGTTATTCCCCATGTGTTTCCCCCCTCACCCTTCTTAGCTCCTATACTAGACAATGGTAGTACTTTCCCACCTCTCACTTGTTCTCAAGGACTTTCTCAAAGCGACCTGCTTGGAGTTGGTTCAAATCTTCGTGATGGGGCTCTTAGTGACAAATCCCATCCTCTGTCGTCCTCTTGAATTCCTTGTACCAATCTTAATGAGCAGAAACTCTACCTATGACCTAGTTTTCCACGAAGGAAGCTAAATAAAGATAATCTTTCGTATTGGAAGTTCATAAAGGATGTCTTATCCCTCCCATATAAAATCTGTTTCTTCTTCGAGGTGGATTACAAACATCTATTCTGACTTTGATGCGCATGATTTTCTTCAAGCCTTTTGTAACAATTACGGCATCATAGTCCAAGAAATCCCCAATAAAATTACCTAATTGTTTAGCCATGCCTTCTGACATACAACCTGATGGAAGATCGTGTACTTGCACCCAAAAATTTGTTTTAACAATTTGCACCTGAGTTGGATCCTCTCCTTCCTCTAATCTAACATACAACTTGGTGGAAGATCGTGTACTTGCACCCGGAAATTTGTGTAAACAATTGGCACCTGAGTTGGATCCTCTCCTTCCTCTAATTTGTGCAAGGCTACTAAATGCCTGTTAAAAAACCACGGCATTCCATCAATAACTCTTTAAAAGTCAACTTCATTATAGAATCGAAACAAGAACCTTCTATCTTTTAGTTCCAATATCGTGACTCCTTCAATTGGATGCCAAGTCTCTACCAAAACATTCCGAAGTGATGAGAAGTGAATAACACTATTAGTCAAAGCCTTTCCAACTAGGCAGAGGTGAAATTCTTCTTCAATATCCTCTAACTCATCATCATCCCTGACTGGATCGTTCTCTTCATTCACCAATCTCATACTTGCCAATTATTCTCCCATTTTTCTTTCTGGTGAGCTGGAACCCATTAATCAAATCAAAAGGATAATAGGTATTTTTGAAAGAACCCATTAATCAAATAAAAAAGATAACAGGTTTTTTGAAAAAGTCAACAAAATTGAGTTGTTTCTCTAAAAAGAACTACCAAACGACGGTAGACAAAACAAAACTAAAAAAAACCTAACAGAGAAAAAACCCTAGACGTGCGAAGAGCGCAGACTAGTTAGTATTTGTATATTCGTGTCTAAATATATATGATATGGTAAATAAATGATAATTATAAAAATATAGGGAAGATAGATGGTGAAGTTATTTTAATGTGATAATTATGTTTAATGTATATTATAAAAAGTTTTACATAATAATAATTTAAGTTATATGTTTTGATATTTTCAAGAATTCTTATTTTATTTTATATTTATTAACATGGGTTATAGTTTAATTATTATTTTACCATCGTATCCAAAATAGTCAAATTTATGCACGTGTTTAACATATAAAAATGCTTCAATGTCTAAGTTTTCATTTTTTTAATAAAATAAAATTTTATATTTATGTTTACCCATAAATTTCTATGGATTTATATTAAAATAAATGTATGCTGTGGTGGAGTTTGAAATTTATTTTGGAGAGGCAAAATTAAATGGTGTTTTTATGATAGTAAAAATATAATTTTATCATTTTAATATATTATATTTTTATAATTTTAAAAATGTTAAATTATATTTTTATTATTTTTATAATGTAAAAGTATAATTTTACTATTATTACTTTAAAATTTTATAAATTATAAAAAGTTTTAATTAAAAATTCATCATTTTAGAGAACCATGACTCCCTAAATCTACACTTCCCTCTACCAATGTATGAAATATTCATAAAAACATGAACAAAGAATTGGATAATTCCAATATTTCTTTGAAAAGAGCATAATATTTTCTTTTTGAGTTGAATTTTAAATTAAAATACACTTTTAAAAAGTTTAATTTTAAAAATTACATTATCGAGAGAGAAAACTACAAACTTTAAATATGAATTATAAAACAGATTTATTTTAAAAAAAGTAGACAAAAAATTTTAAAAAGCTTTATTATTATTTATTTTAGAGTTCAAAAAATTACTTTATTATTCTTTTTTAGTGTTCAGAAATTTAATGTAATTAAATGTTAATTAGAAATTCTATTACACTCGTATACATGTGGAAACCATGTACTTAGGGCATAAAAAATGAAATGAATGGATTGAAACTAATTAATAATAAAACATAAAATATGTATAATATTAAAATAAAAAATAGATTAAATTGCGAATAAAATGAAATTCAAACATGTAAATACATTATATTGAGATTATTAAATGTGTTATAATTGTTTATCATGATGTTGTCATCAATTTTAAATTAGTGTCGAGATGCCTTGCGACATCAACTTAATCAACAACCTTATTAAAACTAGATTTTATGACATTGATATGTGGGTGAACGAAAATATTTTATATTAATATATATATATATATTTAAACAAATGATTGTGGGTGAAGTGATAAGAGATTTTTATTTGAATTTATTGGTCTTGTGTTTGATTCTCAAATTATGTTTTTGAGTTGCTTTATTTGAAATATTATATAAATTTTTGAAATAAAAAATACCCTTATAATAATATTAATTACCCTTTAAAAGTAAGGTATTTTAATAATTTCATAACAGAATTGATGTCGAGTAGACTCATGATACCAACTCAGACAACCATTTCATATATAGTATAGATAAACAAATTTGGGGAGAAAAATATTTTATGTTAAATGTTAATTTTTAAAAAAATTACTTAAGAATTATTATTGGTTTAGTAACAAGCTGCAAGAGTCACATGGTTTGGACCATTCTACACGACCGTGTGACTCACATAGATAATTGTTGTTGCAATAGTGTTGGTGAGATTAGCTATTGTGTACGGATAAGGTGGCACCGTTAAATAATAATATGACACTTTCTTATTAAATAAAATAAAATAAAAAATAATGAAAGACCTATAAATAAAGAGTGAATATTTGGTACATTGATAATATATATTTTTTATTTCACAAACAGTTTTAAAAAAGTGACATGTGTTTTTTCTTTTAAATATCTATTTTTTAATATTTTATTATACTCGTATAGGATATGTGACAACTTTTTGACACTGCTTATGGATTTTAAGAACTCTAGTGGCAATGTATAAGGTAATTTCCCATAAATATTAATGATTTTATTTAAACATAATTAAATAATAATTAATTATAAATTAATACTAAAACCTTAAACTTACAGCTCTTAAATTATAAACCTTTAACTCGAGATCTTAAAACTCAAAAATTATTAATATTTATTTATAATAGTTATGAGAAACCTAACCCTTCCAAACGACGTTGATCTCTAAACACTAATCATTAATATTTTGACCACAATCTCGGGGCATTTCCTTCTTGCGAGAACACTAACTGTATCCACAACACACTTCTCAGCGTTTGGATATATGATATATAGATATATGATAGTTGGAACTTTGAACGAGCAATAATATAGCTTCAGGATTATGTTGTAAGCCTTCCTCCCATGGTGGTTAAGCAAGAATTATGATTAATATGCATTTGTTCTTGTTTATTAATATCGTTGAGTAAGAATGTGTTGCTTGAGACAGATAGTAAAAAAGTTACTTAAAAAATTCAAGCAATTGGAGAGAAATAAGGTTGCTCAATAGTGATACACACCATTAAGAGCCTACTTCAGTAAGATTAGATGATACGATTAATATATGTGTTTAGAGAGGACAACAAAGTAGTGAATGGTTTGATAAATATAGTTTTCTCAACATCGTTAAGTAAAAATATATTAAAGCAACCACCAAATGAAAATTTTCAAGTACTACATAAAAATCCTCTCGATATAATGTAATCTTTTATAAATTTACATTAGTTTAATCTCTTTTTTGTACCAAAATACTTATTAAAAAAACTTTGTTAATATATTAACGTGTTCTTCTGTAGGAACAAAATCAATCATTAACTTTCCCTCAAGCACTTTCTCACGCACAAAATGCAAGTCTAACTCACAATACTTAAAACTAGCATGGTGAATTGGGTTTGCTGCCATCAACACATTGGATGTATTATCACACCATAATTTTGGTTGTGCAACAAGCTCAGGTCCCATCTCCTTAAAGCAACTGTTCTATCCAGAGCACCTCAAAAACAGAGTTGGTAAGGCTATGATAATCTACTTTACTCTAGATGTCGAACGAGAAACCACATGTTGCTTCTTCCAACACCAAGTAACTAGGTTGAACGTCTATCATCAACACAGATACCCAACTAGAATATATATCTCATGTATTATTGGTAAATAATAATATCATATTTTATTATTAAATAAAATAAAATAAAAATAATGGAAGACCTATAAATAAAGGTTTTTTATTCACATGATCAATGAAATTTGTAGATCATTCAACTTTACGACACTACTGTAAATTCAAGTATTCTTTAAAACTATAATCATGTCTATCTCAAACAAAAATAAAAATAAATATACAAACTTTTAATTTTCATTCATAATAAAAAAATAATTTTTAGCTAAATGAAAACGCGTCTTACATAACGTGTTTTTCTTTCTCTCTAAAACAATGTAAATCGATAAATTTAAAAAAATGACACATTTTCTTAATTTTTTTTCAGTATATATACATAAATTAACCAAAATTTAATGTATCCATTATTATAGATATTAAATGCTGGTTTATTATCCATTTTCCGCTTTTTTTGGTGCCCAACTTTATTTATTAGCTTTATATATATATATATATATATATATATATATATATATATATATATATATAAAATGCTACATTAAATTTTGCTCTATAGAAAAGAAGAAAAAAAAGTCATATTTTTATTTAAATTATTTTGAAAAAATATTTGGTACATTATTAGTAGAGTTTTTAGACTTGACAAGAAATATTAGGGATTGATAAGTGTCTTATAAGATATAGTACAATATTAAAAAATAAATAATTTTTTAACACCCTAAACCCGAGCTAAATGGAATCACTAACTCAAGAATGTCACAATGTCACCACAGAGAAAAGCCCCATAACACATTGAAAGCAAGTACACAGTTATGTTATATATGAATAATAAGTTCAACACCAATTTAAAGCATCAACACAATTCAAAAGTTCCACACCTAAATGTCTATCATAGCATACTAATAAACTAGCTATAAGTCCTAAGAGTCCTAGAATGACCGAGCACCTCGTCTGTCGACCATCAAGACTGAAAAACCCTGAAACACCGTTAAATAAGTCAGTGCAAGATATAATGATATTTCACAAATTTCATTATCACAATCATAGAAAGCACTATTTCAGTTTTGTAATCAAATTCGCAAATCTCAATCAGATAGACAGTTGTATCGCAATTCAATGGTACAGTACAAATACAATTATAGTTATGCATACTTACCCCTGCACACCATAGAGTGTCAATCTGACACATTGCATTGTTTACAACTTCACTGCCATTTCAATGGTATTCTTATAGTGTTTACAGTGTCACTGCCATTTCAATTATAACATTGCAAGTGTTTTCAGTGTCACTACTAATCGATAAAAATTCTCGAGTAGTGAAATCACTGTAACGATTCAGTCACTTCCTTCGGATCATAAGCCCACCTCATGCTGATGCAAAACCACTGGTACACGACCATGTACCTAACCGTGTGTCCCCGTACGTTAATTCCCAAAATAGTATACACATACGGTCTGATACACGCCCGTGTGCTCAGCCCGTGTGTCACTACACGCACGATCTGGCACACGACCTGGACACACGCTCGTGTACCATTGAACAGAGGGAAAAACTGGGTAAAAATGTAGAAAAATTATAGGGAAAATCAAGGGTTTTTAATACCCTATATTACAGAAGCAAAGTAATTCCGCAATGAAGTTTCCTAGCCTCTAAACAAAGCAACAGGAGTTCAAATTCACAGTTAATTCCAACGAATTAACAAGCAACACACTCAACGAAGCCATCAAATGCTTGATATAACTTTCATCTCACAATCACAGTACCTTCAATTTCGACGAGTCGAATCGAACTTTACGCAAATCGTGGTGTTTACTACCATTCAAAGATCATGCTAAAACATCACAATCAAACACTACATACAAATTGTACGATTTCAGATTATTACCCAAAACTTACAAGTTAAAAATGAATAATTGACACATTTTACTCAAGTCGAACCCCTTGATTCCTATATCTTACTAGCGATGTTAATGAGCAACGGAAACCACGTTCAATCGTACTTTTACCACAATCAGAAATAAACAAATAAATAAAAATTAAATAAAAATAACAAAAGGAAAACAACAAAGCTATGGAAGAACGAAGAAGTTTCAACAAAGAATAAAATGTTTTTAACAGTTTATTTTTAAAAGATCAAATTCGCAAAATAGGTAAATAAGAGAAAAAAACATATCTATATAAACATGTACGCTTACGTAAAGATTTGAACACGAGATCCATGAATAGACAAATATATGCATGAGTATTGAACCACTAGGTCATCGTTGAAACCAAAACACGTAGAAGTTAATTTATGCTCCCATTTCACGATCTCAAATTCGAGCAGAGGGAAACATAGAAATTTAGATTCAAAAGGTACGACTCGAACCTTAGGTCTCAAGTGGGCAAACAGAGTAAAAAAAACCACTGTAACAGTGACAGATTCAATGTTAAGCTAACACAAAAAAATTTTAAATTTTTGGGGCGTTGCAACTCTCTCACCCGTAAAAGAAATTTCGTCCTCAAAAATTTCCTGAATCGAACAAATACGGATATTGTTGACGAATCAAATCTTCAGGTTCCCAAGTGTCTTCCTCCGTTCTTTGATTCTGCCACAGAACCTTAACCAACGCCACAGTTTTCCTTCGCAAGAGCTGTAAGACCCTAATTCACCCAATCTCAAAAGCCCAACAGAAATAAAATAAAACCAAATAAAAAATAAAAAGGTTTTATTTAATCCATTAAAAGTCCAAATTACAACCCATGTTTACAAAGCCCAAATAGGGCAAATAGCCCAAACATAACCCAGAGGGCCAAAACATTAACACAAAAATTGAAACACTAAAAACCCTAGCATCCAAGCTTTACCTGCCGCCTCTCCGTGTCATCACACACCACGTCAGTACCACATCAACCTCTCCTCAGTTCCATTTTAGCCACGTGACTCCTCGTCTGCTGCCCGTTGACCCCTCGACTCTCGAGACCGTTCCTCTGCCCAAAGTCCCTTCTGTTGCCCCTTGCACTGAAATGGCAAGGTTGCTCTTCCCCAACATCGTTGACCCCGAGAGACGCCCTTCCACCGTATCACTCCGATACTACCTGCAACAAAGAAAAAAACAGACGACGGAGAACAAGAAAAAATATAAAGCAAAAAGAACAGTAACAATGTAAATTTCTTCGGCTATCAAACCCATTACTATGAATCTGTAAAAAGGAACACAAAAAAATACAAAAAAGGAAGAACCAATCGAATCAAAATATTATTTTTGCAAGGAATAAGAGAAACGAGCAGAAATCGTAACATCTACGATTCGAAAGTAGCAAACTTCAAATCGATCTATTTTTTTATATATATTTGAAATCGTATATATATATATATATATATATACGATTAAAATCTAAGACAAAACTATAAATAAAAAAGAAGAATAAAAAGGTTTAAACCCTAAGAAATAAAAGATTAGATTTCGAAAGTTAATAAAAAATGATTTTTGTAACCTTTAAAATTTGCACAGATTTAAGTTTATATCTAGATCCATTTTTAAAAAAAATATAATGAGAAAATTCTAAAAAAAATAATGAAAAAAAGATTCTAAAAATGAAAAAATAAAAAAATTCAAAACTTTTTTTTTTTTAAAAAGGAGCATCGAAACTAGATTAGGGTTTATAATTTAAAAAAAAAAAAAAACTTTTGTTGTTTTTATGAAAATTTGGGCTCAATCTTGTTAGATCGAAGCCTAGATTTGTTTCTTGTAAAAAAAAAATCAAAAAAGGGAATGTTTACTTACCTAACTGTCGTGGACGGTGGCGCGTGATGATCGGAAATGGCGGAGTTACAGCAGATCGAGGATTGAGCTTGCGTCGAAGGTGGCTAGGGTTTGAGAGAAAAATAACAGAGAAAAAGTGGGTTCTTAGAAGAAAGAACGATAAAACGAAAATTTTTCAGAAATTTTGGTTTAAATACCCTAAGGTAAACGACACCGTTCCAGACTCTATCAGGGTAACATTGAAACGTTGCTGTTTTGGAAGCAGATTTCTTTGAAAAATAAAAAGGAAAATTTTCCTTAAAGATCCTTTTGGTTTGCAAGCAGTCACAACATGGTACTTCCTATTTTATTTCCTCCTCTCACGACGTCGTTCCAAGCCAAACTTCAATGGCTTTGGACAATAGCGTTTTTTTAACAACAAATTTTCAAAATAAAAGTGGGAAATTTTCCAGCAAAATCCCTCTATTTTTTTTAAAGTCAGTCCAGTTACCTTTTTTTTTTAAATAGCAAACATATTTTACCTTTTTTTTTTAATTTAATTTATTTTCCTTTATTAAAATTTGAATCTTTTGTTTCTTAAAAAAAAAAAAGATCTTTGTTCTGTGCCTTTTTATTTATTTTCAGTTTTTCTTAAAAATTCAATTCCTTTTATTATTTTAACCTGTTATTGTTTTATACTTAGTTAATCAATTTATTTTATTATACTTATTTATTTGACATTTTGATTCTTTATTAAATCACACCTCTACCCTTCTTTAATGTTGTTTGAACCCCCTTTAATTAGTTTTTTCTTGCTCATAAAATTTGCTCCATGTATATATATTTTCTTACCTTCTCATTTTAATTGCAAATTGAAAGTGCATTCATCCAAGTTTTTTTTTAGTAAAAGCGTTTTGATAAAGTGAAATGTTGTCATCATTTTAGAGGCAATATTCGTTGCTCAAAGAACTCAATGGAATCGTGCTCCAATTTATGAGGTGCGATTTTATATTCGAACTTACGTAATTGAGTATCCTTTTTTTTATATTTAAAACATGCACATTTTTGTCGATGAATGTTCTGTCTTTTTCAAGTGTCCAAGACATCAAGTTCCTAACTTACGGGATATGATTCTCAATTTACTCGAAAAGAAAAATATCGTTTATTCATGATTTTTTTTCACTTCAAAATATATCATTTTTTATATGTTAAAAGATTATATCTTAAATTTGATCAATCGATAAATGATTTTTATTTGTCTGAGTACTTGAAATATTGTGTCCCTAACTTAAGGCACATGATTTTTCTTAATTAACTCGAGATAAAAAAAATCATTTTTCGTAAGATTTAAATTGTTTCATTTTACATGCTTTAAGGATCACATTTTTTATTTTCTTCAAATTCTTGATTTTCAAACAATAAGATATTAAAAAATCGATTAGGTACCAAGTTTTTTGGGTGTGTGAGGATGCTAATCCTTCCTTACACGTAACCAACTCTCGAACCTATTTTTTGATTTCGAAGACCAAAACTTTGTTTAAATAAACTTGAATATTTTATGGGGATCCAATCACACCAAATTAAAAGATTGGTGTTGACTCCTATTTTTTCGATTAAAAAATTAAAAGTCGGGTCGCGTTTCAAAAATGGTTTCGATAAGACCTTAATGTTTCACTCAAGAATTTAAATCGGCTCTTCTTCAAAAGTTAGGTCAGCTCTCACCTCGATCTCTTTCATTGGAACAATGTGGGAAGGATTGGACCGATATCTTTGAAACATCGAAACGAGAAACACATAATGAATTCGATCAAGCTCGGGTGGCAATTCAAGCTGATACGCCTCTGGTCCAACTCGTTTCAGAATTTGGTAAACCCCGATAAGTTTCAGACATAGTTTACCCTTTCATCCAAATCGGAGAACCTTTTTTCATGGTGGCACCTTCAAGAACACCTGATCACCAACAAAGTACACTATGTCCTTCCTTTTTAAGTCTGCATATGACTTTTATCGATTAGAAGCAACTTTTAAACGATCTCGAATCAACCGAACGATATTCTTTTTCTCAAACACTAACTCACGACCTAGTACCCGTCTCTCACCCAATTCGGTCTAACACAAGGGACTTCAGCACTTACAACTGTACAAAGCTTCGTAAGGTGCCATCTGTATACTAGATTAAAAGCTATTGTTATATGCAAACTCAATCAATGGTAAATGATCTTCCCAGCTACCCTTGAATTCGATTACACAACTCTGGAACATATCCTCTAAGATTTGTACAACCCACTCAGACTGACCATCTCTCTGAGGATGATACGTAATACTAAAGTCCAATCGAGTACCCAACGCTTCATGTCGCTTCTAGAATTGAGAGGTAAAACGCAGATCCCGATATGAAATAATTAAAATCGAGACTCCGTGTAACCTAACAATCTCAGCCACATGCAACTTAGCTAGCTTTTAAAGTGAGTAATCGGTTCAGAGTGGTAGAAAGTGAGTCGACTTGGTTAATCGATCAATAATAACCTAAACAAAGTCTTTCTTAGTGGATGTTAAAGGTAACCCACTGACGAAATCCATCGTCGCCCGTTCTTATTTCCATTGAGGAATTATGATTGATTGCAATAATCACGAAGGTAATTGATTTTCGGCTTTAACCTTTTGACAAGTCAAGCAGTACGAAATGAAGGTAGTCACCCCCCGCTTCAATCCAACCACCAGTAAATCTCTCACAGATCTCGATACATTTTGTTTCTACTAGGATGCATAGCATAAGGGCTGTTATGAGCGTCCTGTAGGATTGATAATCTCAATTCAGATTCTTTGGGTACACAAACACGACCCTTGAAACACAAAATCCTAACACTATTCAACCTGAATTTAGTCTCGTTACTCGATTCAACTATACGTAGACGATGAACCAAAGATTCATCTTGCAACTGTTTTGCCTGAATCTGATCAACCCAAGATGGTTTCAACTGAAGTTTGACTAACAAACTACCGTCATCACACAGTTTCAGTCGAGCAAACATCGCTCGCAATTCATTCGTCGCTCGTAAACTAAAAGCGTCAGCTACAACATTAGCTTTACTCAAGTGAAACTCTATTGTACACTCATAGTCCTTGAGTAGTTCAACCAATCTACGTTACCTTATATTCAACTCTTTTTAAGTTAACAGATACTTGAAACTTTTGTGATTGGTATAGATTACACAATTCTCCCCATACAGGTAATGTCTCCAGATTTTCAACGCGAACACAATTGCAACTAGCTTAAGACGTGAGTAGGGTAATTGCCTCATGTCTCTTAAGCTGTCGAGAGGCGTACGCTACCACTTTGCCTTCTTGCATCAAAGCACATCCTAAGCCAATGTGTGATGCGTCGCTATAGACTTCAAACTCTTTACCCAATTCAGGTTGAACCAATACAGGAACTTGTCTCAGAACAGACTTAAGCTTCTCAAAGCTTAATTGATGCTCCTCGGACCACCTGAATGGAACACTTGTGCAGAATTTTAGTTAGAGAAGATGCTATCAAGGAGAACCCCTCAACAAACCTTCGATAATAACTCGCTAAATCGAGGAAACTTCGAAGTTCAGACACATTCTTCGACTGTTTTCACTCAACAACCACTTTAATTTTCTTAGGATCAACTCGGATCCCCTCAACAGTCACTACGTGTCCTAGAAACTTAGACAACCAAAATTCACATTTACTAAACTTCGCATAGAATTGCTTCTCACGAAGTGTTTGAAGCAAAATACGAAGGTGCTCATCATGTTCAGTGTTAGTTTAGAGTATATCATAATATCGTCTATAAAGACCACTACAAACTAATCCAAGTACGATTGAAACATCCGATTCATTAATTCTATAACTACCGTCGAAGCGTTCGTTAAACCAAATGGCATAACCAGGAACTCATAATGTCCATAACACATTTTGAAAGTCATTTTCAACAAATCTTCCTCCTTATCTTTAAGCTGATGATAGCGAAATCGAAGATCAATTTTTGAAAATCCGTAACTTCACAGAACTGATCGAACAAGTCGTCAATTCGTGGGAAAGGATATTTTTTTAATTAGCTTATTCAATTGACGGTAATCCATAACATCTGCATCGTACCGTTCTTCTTGACAAACAAAATCGATGCTGCCCACTAGGGCACACTTTATCAAATGAACCCTCGATCGAGAAGTTTTTGCAAATGAGCTTTCAGTTCAGTGAGTTCCTTCGATACCAAGCAATAAGGAGCGATGGACATCGAAGCAGTACTCGGTAACAAGTCGATACCAAACTCAACCTCTCGGGTTGACGTTATGCCCGACAATTCATTAGGAAAGACATCCGAAAAATCCCTAAATGTCCGAATATCACTGTCAGTTAGCTTAGTTGGTATGGAGTCAGAGATGAGAGCAAGGTATGCGTCACACCCTTTTCGAACTAACCTTTCATCCACAAGGGCAAAGATAACATTGAAGAGAATCTCGCCACACCTCAACCACAACTACATCATTATCCCTTTCAATTCTCAAAGTAACCCTCTTGGGCGCGTAGTCAAGATTAACTCCATGTGCTATAAGCCAATCCATACCCAGTATCATATCGATTCGAACGAAAGCTCCATCAACTCTATCGGGAAGGCAATTCCTTAGATCTCTAACAGTACCCGCTTAAACACTGTCAACCCGAACAGACTGACCTAGAGGACTAACTACAGAAATTTTACTAGTAGTTTTAAATATAGTATTAGCTATGTAGGAGTGAGTAGAATCAATATCAATCAAAATAAAATACGGTACAGAATAAATAAAGAACATACATATAATAACATCGGTGTCGTCTTTGTCCTCATGAGGTCTAGTCGCATAGACAAGTGTCGACTGTCGAGCCTCTTTCCGGTAACCCATGACCTCTACCAAAAATAATATAGCCCTTACCGAAAACAGTATTACCTCTACCAGCCTCTCGACCTCTAGGTGACGGTAGTGTCGCTCTTACAGATTGAACGGTGCTTATAACTGTTACTGGTACAATCACTAGTGCTTGATCAGGTCAGTACGGATAACCTCGCACTTTATGCTTTAGTGATCCACAATGAAGACACGTTCTTGTCTTCCTCCAACACTCACCCGAATGGCGTCTCTCGCAGTAGTTACAACGTATTATCGTGCTGGAACCTATCGATACCTCAACCCTCGGAAGTCCATCGGGTCTCGCTCGTTTCTTGTGGATCCTGTATCACGCTTGATTCTACCATGAGCCCTTACCTGTTCCTTTTTCACACATCCAGTACGTTTAACTTCCCAAATGATTTTCACCTTTTCAACCAACACCCCAAATACTCGCTCTTTGAGAAGCAATAAAAACTTTCAGATCATATCGAAGTCCATCCTCAAAACGGACACACTTATCATACTTTTTCGCCATCAAGGCTTGTGCGTAACGACTCAATCTCAAAAATTCAGTCTCACTCTATGCTACGGACCTATCTCCTTACTGTAGGTTCATGAACTTGCGACGCTGAGCGTTGATATAACTGGCTTTGATGTAGTTGTCCTGAACCGTACTCTTAAAAGCATCCCATGTTACTACCTCGAATTGGAGCTCTTACTCAACAATCAACCACCACTTGTAAGTTTCATCACGGAGTAGGGACATTGTACCCCTCAGTTTCTCTGCAGGAGTACAGTCCAAATCATTTATAATACGCTCAGTGGGCTCGATCCAATACTCAGTTAAAGTAAGGGAAACTCTAGTGAGATCTCTAAATAACTCAGCTCTATTTGAATGGAACCATTCAATAACTGATCCTCGAGCTACGAACCTAGTACAAGCTTCAACGAACCTATCCAACATACATAATATCGTTTGGGACACAAGATCGTCCCCGATCGACTCAATCACACTAGTAGGAATACCAACAGTCTCACTGGGCTCTAGAATATGGATGTTTCCCATGGAGGATGACTCGGCTTGAGCTCTTCCTTAGTGCCCTCGCGTTTCATGTCTATGACTTCCTCGCGAACTCATGCTTTCAATTACTACAACATCAAAAGCGCATAAGTCAGTGTAACGTGAGTACAACATAGATTTAGTTATCATAGTGCAGAAGGCTTATTAACATTATAATAAATATTTTCAAGTACGGGATCGAAAACTCGATCTTTTTAAAATCAGTTATTCAGTTCTTACTTTGATAGGTCTCATTTTAACTACACCAATCCGAGTGTTGTCAAACCTGGGTTTGATACCACTAAATGTAACACCGTAAACCAACCTAGACAAAATGAGTAAGTTAAGAATGTCACTATGTCCCCACAGATAAAAGAACCATAGCGTACTAATTTAAAGCATACTAAGTTATGTCATATATGAATAGTAAGTTCAACACCAATTTAAAGCATTAACAAAATTCAAAAGTTCCACACCTAAATGTCCATCATAACATACTAATAAACTAACTATAAGTCCTAAGAGTCCTAGAATAATTGAGCTCATCGTCCGTCGGCCATCAAGAGTAGGAAGACCCTGAAACACCATTAAATAAGTCAGTGCAAGATATAATGATATTTCACAAATTTCATTATCACAATCATAGAAAGCATTATTTCAGTTCTATAATCAAATTCTCAAATCTTAGTCAGATAGGCAATTATATCGCAATTCAGTGGTATAGTACAAATACAATTATAGTTATGCATACCCACCCCTATACACCATATTTGTTCAACCCTAACACATCAATTTCTAACCTCGCACACCATTGATAGATACCTATGACTAACCTCGAAATCATTCGTCGAGACATTGTTGTTTACTTTGTTGGTCTCGTCTCTTTCAAAATCAGACATCTCTACTTTTATCTGCAAAAAATGTGGTTAGATCGGATTCTTCTATCTCACACTATCACAGGTTCATATGGCATGTACTACTAGATCATTTAATATAGTCAATACAATCTAAGAAATGGCTAAATCGTAAGCTCTAATATCACTAAATATAACACTCAAACCTTGAAGTCGTCCCGATTAGGTTCCCCGTGTTACTATTCATATATCACTACTCATACTTTGAAGTCATATCATTTGATATTACATTATTAAAGAAATACATCCAACATGCCATAAATTATCAATTAATTATAATTACCATTTAACGAGAGCAAAAAAGTTATTTCAAGGTTTTTGGAGACTTTTATCGGTACTTGTTGGACAAGTATCGGTAGTTGTCAAGTCAGTAAACAGTTTAAGAATAGTGCAAACCTCTACCGATACAAATGATAGTTCTACAGATACAAGTGACTCTTCTACCGAAACAAGTCTTACTTTTATCGATACTAAAAACTCCAAAGCGCTAAGAAGTCTCACCCTACAACTTCTACTGATACAAGTACACAAACTACTAATACTTTTAAGTACAGAACTATCGATACCTTAAATGCAACTACCGATACAACCCAAGTCAGTGAACAACCTTTCTCTTACGCTGTACTTTACCGAGACATGCATGAGTTCTACCGACACAAGTACGCAAAATCTTAAGAATCATGCCAAAATACTAGTTTATCAACACACATCATTCTTAACTTCAAAATGCATTAACCAATACAAAATCCATTGTTTCCAAGTCATTACATTATGCCTTTAAGTCTATTTTCTAACTTGAGCAAACATACATTAATACATTCAATATTTCATCAAACAAAACAAGATCATTCTGGGTTTAGATACATAAAGCAAAAGATAACATCATCCTAGTACATGTTATAAGACCAAGTGATTTAAAACTACCAAACGAGCTCGGGGATAGTGTGTCTTTGAGGAGATGATTTGATCTTCAAGCAGCAAAGTAATCTACAAAACAACAATAACCTCTTTGGTAAGCTTCATAGCTTAGTAAGTTCGAAGAGTTTAAAGAATTACCAATCATGCATAAAGTAGTTATAACTCAACCGCGCTAGCATGTATTGTTGCTTCCTCAAACCATATTTAGTATTTCAGCTTTCCTGTCTGTAACTTTTCTGTTACCAGTACTCGATGCTACTCACACGAGCTATCGAGGATTCACAATATATGCGGTACCTCAACCATAGGTACGATATTTGTCTGTAAACTGTCCCCTAACGATACTACTCACACGAGCTGTCAAGAATATGCATTCAAGCATAAATCTCAACCATCGTAGGGCTTGTAATCCATTAAGGATTCATCTTTTTTTCGACTCACAATGCTGCTCACACGAGTTGTCGATGACTTTAAGCTTACTATCTCTTTCGTTTCGTTTTCTTCGATCTCGTTGAAACCAAATGCTTCCATTTGATTCCATTAATAAGATATATACAAACAAGAGACATTTAGATACAAATTTACATTACGAACTTACCAGACTAAATTGCAGTTACGGTTAAACCTCAGGGATTATTCCGTTAATTTCCCTTTTTAGTGATATGAGGCACGATCGTAGTTTACATCCACAAACGATCCAATTCTCACATTAAATCATACAATTAGGTCATTCCACACAATTTAGTCCTTTTTGGGAAAATTATAGTTTTGCCCTACAATTTTCCTTTTATTCAATCTAGTCCTTTCAAGCATAAAACATGCAAATAACCTTTCCTTTACACAACCAACCATAGTCGAAATCCTTAGGGTGTTTACCCAACCCCAACACATATTCATTTTCACAACAATACATGTATTTTCATCAGTTTTACATTTTAGTCCTTAAGCTCTAATTTCATAAAAAATCTCTTTACAAAAAGATCTAACCCAAACATCAAACATTCAAATCTATTGAAAGCTTTCAAGAGCAAGCATTTTCAACAATGGCAAGTTTTATAATATTTGACAGATTCACAAATTAGTAGATTAGCTAGATTAAGCAAGGACGGACTCAAAAACATAAAAATAACCAAAAACGGCTAACATTTGCTTGCTCAAATAAAAAATTCAAGCTTAGGATGTAAAACCTTAATTTTTCTCCTTTCGGCCAAAGGTTGAAGAAGAAGTAATGAAAATATATGTGTTTTTCTTTATTTTTCCTTTCTTAATTTCATTTACATATCAATAACAAATTTGTAATTTTTATAACTTTCATAATTAAACTTCCTTAATCATTTTTAGCGTTAATTAACCATTCCCCTTTAATACCTAAGTGTCATAACATCTCACTATCTCTTTATCCATGGCTAATTTACCCCTTTAACCCTTTTAATCACTTATCTCTATTTTTGTACCCTTTTACGATTTAGTCTTTTCTACTCAGTTCACTATCTAAACTTTAAGATTTCTTATCCAACTTTTAATGCAATTTTAATGACATCATAAATATTAGAATAAATACTTTTTTAACTCGACTCATCGAAGTTGTGGTCTCGAAACCACTATTTTTGACACCACTGAAAATCAAGCTATTACATCTGTGATCCGCCAATCGAGCAAAATGTGTATAAAGGGTCAAGTGTAAAGGTTTGTGTATAGTTATCTGCTAGGAATAAAAAATGTATCCGCTAAAGTTTGACTCGTGCCAACGTTTACTTTTCATCAACCGTGTAATACCAATGAGAGGATATCATTTACCCATGTCTCGGGCTACGAATTCCACTGTTGTGAATGACGCTACATATTGCAGAAGTCGTACACTCAATGCACCAGCTTTCGATTTCTTATCTATTCGAGCTTAGGTTTTTACTTACATCAAAGTGTATGAATGTCATAAGTGAATAAATGCAAAAATGGATTCATGATTTATTCTTCTTAGGTCCAGTTTGATGTACTATCAGTCCAGTCAGTCACACTTACGTCTCTATCTTTTGGGAGTCATTTGCTTCGTTGCTCAAGACAAAGCATCTCCTCAATTGGATTTTATAGAGGAAATATTAGTCTTTCAATCGTTTTGCTCATCTCCAATTAGATTAAGGACACGTTTAGGTTCGTCTACTAATATAAGTTCTTTCCGTATAACGATCCGACCACGTAATACCGCTTAATATTAGTTTAAAAATTAGATAATCAATTAGCAACATTTGCTTCCATTTTGCTTTGTGTGAAAAACCATGTGAGGACAATATACAAAGTATTAATATAATTCATTAATAATTTTATTAACCAATCTGTTCAGAAAAATTACAAGTGTACATTGACAAAAATACTACACTTAGGGCACCAAATTCAACAATCTTTTCAAATCATGTAAAAATTATTGCAATGCATGAGACAAGCTAAAAGCGTGTTTGGCGAAGATTGTTGATCCAACATATCTGGAAGATATGTGATTTGCCTCCGTAAGAAAAGATGTCAACTATCATATACAAATAATACACAACATGTATAGTTCAATTGAAGGGTGGTTACATCAAAGGTGAGAGAACAAAACATATTTCACAAAAATTATTCTTTACTCATAATTTTAAAAAGAAAAGTGGTATGGAAGTTCAACAAATTCGTTCTAGTGATAATTTAACTGATCTATTTACCAAGTCATTGGCAACCACAATGGTTGAAAGGCTAGTATATAATATTGGAATGTGTCGACTGAAAGATATATTGTGATGTCTCCATTAGGGGGAGTCTAAAACAAGTTGTACCCTTTTCCTTTAATCAAGGTTTTGTTTCACTGGGTTTTCTTGGTAAAGGTTTTTAATGAGGTAGCTTGCAATTGGAGATTGTGTATTTTTTTCTTTCATTAGGTTTTTATTCCACAGAGTTTTTCCTAATAAGATTATAACGAGACAAATTTTGTTTGATGGACATCCAAGGGGGAATGTTGTAAATTCATTGATAAATGGATGTTCATATAACACCATAACCCCCTCCCAAGAATCCATTTTCTTGCTATTCTTGTAAAACATAAAAAATTATAAGGTACTTTAATTATGTTAACTAAGCCTTATTGGATAACATGTTTTGATATAACAAATTAAAATGTTTTTTGAATAAAAGTTAAGTAGAACTCAAGATAGAAAGACCTTAGAAAACCTTCATAATTCTATTGGTAGAACTAAGTCATCTACTGATACAACTTCAGTTCTACTGATACCTTGAAGACTTCTACCGAAACAAGTTAGGTCAATAGCCAAGTTCAGCCTCCCCTGCACTTCTACCGATACTCTGATGGGTTCTACCGATACCAAATGAAACCCTCAGAGTTCTATCGATACAATAAAGCATTTACCGATATAAAGACTCCAAAGGTCATATTTTGTAAAGTCTTCTACCGATACAAGTATACTTCTTTCGAAACAAAAAAGTTGCAAACTACATTTAATGTTGGTTTTTATGGTTGTAACGACTCTAATTTATTTCTAACGGCTACAAACGTTCACAAGGTTGTTAGAGGACTTAAATACAAGGTTAAGGCTCCCCATTGAATTCAAGAAAGACAAGAAACAAGTGCTTAACTTCTAATAACTCATTTTTTTAATCTTTTCTCAATCTTTTACCAAATATTTCTTGCAAACACTTGTGAGCTTTCGTTGTATTCACTTAGCTCAAGTGTTCTTCTTTGTATTTGTGTTTAATTGGAAAACATCATGATCTTGTAAGGATTGTTTCTTTGTTTGCTTATTTGTTTTTCTTTGAGAGAGAGTTTATACTTAAGGTTTGGGTAGAAACTTTAAGGGAGTTGTATCTTAAGACGTTGGGGTATAAGTCTTAAGAGAGATTGTAAGGTTAAACCTTGTCCTTAAAGGTTATACAAATCTAGTGAATTTGGGAAAATCCTCAGTTGTGGAAAGCTAAGGTAGTCGAGTAGACAATTTGGGTCCAACCACTATAAATCTTTGTGTTCTTTGTTGCACTATTTTTATTGCTTCCACCATAACATCTCAAAGGTCGATTCAACTTCCCTATTAGTAATCTTGAGTTAATCCTTTTTAGCTAAGAAATTATATTTATTATAGTTTTGTAACCTATAGTAATTGAGACCTTATAAATAGACATATAAAAAAAAATTTGTATCATAAGTAAAAGTTGAATTATCCTTTTATTTTTCTATTGTTTTCTCTAATTATAATTCTCTTAATTCATAATAATAATAATAATAATAATAATAATAATAATAAAAAATATATTTTTTTATTAGTTAAAAAAACCATAGAAGCTAGAGAGAAGGATGATTAGATTAGAGACATAGTATTGGCATACATGCCATTTATTAAGCAATTAAAGTTAGCTCAACTTACATGTAGACTACATAGTGACATAGTGGGATGCATGAAGGGATACCAATTTTTCCCCTCTATAGAAAGGAGACTAAAAGTGTGTCTGATAGTCATCGATCATCATGAATCTTCAAAATATAAGTGTTACGAAAAGATATGAATATTATAAGATAATTTATTTTAGGAATAGTTTTTTATTATTATAAGAAGTAGAGGACGAAAGCGAGTAATTTATATTATAAGAAGTAGAAGACGATCAGAAGTAGTTTTCTTTATCTCAATTTTTTTTAGAGAAAATTTCTATTTCAATTTTAAGTGCTATATGATATGTATATATTTTTTCTTATGTTGATGAATGATAATCGAGACTTTACCCAACAATTATTAATAAGAAACTTTAATTAATAAATTTAAACAAAAAGGCTAATCCATCACGCTTGTACGTATTTCTTTTATTGGTTGCATTAATGCATTTCAATCCACCATGATTGTAATACATGTTTTACTTAACCCTATACTATACCATCGGTATTTTGTTATTAGATTTGTGGGTAATCCCTCCTCTCTTTTTCTTTTCTTTCCAACATAGCTTATGATTTAAGCAGATCGAGTTAGTTTTGAGTCGAGTTAATTTAAATTGAGTTATTTTTTATTTAGATTTTTTAGTATTTCAAGTTGGGGTTAGTGTACGCACAAATTTCATAATATAATATATTACATATTAAGACAATATTAAATTGCGTATAAAATTTTATTAACATATAATCTTTTTGTTTAATGGCAAGAGTATTATTTTATAGGTACAAGAGTTTGGATTTTATCCTAAGGAACCCTATTTCCCACCCTCAATTATAAAAAATTAATGGAAAATATAAATGTAATAAATATTACATTAAAAATAATATAATTTTTTCAAAAAATTAAAAAAATATATATATGGTGGAGATAAAAAGGGCATGGGCTAACCATTTTAAAATGGGTTTAGTTTATGAACACCTCTAATGGCAATCTATACCTATTCATTGTTGATGTGATACTATATTATTTTACATGTCACACTAAAAATTAAAGAAAAATTTAAAATATATAAAAATTAAAAAAAAATCATAAAATACTTATAAAATATTAGAGTTAATTGCATCATACATCCTCAAACTTTTACCCTTATTTTAATTGGTCCCCAAACTTCAAAATATTTTAATTACATCTCAAACTATCGATATTATATCAAGCAAGTCCTATTATTAAAACCATTAATTTAACCATTAAATGATATGTAAAATTTTACGTGACATAATTTAAAATGAAAATTTTAAAGATAAGTAAATTGTAGCCACATAACTTTTAAAATTTAAAAGTAAAATCGAAAAAAAGGAGAGAGTGAGCAATCATTTCTATAAAAACTTCGAAAACCTCAACACCAAGATTTCTATAACATCTATTTTTACATGTTCATATTTAAAATAAAAATATTTTAAATTGCACCACATAAGATCTAACATATCTTTTAATGTTAAATCAACAATTTCAATAACAGAAAGATGTTATTAATATAACATTGATAATTTAAAGACGTAATTAGAATGTTAAAGTTTGGAGATAAATTTAAAATGAGAGTTATAATTTAAGGATATTTGATACAATTAACTCAAAAAATTAAAAAAAAAATTAGATCTTCATCTAATTGGATTAATTTCCTATAATTTTTTAACATAAAAAGATTAAATTTTTTAAGCAGCGAATTATTGCGGGGATGCAACCAAATATTAAGGCATTATAGTGTTACATAACGAATTTTGACCGCAACAATCGTGGTGTTACATAACAAATCTTGTCCAATGTCCCCTAGCCATCGTGGCCACCGATGCCAATCTCGATAATACAACTCGAATTGTTGTCGAGGAATTTGGGTTAGCTGATAGGATGTCAATTCCCTTGCATATCCACATTTTGAACTATAGCTCTTGAAGATCTTGTTTACAACCGGCAACCCCAGCAGGTCCTGTAGAATTTTCCCAATGGAGCACTTTTTCACCTGATTCTCGCCCTAAAATTTAGCTAAAAGCTTCCAAGCATCGGCGACCAAATCACCTGCCTGCACCATAGACATCTAGACTGAAATGAATAAAGCAGTTCATCTATTAGCATTGCACTGAGATAAAGCAGGAATGTTACTTAACAACAATATCATATTTTCATTAATTCCCTCTATAATTCACCAAACAACCAGTACATCTATTGGTGTTTCAAGGCAGATAACTCTTTTTCTCACAGTTCACAGATGAAATACTTAGTACAACTATAAAAGGAAAGGGGGGACGACTCTCAGTAATGTCCCTCTCTTGACAATATATTTAATTTGTCTCAAAAACAAACCAGATAATACAATCATAATCAACTGCAAGTGGTAGTTTCTGGCCAAGTTTTATGCTGACCCTTCATCTTGCTTTGATTTGTCCGACTTTTGCTTTGATGGGTCTAACGGAGATGAAGTGCCCTCCACTCCCATCTCTGCTTTTAGGTCATTGATGCTTTGCTCCAACTCGTTTATACGGTTTCCCATGTCGTCGAGTGCTTAGGAGTTAAGTAAACAATAGTTTTCCCACAATTAATGGTAATACTATTTTCATTTAAAGTAATGCTAATAATAGTGTGAAACATAACCAAGTTTTGAACTTCTTCAAATCTGGCCAACATAACAATTATTAGATAGAGGTTCACATCATTGTCTCAACAAGCATCTTAGTCTTATAATCTAAGATTTCCCCATAAGTTGGCAAATGTACATAACTAATATTTAGACAATTCAACCTATTTATGTAACAATAAAATTAAAAGCTCAACAAGAAAACTAGACAAATTTTTCATTATCAAATACGACAAACCATTTACCAGTGACATTTGATATATTTGACAAAGTTGTTATCTTATGAAAGAACATGTGAAAGGATATTCTTGGTGATAATGGAATCAGACATTGTTTGAAACCTAGATTGCTGCAAATAAAATTTTTGTCAATACAGACATAAAATCCAACAAGAGAGGGTCCAACTATAAACTCACTCACCATTTGTTGAAGAAGATTTTGCACCTATAAAATTCCAAGAAATCATTATCAAAGACTTATATAAGTAAGGGCAAATCAAAAACCTAAGCAAATCACTGCTGATTTACATCCATGAGAGACTATCATCCAACTAGGCAATATAAAATGTTCCTAATTAATCAAAACTGGCAATGATTATACCCTCATGGTGATAGCAAAAAACCATACATTAAAAGCAGTTCTTGTTCATGTTATAATATATATATACAGAGAGAGAGAGAGAGAGATTAGGAACTCACAAAAACAGTCATATCAGCAGTGTTTTGCTTTGAGTCATCCGAATTTTGCCCATCCTGCAAAAAGTATAAGAGTCAGCGGCCATACCACACATCATTAGCATATGACCTTACAACAAAATTAAATCCTTAACTACGCTGAAAATGTACTGTAACGAACTTTACACAAATAATCAAAATTTCTTTTGAGCTTTGGCGGATACTGCTTAAGGAAAAAAAAAAAAAAAACAAGAACAAGGAGTTTTACGCCATTAATTAAAGTTCGGGTATCAGAACAAGTAAAACCTAAAAAAAAAAAAAAAAGCAATAAAAAACTACACTAAAACTAATAATAGAGTCCCCATAAATTAAAACACGAACGCCAGCATTTCAAGCACAAACATTTTTAATCCAAAAAATAGGTGACTAAATATATAATAATAAAATCCAAATGAAGCGTCAAAATCCATAAAGATCCACGAGTTTTAGAGAAAAAAGGATCTAAATCAAGTGGCTCATTATCTCAAAATCTTTTATGAACAATGAGGATTATGAGTTTAGATCGTAGCGTTCTGGGTAATTAAAAAGGATTGGAGCAAAGTGATAATGAGGAAGATTATCAGTTCAAATTATTGTAAAAAGGAAAGGGAGTAGCATTAACCATTGTTTTTGCAGTGGATCTTTGGATGCTCCTCCGTTGCTTACCCGACCCGTAGCTTCAATTTGAAAACTTGGGCGAAATTAGAATTTGTGGCTTCGCTCTCCTCTGTTTATAGGCTGATGGTCCCCTTCCTTTTTCATCCCGGCTTGAACATTTTATTTACCCAATTGCCACTCCCTCGTGATAAATAGTTTATATTTAAATTTATATTTAAATTATGTAATAAATTTAAAAATTCCAAAGTTGAATAATGATAAAAGCATGTAAATTGTAGAGTATAGTGAAAATTAAAATAAATAAAAACACTAGATAATCTTTTTGGTGTCATTGTATAATTCTCTCTCTCAATAATATTATTGTTTTAATTAAGTTTGAAAAAATACAAAATCTAAAGGATATTTTTGTGAACGAAGCAAATGCTGAAATGGGAAAAATTAGAGTGAGGGAGTGCCTAAAGCTAATAAGAATGTGAATAAAATTCGATTCAATTTGAAAAAAAAAAAAAAAAAGTTAAATTTAAAATTATTCGAATCGAGTTAATCGTATTAATTAAGCTAATCGAGTCAACTCAATTTTTTTTTTCATGAATTTCGAATTCGAATCGAGTTAAATTTTTAAATTCGAGTTAAAATAAAATATTTATTAACTCGATTAACTCAAAATTTTTTCATTCGATTCGATCGACCACTCACCCCTGACACCTAGTGGATTCAAAATTCAAATATTAAGTAACGGATCCCTTCAAGTGAAAGTCTTAAGATATGCTTTTTGTATTGTATTTTTTCACAAAGGAATGGATTCATCATTCATCAAATGCTAAAATAAAAAAAGTTCAGACAAGCATTTCATCAAAGTGAAGTACATAATGATTACAGGCCCCAAAAACAAAGTACATAATGATTCTAGGCACGTGACTCTCACACATGCATCTAAACCTCTTCCTCTATGTGAAGTGTAAATCAAGAATTTAAGAAAGAAAGATACAGTTTGCCTGGATCCCCGCCTTGTAAAAGCTTTGATAAAAGAGTTCAATTTTTTCATCAAATGTTCTAGCGCCGCGCTTCATTTTCCCTTTCGACTAACTGGTTTATTGCTCTCGTAAGGATTTTCGGGCATAGAATACCATAAACCACATAGTATAAGTAAGTGGAGACAAAGGAGTAGGAGAGACGAATACAAGTTTGATGGAAATACGTTCCAGCACAGCTCGATTCCTACGAAAATCAACATGCTGCACAAACAAAATATTCATGAATTATTACAAGGAACTAACTGCAATCAGTTTATTCAAATCCGGTTTGGGGGTAAAGAACCTACCGAAGCAACGTAGGTAAAGGTGTTATCCACAGAACGTGAGGCAAACTATAGAAATACCTGCAATCAGATGAGGGATCGGAAATGGTCTGATTCCATCTAGAAGATTTATGTAGAGAGAACCGATTATACATAGACTAGAAAAGTGCTTATCCAGGGTCATCCAGATACTTGTACTATAGCACAACACTTACCATGAGTAGAATTGATAATGTAATGAACGGGCACATATAATACCGATGAAGTTTCCAACAAACATCGTTGTCACGATATCTGGATTCATTTCCACCAAGTTTAGTATTCCAATGAAGAGGAACAGAAGGGATAAAGGGATTCTTCTCAAAAAAGAACCCATGGAAGGGTCACAACTTACGTTCTTTCTTGAGGGTTTTTGGCCATGCAGAGCAAGATGTTATCAAACAGAAACTAATCCTCGAGCGCAAAAATTTAAAAAGCCCACCTTCATGCCTGCAAGCCATATATAAGAGCAATCAACATGATGTACACAAGTTACAAGCAACTATATAGCCTAAAAGGCTAAAAACTAGAAATTTTATGATAAATTAACACAAACATTCCCCAAATTACATTTTCCTGAAAAAAAAATTGTTCATGATCACATGTTTATCTCTTTTTACTGAGAACATAAGCCATTTCACTTACTTGCACCATTTATAATGAGCGAATACCACGAGTAATACAAGGTGAGCAACCAGCAAAGAGACAGCAAATTCCTTTGACACAAAAATTGGTTCGGGAACAAACTTGAAGTTGACAGACCTAGCCAAAGGATAAATATCAAAGTTAGAACTCAACAACACCCATCGTTGTGCAAGTAAAATACAGAAAAAGTTTTCTGAAAAACAATGAAAGTGCAGTGCTATTCCCAAAAGACCACTCTAACATACAAAACGTCAACCATGCTCATGCACATAACCACCTGTTAGGAAATGTCATCTTGAACCTTTATCGCTTAATTGGCTAAAAGAAAAACCTTTATCCCTTCAAAAAAGTTACTAAAGAACAGTACCCCTGACCCCTAAAATCTATACAGCTCTTTGTATGAAAAGCTATATTTTTCAGAGGCAAGTTTATATTAAGAATCGAACTACTCTAAATATGTTTAATACCCTCAAAGGCAGTAACAGCACGGACATTATAACGCATATGCACCATGGAGTGCTTTTGCATGAGTTTTAAAATTTAAGTTCATTGACTGCAAAAGGGCACACAATTCTTAAGGAGATCAAAGAAATAATTCCGTATCAAAATGATTTATAAAGAACAAATTTCTCAAGTTCGGAATTCTTTAGGTCATGTTTTGACCCAGCAATACAATATGTAGTCCAATGCACAAAAGAAAATCTAATATGTAACCAAGCTGATGAGGCTATCAAGCTAATATTACTTGAAATATCAATAATAAAAGAAAATTTACATCAACGATATTTTTATTTACCACCATTCAGAGAAATGGCACTGATTAATCCTGTCAATATGTTAGTAACCGGCAACTAAGGGGAAGGGTGAGCATTTTCAATACTATAAAATTACCAGAAGTGGATGAAGACACGTCCAAGATTAAAGGCTCGCGATAAATATTCAATTGGAAATGATAACAAAAATGGCAGCCCCAGCACAATCTGCAGAACCTTTTACTGAGTATGTAGAAAGAATCAACACACTGGCAGGAAATGCCTCCTGCCACAAACATTAAGTGCAGTAGTCCAACTCACCTAACCACATTGAAAATAAGTTAAGATGCATGCAGATTTATATTTACTTCCCATGTTAAGAGAGGAAAAGAATATAATCTATAAAGCAAGGTAGGGAAATTGAAATAGAAATCTCGATTAACAGGAAATTTTAATGCTAATAGTAAGTCCTCAAGGGCCAAAGAGGAACAGTTGACACACCTGCACAAGTGCCGCACCAGCTAAAGCTGATATTACCCCACTGATACTCATAGCCTGTTATAAGAAGTGATAACAAAGAAAGACAGAACTGTTTAAGAATAATATCTAACCTAGTTGCTAATTACTAGAGAAATGTAATCAAGCAGAAGTTAATGCACCTTTAGCATGAGTATAAAAAGAGACGGAGCATAGAGTAGGACATTCATCTTTATCGAAACAGCAGCACTACACATAAAAAAAGAGACAAAGTAGGATCCACTTCTTTTCTTTTCCTTCTTAGAAGGGGAAAAAGCTACCGATAAAATGAGCATACTACCTAAAAATAATCAACCCCAAATGCCACCATCCAAAAAGAATGGATCCCATTGCAGCATGGAGGAGTGTCATTGCAAAACAGTCATTAAACAGACGAAGCACAAATATTGAGTGAACTCGCTTTGAAAGACAAAGCAGGATAAGAGCCCACCATGGAAGCTGCAAAGACGTTTTAAGAACAGTAAATGATAATACAGAAAACCAAGACAACAAAATACGGAGTAAGAAACATTAACAATCAAGAACATTTTCCTTTAAATCACCAATCTCGAGTTTACAAGTTTCCAACTTTTAGAGCACTCAGACAAAGAAATATATTATCATCTTTATGAATTTTACATACCAAATCATATAACTAATCAGTAACAAAAAGCAAAAATAGCAGTATATTAATGCCTGAATGGTAAACAAAAGCAAATTTCATACCACATCGGTCTTTACATAGATTAATAAGACAATTCCCAGGTTTATGATGTATAAAATCCCAAACAAAATCTGCAACCAAAAACAAAATGGAAGTAAGCATAAATAAAGCACAGATCCCAGACAAGAAAATTCAATTTGACTAAGCACTAAGATCACCTGAGCTGGAAAAACTTGTCCTCCAGTAACATACTGAATAGCAGAATAAACATAAAGGAAACCAGCTGGGTAAACAAGCGGTCCAGTGTCTCCTTTCAAGTTCGTATAATCCCTTTCTCCTCCAAGAAATCCACTTACCTGTCATCTTAATAAACACTAATTCCACATTATCCCATCAAATAAAAACGAATAGCCGAATTAACCCATTAAGTAAATTAGCTTGATTAGTATAAAAAAAGTACTACACCTGAGACATGTAAGCGTCCCAATCTATCTTCGTATCTGAAAATTAAAAACGGGGAGAAGTCACCATGAGTTCAATTATACGGGGAAGAGAAAGAAAAAAATAACAGTGAAGATTGGGATTTTGGTTATCTTACAAGGGACGTAAGCAATGATGAAGGAGACGAGGAGGGAGTCAATGATGAGTAAAGCCAACGCCATTGTTGTTTTGGGATTTTTCATGAATTTGGGGATCAAAGAAGATGAAGCAGCAGCTTTTGTCCGAGAGCGTTTGGCATGAGCAGAAGTTGAATTTTTTACTGCCATGGATGTTTTTGTTTTGTTTGTCTGTTTGGGTTGAATTTGGTGTTGGCTTGTGTCTTGATGAAGGAGAAAGAAACTGGAATGCTTGAGTTTTCAGAGAACAAACGGAGGTAAATGAAGGAGTTGGGTACACTTGGGTTTGATTGTGGACCGTTTAATTTGGGCTACACCTGCAAATTGGTCCCGTTTGACGGGCCGATCAACCTAATCTTTAAAAATTTCGAAAAATCGATTTAATCTAGACCTGTTCATGGCCACATCATCCGGCCAAACCCGAAAATCCACCCAAAAATTTGGTTTGAATAAAAAAATAAGACCCATGTAAAAAATGGGTCGGATCTCAAATAAGGCATTTTTAGCTTGAGTCTGCCCCGACCCGACCCAAATTCATTAAAAGACCAAAAAAAATCTGTTTTTTTAATGCTATTTTCTTATTGTTCTCTCCATATTTTGTTACAATTTCTATTATTTTGTTGCTATTATTTGGATAGTGTATAAATTTTATTTTATTGTTAATTTTATTATTATTTTAGAGGCATTTGTTAATTTTATTACTATTTTAGAGATATTTATTTGTTAAGTGACATTTATTTTAGTGTTATTTTTTAAAATTTATTTTCAATTTGTTAGGAAATATTTATTTTAATGTTTTTAGTATTTTTAATACATTATATATATTTAAAAATTATATAAAAAAATTACTATGGGCGGGCCGAATCGGGCTCGGGTTTTATCATTTTTATTCGGGTCGAGTTTGGGAAAAAATTTAGAACCATTTTTTAGGCTAGGCCGGGCTCGAGCCTCGCAAATAGATCTAAATTCTTTGTTGAACTTGACTTGAACCAGATCCGACCCATGAACACCTCTAATTTAATCCTCGATTCAACTAGTTCGTATTAATTTACAGTCAACTGATCCAATCCAATCTACTAATTTAGGTTCATTCCCAAATCCACCTTTCTGCTTACCTAAACTAGAACTTAAATTTTTTTTGGGGATAAACAAAAATCAAGGTTACATAAAATTAAATTGGTAAAAAATATCATTAGCTTTATCTTGTAGTAGGATTCCTAAAGCTTCATTGGGGGCATCATAAAAAAACATGTAGGTTTGTCTTTCTCACTAAACTCAACAGTTAGCAACTTGATTGACTTCTCTAAGGACATATTTAATCTATCATTGTCTTTCAGTTTTTATAATCCGTTAGACTCTTCTAAGCATTATAATTTCTAAGTCTGTCATTACATTACCTTGTAAAGTTCTGATCATCTCCAAATTATTAGTTTGAATCGTGGCCCTTTTAAAATATTTACCAAGTAACACAAATAAATCATCTAAAATACCTTATAGCTCAACTTAAAAAACTGTACACCTCCCCAAATAACGATTAAACTCCAAAATTCAATTTTCATACTAATCATGCAACACACCTCAACAAATTGATTAACCATGAATATATATTGTATGTACATAATACATAGAAAGTTTATATATTATTAATTTATTAAATATAAAGCTATTAATAATTTAAGTTTAAATTTCTTTTGAGAAAGTAGATTAAAAAGTCTGAATTTAGATTTTATTTTCGTTCTTAAACCATAAAAATAAAATGCATATATTATACATAGTTGGGATTCAATAATATATATTTGAAAAAGTACAAAAACACAAATTTATCGATTCCAGAAATATTTTAAGAATTTTGAAAAATTAAATAGACTTAAAACAAATATTTGAAAAGTTATCATGAATATTATGAGAAATTATTTTATGGACTTTCTCATCATATTATTTATGATTTTTTTTTAATTATTTAATAACATTTCAATAATTTTTCTATATCATTTATATATAATTTTGGAATGTTTTATCCTGATTATTAGTGTTCAGGGTAAAAAAATTATCAAAATTATATATCTCGATGATATGAAAAAAATTACTAAAATATCATTAAATAATTTAAAAAATATCATAAACAATATAATGAGAATGATCCATAAAATAATTTTTCTCAAATAATAATCCATAAAAACAATTCAATTGTAAATTAAAATTAATAAATTATCAAAGCTAAGTACTTTGCTTTTTTCGAACATAAAAAACTATTCACTTATACAACTTTTAAAAAATTAAAAATTTTATGACGCACGTATATGTGTGAAAATAACGTATTTATAATACAAATTTACATTTAAAAAATATAATGAATAATAAAACATGTTTCGAAATTAATAATAATAACACATATGCAATATGAAAGAAATTAAAATAAAAAATAATTTAAATTGTGAGTACAATAAAAATGTGAGTGAAACAATTTGAGTAATAATTAATAACATTAAATGTGGAAAAAAGATATGGACATCACATATATAATAAGTATAATTATATGTTATTATTTACTATCATAAAATATCAGCTCAAATTAAAAGTGGTTTAATTTGGTTAAGGTTTATTGAACTTTAGTTATTAAATAAAATATAAGTCCAATATGTGTAGATACTTTAATAACTAATTTTTAATTGATGATGGGTTGATTAGAAATTAAACTTAATGTGAAAAAGTTATATATATATATATATAAATTACACATACGTAATTTTTCTAATATCTCATCTTTAGAAAAGAAAGAGTCACATTATTTGAATTACTTGTATACTAATTTAGAAGATCAAAATCATAATATTCAAATATTTCAAAAAATCGATGGATTTAGATACACTTACGCATTTAGTCTTGTTCTTTATTTATTCTCGATGATTTGACATAATATATTATTGTTTATGATTTATTAAGTTTTATATAAAATATTATTTTATGTATTTTACATTAAAAAAGTATAAATATTAAAATAAAACTTTAGAAATGATAAAAATATGTTTTTAAAATACTGGTGGTCTAAACTCAAATTTATTAGAAATCTGAAAATGAAAAAAAAATGTCATTATAAAAAAATTTATTTCAAATATATAAGAATAAATTAATAATTTTTCAACTATTTGATGATATTGACTAAGTTTGATAATTGGGCAGAAGAACAACAGCGGGCAACAAGTCTTTTAACACGTATCAAAACCCAAAAACCAACCTTGTACCGCTTAAAAAACATGGGATCCTGTTTTTCAGACAAAAGCTAAATCCGATACTGTTTATTGCAGCAGAAGAACTCATCCAGTTCTTTTATTATTATTTTGGCTAATACATTACAGATGGTTATCCTATTACAAGTCGATCAAAGCTGTGTTGTCTCTTTCCAAAAAGCACTAGATTTGTTGTCGACGATAAAGCCGACCCCCAAGAACCAAAGGAGCCACGTTTCTCATCCACGTGTGTGACCATCACTGTCCGAATTTCCACCCCTCAACACTTCCCTCTCCCCACCTGTCATCTCCTTTTCCTCCCTTCCGTACGCTCTCCTCTTTATAAACCCCCTCCCCTGAAATGCCTCTCTCATCATAAAACTCAGACCCCAATTATCATCTCACATGGATTACCAGAATCTCAAAAACCGTTCCAGGGATGACCCTCGTTTTACCACCACCACCTCCAACGAAAAGAACAGACCAAACAGGCGAGAGAAAAGAATGGCAATGGCCAAACGTGGGCTAAGATCACTAGTCATAGCTGTTTCCTTCCCTTTGTCTCTCACCTTGTTAAACATATACTTGTTCGGTTCAGGTCGTGGTTACGCCTCTTTGGCCAAACCTTTCTGGTTCCCTCCTTTGTGGCTTTTACATACAGGTTGCCTGGCTTCGAGCTTCGTGATGGGGCTGTCAGCTTGGTTTGTTTGGGTTGAGGGTGGGTTCCACGTTAAACCGACGGCTTTGTCTCTTTATTTGGGTTACTTAGGATTGAGCATGGCTTGGCATCCGACTGTGCTTTGGATGGGAGCTAGCTGGGCTGGGTTGCTTGTGAGTTTGGCGATGGTTGGGACTTTGGTCGGGTGTTCAAGAGATTTTAGAAAAGTGAATCCGATTGCCGGTAACTCGGTTATGCCTTGTTTGGCTTGGGCTGCGTTTTTGGCCACTGTAAATCTAAAACTTGTCTTCCTTTGAAGCATATACCACCATCTTTTGTTCTGCAAGAAATAGTATTTTTTTTTCTCTTACGAAAAAGATCAGGTTGTTGGTTTGTTCATTAGATATCTTAGAAAGAAACACATGTCCTTTTGATTTTCCTGTTGCTTCTTACAGTATCATGGTTTTGTTGTACATATTGTCCATTTTAGCATGCTTTTCAATGGAATGTTTTGTAGTTTAGATTTTTAATTTCAGTTGTTTCTCAATCCATCATCAACCACCATTTCTTAAAGAATCTTGCATCCAAGCTGGAAAAAAGCTTCAATTCGTATTTACAAACACATGTCAACCAATTCCCAAGAGCCCAAAACATTCAAGTATTCAAGCATGGAACATGTTTCCTAATGTTCCCCATTCAAAGATGGCAAACAGAAGAACTAGAGAATGCCCAAAATTGGATAAGTAAACGGAACTACTAAAAGAAAAAGAAAAAAAGCACATGTTTGATGACAAGCTAGTCGACCTGGCACAGCTTTCTCAAGGTTATGGAAATTCTCCTCTCCTGCATCAATTCCTGCCCTTCCCACATTTGAAACCCCGGCTTGCGATTTATCTCGTGTTTCCATAGGTATCGAGCTTCTCCCGACATTATAACCAGAGAACCTGGAGTCAATAGAATAGGAACCTTGGTCGTATTGTCGGAACCACCTTCTTCAACTCGGGTGAAATGCATCACACAGGATGACTCTAATGACACAATGGCAATTCCATCTTCAAATCGCATGAGGTCAACATGAGCACAGATTCCCTGCGCAATGTAACAGTATAAAATACTTTTCACATTGATTATGGAACAACATAAACAACTCCATAATGTCGCACCTCACCTGGATGGTATACATTCACAATTAGTTGATCAAACAGAGGTTCTCTACACAATAAATTTGATGGTAAAATACTGTTTGGTGCCCCATTGGAGGTAACCGAGTTTATGGGTTCAGATACGTGATCCCCAAGGAAGACTGCTTCACGTATAGAGCTAGAAAGCTCAATAGCCCATGCAGGAAGATCTCCAAATCTCATGGCCTGAAAAAAATTGATTAAGAACATAAATCCGGCAGAAAGTAATAGCAATATTACCAGGAAAGCGTATCAGTCCGATTCGAGAAACAAAAAATGACATACAATTTATAGGAGAATAACAAAATTTTTGTAAGTTTTACTATCAATACGGAATCAAACCAATACAAAGCACAACATATGAAGAACGGATCACAAACTGGTAAAAACCAGACAAAATCCACAAATGGTATACACAAATAGTAGGGCTGAAAATCCAACCATGACTATCATGTATGATGAAACTCAAAATCCCAAGGCCCTAGCATTTGCCAAAGCTATATAGTTCTTCCATTTATATAAATTTTGAAGTTCATGAATCATTTGTTTTACTCGATAATTGCATAATAAACTACATGTTGATGAGATTGCTAGTTTTACTGAATTGAATTGCTAGTGTTGATTAGGTAAACCAATCCAGAAACAGTTTTCAGACAATTTATACAAAGACAAATCTATTTCAACGATGAATCAATGACAATTCTATCATCCCACCCAAAATTTGCAGACTAATTAACTTAATTGTGTCCCTCAAACACCTTAAATTCAGACATTAACGACTAGGAATAAAATGTATATGCTAAGCTGCTAAAAATGGATCCACGAACCTGATTGTGAGAATCTTCGTTAAACCACCCTTCTGCAACAAAATCAAACACCAAACACTAGTATTTATCAGCGAAGACTCGATGCTCGAGACGTGTAAAGAAAGAGGGGGGGATGAGGAAGAAAAAGAACCGTTTAGCACGGCGGAAACCAGAGAGGATTGGTGTTGAGGTGAAAGGAAGCCTCTGCATAGCCATAAACCATTGATTTCCTTGATCTGTTCCCATGATGGGACTGGGTCTCTGGTTTGATGATGTTCGGTTTGGGGATCCAAGTCTTCGCTGTCTGATGATTCACCGAATACTTCCCTCAATAGTTCCTCGTGATTCTCCATTTTCACTAAGCTACCGGGCTTCGGCTTTGCCTTTTAATAGCTCTTATGGGCTTTGTTTGCTTCCAATATATCCGTATGAAGTTTGAGCTACGACACCAGTTTTTCAAAATCGAATATGTGATCCTTTCATCAAGTCTAAATGGGTAAAATCTCTGATAATTTTTTGGCATAACGACAAAATTAGTTTTTAATGTTGGAGTGTTTTGTCATTTTGATTATTATTATTATTTTTTGTATATTTTTATACATAATTTTTTTAGGGTTAAATTGATATTTTTTAACGGTATTATTGACGTGACCGTTAAAAGATTAATAGCGTTGACGTGATAATTTTTTTTTCCAGCTGAATGCGTCTATGTAAGCATCTATTGACGTGATATTATTTTATCTTATATACCACATCAATAAATAATTTTAAAATTATTAAAATTATTTTTTAAAATATAAAATTATTAAAATTATTTTTTAAATAATAAAATTATTAAATATTTTTAATTTTTAATTTCATTATCTTCTTTTTCAACAACAAAAAATTCCAGATTTTCTTACATTTTCCCATCGACCAAACACCAAAAAAAAATTATTTTTCTTACATAATCTCATACTTTCTCATTTTCTTTCCCGAAAACCCCTCAAATTCCTCCATTTTTGTCTTCTATTTCAAAACCCCCCAACTATTACCACAAAATTGGATGAGGAAACTCCGACCAGTCCCGCAAACTTAGCTGAGGAAACTTTGACTACTCAAACAACCTCAGGTGTTGAAGCTTCGACAGTTCCCACAACTAACAGCAAGGAAATATCAACTGTTTCTACAACTACGAAAATGGAAAGTGTACCCCCTACGGGTGCTGAAAGTGTAGAACCTGCAACTTAATTGCTTACAGTCAAAATTACTTTGAAATTTCAGGTATTACTTTTCTTTTGTATCTGTCGAAAGATTTTAACTTGATGGTGTTAGAATAATTGGAAACTATTTGAGAGCATGGTTCGAGTGATATCTTGCAATCTCATGCACTTAAATCAGTTAATGAATTGTATGGTTTCTCTTTCACATGTTGACTGCTGCTGAAGAGGTCAAAAACTAAATCTATATTATTGTATTATGCCATCACTAAGTCAAAGGGTAGAAATAGGAGCAGCTGTCCTTTCAGGAGCTTGGAAATTAGATCTTTGGGGTTGAGATAAATGCTTCGAGTTTTACATCTTTTTAATAATTTATTTATGAGGTTTGAGTTGATCCTTAAATTGAAGTTCATCTTCAATTTATCTCTGGGTTCAAAGTACAGAAACCTACATGATTGGTGCATCAGGCACTATATATCGGTGTTTCCTAAGACAAATGCTTCATTTTTATTTATCTGTGATTCTTGGTTTCTCATTTATTTTATCTGCATTGGTTTCTCAAAAGTAGAGATTTTGAAATAGAAGATAAAAATGGATGAATTTGAAGGTTTTCGGGAAAGAAAATGAGGAAGTATGAGATTATGTAAGAAAAATAAATTTTTTGGGGTGTTTGGTTAATGGAAAAATGTAAAAAAATTTGAAATTTTTTTGTTATTGAAGAAGAAGAAGATGAAATTGGAAATTAAAATTATTTGATAATTTTATTATTTCAAAAAAATAATTTTAATAATTTTAAATTAATTTTGAAATAATTTTAATAATTTTATATTTTAAAAAATAATTTAAATAATTTTAAAATCATTTGTTGACGTGACATATAAGATAAAATAGTGTCACGTGAGTATATGCTTACGTGGATGCATCCATCTGGAAAAAAATTGCCACGTCAGCGCCATTAGTCTCTTAATGGCCACGTCAGCAAGACTGTTAAAAAATGATCAATTTGACCCCCCTCAAAAAAGGTTATGTATGAAAGTGAGTCAAAAAAAAAAACGATAAGGGCCAAAGTGATAAAACACTCAAACGTTAGGGGCTAATTTTGTCACTATGCCTAATTTTTTTGACTTGGCTTAGAGGCGAAGTCAAGAAAATTTCAGCCAAAATTAAATATTTTATATTTTTATAATTTTTAAAAAATTAAAATAATTTTTATCATTTTTAAGAGGTCAAAGTGTAATTTTACTTTTATTAATTTAAAATTTTTAAAATTTTAAAGGGCTAAAATGGAAATTTTCCCATTTTAGTGTATTTTCAATTTGTTTCAATATTTTTAATGTATTTTCAAATTGTTGGGAAACATTTGTTTTAATGTTTTTAGTGTACATGATATTTTTAAATTGTTTTATATAATAAAATATTTAAAAAAATTAATACGGGTAGGGTCGAGTCGAGCCTGTGTTTAGCATCTATAATATGGGTCGGACTTGAAAAAAATTTTAGGCCCATTTTTTGATCGGGTCGAGCACAAACCTATCAATCCGATTTAAATTTTTGTTAGAGTCCGACCCGACCCATGGATAACTCTAATCAAGTAACTTATTGATTCAACTGATAAATTACATTAAATAAATTATTAAAAATTTATAAAAAATAAAAAGTATTTAAAAAATTGATTTATGTTATGAATATCTTATTAAATGGATCTCCATCAACATCAAGATAAAAATCAAGATCAAGAGGTGATATAAATGTTCAAAAAATCCGTTCTACTGACAATTTAGCAAATCTTTTTACTAAAACATTGCCCACTTAAACATTTGAAAAACTACAACACAAGATTGGAATGTGTTGACTCAAAGATGTAATGTAATGTTTCCATTAAGGGAGTCTAAAACAAGTTGTACTCTTTTCCTTTAACCAAAGTTTTGTCTCATTGGGTTTTCCTGGTAAAGGTTTTTAACGAGGCAGCTTGTAATAGAAGATTGTGTACTCTTTTTCCTTCATTAGGTTTTTATCCCACAAGGTTTTTCCTAATAAGGTTTTAACGAGGCACATTATCTAGTGTTATGAATATCTTATTAAATGGATGTCCATCAACATCAACATCAAGATAAAGATCAAGATCAAGATAAGGTTTGATATACCTTAAACTCTAATAGTTATTAGAAATAGATCTCTACTTCATTTATAATTTTTATGTCTATAAATAGAAACTTTGGAGAAGCATTGTAATTACTTCTATTGATCAATAAAAATACGTTCTCTCGTTCTCTTATTCTCTTTGTTATTTACTCCTGTCTCTTTATTTATAATAATTTAATTGGTTCAATCAATATTTAATTCGTTCCAAGTTTAACCAATTTCAATTGGTTCGTATTTTATATTGATTTGTGAATCAATTAATTTGATATCTTTTTTCAAATCGATATCTCAATTAATTCTTAATCCAACAAATTAGATTAATCTATCTGATCCGATTCAAATAAGGATGATTATAATTTGTAAAAAAAACAAAAACAAATCCAAAATACATGGAAAAGCCCACAAATGTGTTCTCTCTCCCAATTCTAAATTGATTTTATATTAGTGTTTTTTTTTATGTAAACATTGTTAAGATTATACACATATAATTAATATTATATATTAATAAAAATTGTTAAGAAGCGGGATTTGAAGGAAGTTTTTAATATATATATTAATTTTATTTTAATTTTAGCTCATAATTACTTGTGATTGTTTTGATTAACTTGTTTTATTTTTATTTTTTCGAGGATGATAAAAGATTTAATCTTAGCATTAATTTTGATTATTGATCATGAATTTATTAAGAAAAATCTAGATTGGTATGGGGCTTCGACTTTTTTTTTCAAGATATGATTATGATTGTTATCTAAATATCAATGAGTTCATGAGGTTTACTAATGAACCTTTGTAATACATTGTAATAAAGAATAGAAGTGAGCATTTAGAAGACCACCCTACTAAATCTATTACATTCCTCGAAGTGGCATAATGATAACCACTAGCTTTAGAAACATAATAATAAATAAAAGAATAATAAGAGTTTCCAAATATAAACCTTTTAAGGATAGAGATAACTTATGTTATCAATATGAAAGATCATTAATCATGTACATGTCAGACATCCAAATATTTTGTTAAACTATATTGATATTCTTTAAGAATGTGTGTGTGTGTGTGTGTCGCTAACAATGTTGGAATGAATACTATCCTTACAGATAGATAATATTCATCTTATTTGATAATGAAACAAATCAATATTATTATAATATTTGGTTATACAAAATTAAATAATAACATGATATTTGCAAAGGCATTTTGAGTAAGTACCCAAGTTTATGACTTGTTTATGCCATTCAAGAGTCTGAAACTTTTGATGGAAGTTGCTTGCGATATGTCAAATGCAATATGTAGAATGAAATCGAATGCTCAAATGACTAATTGCAGCAACAATCCCTTTCGCCCGATTAGAAATCAAGCAAATATCATCTTGCATAACAACATGCCTGTGCAAATTAGTCAATAAGAAACCCCTATAACTCCATGCTATCTTTGTCTACAATGGCAAATGTGATAGGCAATATGTTTTTATAACTATCATGTGCAATGGAGATGAGTAAAATCTACATGTATTTTCCACAAATCCAAGTCCCATCAACCTAAACACCGGCTTACATTGAGGAAATGCTCAAACGCAAGGCTGAAATGTCTAGAACAAATTATGGAAATTTTATTTCCTTGCCATTATTTGGCCTAATTGGTCGTATGAATTTAGAGTATGCAGATTGAAAATTGTTCCCAGTACATACTCATGTATCACTACCTACCAATAATGTAGCTCATTGTACAAATCGTTCCAATTGTTGTAAAACTCTTTCTGTAACACCTAAAACCCATTACCATCGTTGATTAAGGTCACGGGATCTTTCCGATCATCTATCGCGGTTTAACTCTCATTATTATTTCATTTTAATATATTTTTAATAAGTAATACATCATACACGACAAAAATCACAATTTAAATATCAATACAATTCGATAAGGGTAAAAATGTCATTTTTACAATTTTGGGAGACTTCTACCGATACCTGTTGAACAGGTATCGGTAATAGTCAAGTCAGTAAGCAATTCATAAATAGTACATATTTCTACCGATAGTTGTGATAGTTCTACCGATACAAGTGTGACTTCTACCGAAACAAGTCATGCTTCTACCGATACTAAAAACTCCAAAGAGCTAGGAAGTCTTGCCTTGCAACTTCTACTACCGATAAAAGTGCTCAAACTATCGATACAACAATGAACAGAACTACCGATACTTCTTATGGTACTATCGATACAATGCAAGTTAGTAACCAACCTCTCTCCTACCCTATACTTCTACCGATACATGCAAGAGTTCTACCGAAACAAGTATGCAGAATTCAAATAATAACACAAGTTCTCAAGTTTACCAACCATTTGTTCAACACTTTACTTGTATTATCATAATACCACAAAATTCATAAGTCAGCATAAGCATTTCATGTATTTACATGACAATTCATTTCAAAACATAATTGCCTAATTACAACATCAAGCAAACATACAAACTAGTTCAACAAGTGTCCAACATTCCCAAAATCAAGTAATTCAAGAGTAACATCATCCTGGTACATGTCATATAACCAAGTGATGTAAAATCTACCAAACGAGCTCCGCAATAGTGTGACTTCTTCGAGATGACTCGATCTTCAAGCAGTAAAATAAATTTACAAAACAATAATAACATCATTGGTAAGCTTCATAGCTTAGTAAGTTCGAAGAGTTTAAATGAGTTACTGACATATACATAGAGTAGTTTATAACTCAACCGAGCCAGAATAAAGCTTTGCTTCCTCAAGCCATAATTAGCATTTCAATTTTCTTGTCTATATCATCTCCGTTACCAGTACACAATGCCGTTCACACGAGCTGTCGAGGACTCGCAACATATGCGGTGCCCCAGCCATCGATACAGTGTCTGTTCATATAACTATTCCTAACAATGCTGCTCACACGAGCTGTCGAAAATATGCACTTATGCATAAATCCTAGCTATCGTAGGGCCTGTAATCCATTCTAGGATTCATATCTCTTTTCCTGACTCACGATGCTACTCAAACGAGCTGTCGAGGACTCGCAACATATGTGGTACCCCAGTCATTGTGCTAGTCTCAATTTACCGGCTTAAAGCCTACTATCTCTGTCGATCCTTTCTTTCAATCTCCTTGATTTCTATGTGTTACCATTTGTTTGCAACATGTATAAGTGGATACAAGTAAAATATAAATACAAAAGTTACATTACGAACTTACCGGATTGATGTGTAGTTACGGATAGACTCTAGGGACTACTCTATTAAATTCCGTTTTCCTCGATCCGTGACACGATCGTAATCTAGTACAATAAATCATCCAAATTATTCGTTAAATCATGTAAGTTAATCATTTAACACAATTTGTCCTTTTTGGAAATTTATGAATTTACCCTTATCAGTTCACTTTTATTCAATTTAGTCCATAAACATAAATCATGCAAAAATAACACTTCTCTTACACTACAATTCCTAGCTGAATATTCAAGGTGTTTACCCAACCTCCTTCATACAAGTATTTCACAATAATACATGCATTTTAGCATTTTAACAATTTAATCCTTAAAACCTAAAATCATCAAGAACCACTTAACAAAATCACCAAATCCAACAATCAAGCTTACAATACTTTTATAATATTTCAAGGATAAACTCATTTATCAATGGCAAGATTTATAACATTAGCCCTTGGTTTAGTTAGATTAAGCTAACACGGACTCAAAAACATAAAAATTACTAGAAACGGGTTAAAAATCACCTACCAAATAGTGGTTGAAGCTTAGTCGAACCTATGGAGCTCTCAACTAGGGTTTCCTTTCTTCTTTTTCAATGAAGAAGATGATGAAATTCACTTAAGTTTTGTTTATAATTATTATTTGTTTAATTATCATTTTACCCTTAAGAAATTCCTTCATTTTTAATTATTTTAGAAGGCTAAACTGTCCCCCTATATTCCCAAAGGCATATTTACTATTTAAGTGCCTTAAAATCTCTTTTAATTAGCTTATAGTGCCCTTAATTGAAAGACTTCAACTTTTACCTCTTTTACGATTTAATCTTTTTTACTTAATTAACTATCTAACTGATAGAATTTCTTAACCAAAATTTAATATGATGCTGATGACATCATAATTATAAAAATAATAAATTTATGACTCGAGTTGTCGGAGTTGTGATTACAAAATCACTATTTCTAACACTACTAAAAATCATATTTAGGTTTAACCGTCTTTGCGCTTCCCGCCTCAATTATGTGTTTTCCTCCAAAAAGATCTTATGAGTGCATGTCAAAGGACTTAACCCTTTTAAATCGGCAATGGTTCAATCGATGGCTTCCTTATGGCTCTTTAGTACCTGAATTAAATTTGCTTCCTCACACTCAGAGAGTTTATTCGAAATTATGACAGGTAGAGTCTCACCATCCCCTAAAAATGCGTACTTGAGATGCTCGAGAAGTGGTTTCAGCTCCAACTCTGGTGCCTGCACAATAAAAGGTAAAAGTTTAGTATTCATAGGAGGCAATGATTCATTAACAAATTCACAATTTAAGTAAGAATCAAAATCATCATTAAGATCATCATCAAACAATGTCTCGAACTCAATCTCATGGAGTGATTTAAAAGTCTCTTCTACTAAGGATTCGATTATAATGACACGATTTATGTTTAAGATTTCACTAGGGTGACTGATGGCGTCATAAATATTGAACTTTACGATCTCCCCATTAAACTCCATTGTGAGGGTTCCACTTCGCACATTGATCTTAGTATTTGCAGTATTAAGGAAAGGTCGCTCTAACAAGATATCGGAAGACCTAGGAGTTTTATCCTTTTCCATCTTTACAACATAAAAATCTGTAGGAAAAATTAGTTTATTGACTTTCACTAACACATCCTTAAAGACTCATTCGAGATGTGCAATAGACCTGTCCGCCAACTGAATTATAACACCTGTTTCCTTCAAAAAACCCACGTTAAGTGATTCATAAATAGAAAAAGACATTACATTTATAGAAGCTCCTAAGTCATACATAGCTTTCTTAATTCCAAAGTGACCTATTTGGCATGGTATAACAAACATACCTCTATCCTTACATTTTGTTGGCATCATTCGCTGCAAAATCGCAGACACATTCTCACCAACATTTACCTTTTCGTTTCCAGTCAATTTCCTTTTGTTGGTGCAAAGTTCTTTCAGAAATTTAGTATACCGTGGAATCTGTTTAATAGCATCTAACAATAGTATATTTACCTCGACTTTTTTGAATGTTTCGAGGATCTCTTTTTCCTCATTACCTTTCTAGGTTTTCCTCAGTCGTCCAGTAAATGGAGGTTGAATTTTGGGTAATAGAGGTTTCGATCGGACCTGTTCGTTATCTTTCTGATTTCTTTGGGCAGATTATTAGGCATGATTTTTACCATTAATTGGTTCCAGTACTTTCCCACTTCGTAAAGTCACCGCATTCACGTTTTGTCTTGGGTTAGGTTCTATTTGTGACGGTAACCTACCCTGTGCATTTATTTTCTCCATTTGCATGGTCAAGTCCTTAATAAATGCCTCAGTTTTCTTTTGAAAATCCACAGTTTGCTTTTGAAAATCTATAAATTGCTGCTGAAATTCAAGAACATTAGCTGCTAATTTATTTACCATAGTTTCTAGGGAAGTACCTGAATTTTGTGCTTGTTGTGGAGCTTGATTTTGGAATGGCTGGTTATAACGTGAATTTGTCCCATATTGCAAGTTAAGATGATCCTACCACCCGGGATTGTATGTATTTGCATAAGGATCATATCGCCTTTAAGGTGGTCCAGAGAAGTTTCCCACAGCGTCTAATTAGGCCACAAAATCATCATACAAATTAGGGCATGCATCAGTTGTATGCTCGTATTCACCACAAATTCCACATTGATGGGCCGACCCTAATTTTCCTGCAATAAGAAAACTCTTAACATTAGTAAGTTTTTCAACTTTATCTTCTAAGGAGGAATTACTTAGTTGATGAACCCTTCGAGTAGGTTCACAGTTGGCTTCGAATTGTTGAGTATTTGCGACCATTGTGGAAATCAAGTCTCTTGCTCATTGAGGAGTCATATTAACCAATGCTCCTCTACTGGCTACATCTATCATATCCATCTCTATAGATTTCAAGCCTTCACAAAAATATTGGAGAAGAGACTATTCAGTTATACCATGTTGTGGACAACTTGCACACAACTTCTTGAATCGTTCCCAATAGTCGTAAAGAAACTCCACATCTTTTTGCCTAATCCCCACAATTTCTCTTCTTAATTCAGCAACATGAGAGGCTGAAAAAAACCTGTTAAGAAACAAACGAAAAAGATCAGCCTAAGTTGTAATAAATCCAGAAGGTAGATAGAACAACCATTCCCTAGTAGAGTCAGCTAAAGAAAAAGGAAAAGTACGTAATTTAATTTGATTCTCAATTACCCCCTGAGGTTTCATACTCAAACAAACCATGTCAAATTCCTTCAGATGTTTATGTGGATTCTAATTTTGCAACCCACGAAAAATCGGTAATAATTGGATTAAACCTGATTTAAGCTCAAAATTAGCATCCACAGTAGGATACACAATACACAATGGGGGTTGATCATCAGGAGCCTCGAGTAATTGCCGAATTGTTTGATCCATAAGTGGTGGTGGATCGTGATTTTCATCAACCCTAGCAATCGGTACTTCCACTGGCGAATCAACTCCTTGGTTTTCCAATGTTGGATTAAGGTTTTTGTTTACCCTAGATTTACCTTTGGCGCCTTCTTCTACTTCTGAAGATGGACTATGCTTAACTCCTACAACTTCTGAATGCCTTTTTCATGACTTTGTTTCCTTGCGATTGACTTTTTCAGTCTTTTCAATCTCGGGATTGCACGGGTATGCAAGATTACTTGGAGTAGATCTAGTCATAAGCAAAAAAAAGAAAACAAGATTAGTACGTTATCAATCCCCAGCAACGGTGACAAAATTTGATGTGTCGTCGGGAACACTAAATATAACCTACTCCGAAAATTAAAGTAAATAATAGTAAAAAGGAAATAGGGTCTAATCCTCAAAGATTTGAGAGTCGTAAAAAGTATTGTCTGTTGAGATCGTGGGCCAAATCGTGCCCCAAGAAAAGCACTGCGATCTAAGGAAAAATAAAAAGAAACATAATTAAAAATAAAAGAAAATAGAATTAAAAGAAATAGAAAATAGGGAAGTCGAAGTAAAAATAAATAGCATAAAATAAACAAGTTGAATGAAGAAGGGTTTTATCGATATTTAGAGATCCAGCCTCCTGTTATCTTGATTCTTCCTCGATTCAATCATAGACTTTGGATGGTTCTTCTCGTGCCTGAATAAGTCAATTATAGTAGAAGAGGACGCGTACGACCACCAACTCCGGATATAATTTTTAGAGGAACCTGACTCTAGCCAACCGTCGCTCCAATGGGACTGTCTTACACTAGATCACCTTTTCCTAACGACGAATGCCACGCCATTTTGTCTCTTTGGCTCATCAACCTCTGACGCAGTAAGTTAGTGAACTGACTGTGCAACCTTCTCAAAACACACAAAGTGGCCGACTTTGCACAAGATGATAAGATTACTTTTGTAGGGATTTTGGACGAAAGCATCGATCCCGTAATACAGAGAATTGATGAATACCCGAGTGAGAAGAATTAGGTGCGGATTCTAAGCCTCATGAACTTTGGAGGAATATTTGATAACCTTCGGCTAAAAAGGTTTTTAGTTACTCATGATTTTGGGGAAGAACACAAGATAATAAAATAAAACTTTTATTGAACTAGAGATTTAGAGAGATGGAGGATTTTTCAATAAATGGGGAATGAATAATTCAATCACTCCACCCCTTACTTATAGTACATAATATTCCTAGTTGAATCCAATCTAAATTCTAAAAGATAATTAGAATTATATCTAACATTTAATTCCCCTAATTGGATCCAATTTAAACTCTAAAAGATAAATACAAAAAGATAAACATAAATTAAATACAAATTTAAATAATAAATAATATCTTAAATATTAAATCCTAATATAAAATATATTTTAAAAATAAAATAAAATAAAACCAAGTCTTTTTGTCCTATAAACTCTCTCTTTTAGCATTCCATCTTCACACAACTTCAAATTCTCCTCCAAAACCATGCTTTTTGTCTCTAATTTATCTTTTATCACCACTTGAGTCCCTACAAAATAAAAAGACAATAAATAACCCAATTTAATATGATCATACTCTAAAAATATATATATTTAATCCAAAAGTATGTCATATTTAAGTATTATCAGCCCTTATTTTCAATAAGCTCCATGTATGATGAGTTGAGGATAATGGAAATCTATAGAATATTCTCGATAATATTCGGTTACAATATCGAGTGATTTTTTAACCAATCTTCCTTTTCATTTTCCCAAGTGTAGTGCTTGTACTAAACCTCATGCCTAGTTGATGCCTTGATTCAAAAACAGAACCATAGCTTTTCTAGTGAATTTGGCCATTGTAATATATGTAAATAGTGATTTGGTTACTCTTCTCAAGTATAATTGCGCAATTAAACGACTAGATTGATTAAATCGATTTCAATTCAAAAATATTATCTTATGCACAATTTCAATCATTGACCACTAATGGATGAATACTTGATGTTGAAAAGGACAAAAAATAAATTTCAAACAATATATTACTCATATTTTATAGTTTATAAACTAAAACCTAAAAATTTTCCATCCATTATTATAATGGTATCTTTCATATTTGTTTGCGGATTATGTTTAAGATTTTAATAAGTGAATTATGAGTGGTTTTAATAAGAAAACATATGTATGTTAAATACTTTACAGACAAACATAAAACTATTTTTTTAACATTTATTTCATTGTACATAAAAAAAAAAAAACACAAACCAACATTTTTAAACCATATTTTACATATAAAAATAATAATAAAACGCCAAACACTAAACTTGTACAATATCCTTCACTAGGGCTGGTATCGATTTTATAAAATCAATTGAGAAATCGTCAGTAAATAAATTCCTCATCCATGGAATTCTCGGAGTTTCCCTTACGCTCTAACGATTGCAATTACCCATAAAAGGTTACGCAATTCTCTTTGCACCTTCTCTTAGGATACTCTCAACAAAATATTTAATCAACATTTCATACCATGTATCCTCGTCCTTGTGACCCCTATTTACCCATTGTCATAACTTATCAAGCTAGCCTAACTTGATGTTACACAAAAATAAATGTTTTTCTTAAAAATTATATTTCTAATAATCTTGTATAAAATCAAGATAACACATCCAAATCAAGTCCATCGTTCTGAGAATAACAGTAATTATGCGGGCAACAACGCGTTGTTTAAATCAGTACAAATACATTAAATGCTTCAAAAAAATCATCAATTATATATTACTAATAAAATTATTAAATTTTGTATCCGTGTCAAAAAAAATTACATATTCATGCAAATATATATAAAAAAAAATTATACAACAGACTTTTAACTTATTTAAATTATCTATTCATAGCATCCAAACCAAATAATAATTTGTGATAATTTTACTTGCAAGGTTTTGCTAAGCCTTCTTCTTTAATCTTCCAACAAAACATGAATAATTATTTTCACTAAACCAACTAAATTATAACTAACATTAGAATAATATTAATTTTTGTACTACAAATATATTAAAAAACAATTAATAAATTCACCCATCTTAAGAAAACCCATAAAATACTACTAAATATTACTAAATAATATAAAGTATTTATTTTTAAATAGCTTTTTTGGATTTTGTAAGTGGTAAATGGTTTAGGTTTTGGGTTTTTGGAAATTTTGATTTTGAGGGTTTGGATTTTTCCATGATTTGTGGGGATTTTTGGTGACGTATTTCTGTTTATTGGTGAGGTTAGTATAGTAGGGAAGAGTGCTGGGTGGGAAAGGGGCAGGTATGGATTATGACAGGGTTAGGGGGCAGAGGTTCTTTGCCTAATTATCACAGTTGGTGGTAACTTGGGGTCTTTGCCCCTAACCCAACATGACCGTGTCTAATTTAATGATAAATAAATTTTAAGAAATCAACCAAATTACCGTAGCTGGTGGCAACTTCTTGCAAAAAGCTGATCTATTCTGGCCTAAATCACCACTATTGGAGGAAATTTGGTATCAATCAAGTAACTACGAGAAAAGATATTATTTTATGGACTCTTTCGAACACATTATTTATGGTTCTTTGTTAATTATTTAATGACATTTCAATAAATGTTTTTATGTTATTGAGACCTAATTTTTATAATTTTTTTTATCCTAAACCCTTAACTCAGAACCTCAAATTTAAATCTTGAACCCTAAACTCATGATTTAAGGTTTGAGTTTCAAGGTTCATGATTCGATATCGAGGTTGAGGTTTGAAGTTTAGGGTTCATGTTTTGATATCGAGGTCGAGGTTTGAAGTTTAGGGTTCATGTTTAAGTTCATGTTTGAGGTTTAGGATTTAGGATTTTGAATTTAGGTTATGGGTTCGAGATTCATGGTAAAAAAATTTACTAGAATTATGTACTAATGACATGAAAAACATTGTTGAGATGTGATTAAATAATTGGAAAGGGTTGATGAATGGTGTGATATGATTGGTTAAAAAAATAATCTCTCCTGCGTCAAACTATTGTCGATTTCATAATATTTTGGTAAATAATTTTAAACTCATATTATTTAATTAAATAAATTATTCTATAATATTTGGATAAAAAAGCCTCATTGTCCCATAAGTCACAACACAATATTCGTTATGATAAAGAACTCCTTCCATCATAAAAAGAAGTGGAGAGATCATAGAAATCAATAAAGAGTGACATATGCCTCGTTTTAACATGTATGTTAATCGAGTGCATATCCATATGTGCCCATGCAAAGAATGATATCTCGACACATAAACCATAGAATCAAAACCGTATCTTTCATGGAGAACGATGCACTGAGATAGAGAAATCACTGTAAAAGGGGAAGTTGTTAAAATGCTTTGGTTTGTCCCTGTCGTTATATTTGAAGTAGCTGGATTCTCTCTCTCATCTCTTTAGTAAATGATGCTGATTTTCTAAGTAGTGATCTCGAAAGTGGTGAAAACATTGGTCGATGCAGATCTCAAACAACTAACAAAGGCTAAAAGGAAAGCACCAAGAAATAGACGACTGAATTGGATCCCAAACAAACAAAGGTTGTAAGTGTGAGCATCTCTTGATAATTTTTGCTTTTTCTTTTTTGCATGTAAGCTAAGCATTAATGAGGTTCTTTACTATATGTTAGCTTAAATTGCAAGTTAATAAGGTTCTTTGTGTGCATGTGATCTATAGGTGGATGAGTGCAACGTGTCATTTGCCATGAAGCAAGCTCGAACCGTAGCTTCGGAGGTCCAATGAGTCCAGGTTGTAAACACCAATAAGTCAATCGTGAGGGACGTTTACACCAAGTATGACCAGATAGCTAAGGAGATGTACAACAAGTATGACCCAATGGCGGAACACTATGTTGTTTTCGCTTAGCGATCTCTTAATCACCTATTGCTTTTCCCTCAAGTGGCTCAGGTAGAGGTCCCCACGTCAGAGAAGAACAATTAGGCTGTTCAACATTCCGAGGAGAAAGGGTACGCGGCGGCAATATACCTATCATTGATTTTTGTTGATGGAATCGCAAAAGTTTTGAGGCAATGAAATCAATGAGGGGGGTTTTGTTAGGGTTTTGGGAATTAGGCAATTTAGCTTCCTTACCTAAAAATGGTCTCGAGGAAATGGAGACACGAACTTCATTGCCAATCTTCTTTTTTTTTTTTTTTGTTTATTTTTGGAACTTCAATGTTGACATATTTTTTTCCCTTAAAATGAAAAATATTAAATAATGAGTGAAAATTAAAATATCCAAATTATTTTTTAAAGTTTTATTATTATAAATACATGTACTCTACAAGTAAAACGAACAATTAAATTAATATAAAACACATCAAATGAAGAAACGAAAAACCCGAATAAATTTCACACATGACATGCTCAAATGGTTGACTAATGGCCAGCACATCATAATTCATCATAGTAAAATCAAATTAGTGTAAAACACATTAAATGAAAAACGAAAAACCCAAATAAATTTCACACATGAGATGCTCAAATGATTGACTAATGACTAGCACATCATAATTCATCATAATAAAATCAAATTAGTATAAAACACATGAAAAAACGAAAAATCCGAACAAATTTCACACGTAACATGCTCAAATGATTGACTAATGACCAGCACATCATAATTCATCATAGTAAAATCAAATTAAAATAAAACACATCAAATAAAGAAACGAAAAACTCGAATGAATTTCACACATTACATACTCAAATGGTTGACTAATATCCAACATATCATAATTAATTGTAGTGAGACCTAAGTACTCAAGAACATAAAGTTTTCACTTTAACTAATAACATCAACACATTATTTACAATATATTCAAATTTTAAAGTCTTCGGATTAAATCAAATTTACAATTTCAGATATGATATTATTAGAAGAGGTAATTACGAAAATTAGTATAATATATATTTAAATGTTAATAATAAATTAGTAATACTAAAAAATGCTATAAAATGGGGAGTTGTTACAACGCTTTGGTTTGTCCCCTCCGTTATATTAGAAGAAGCTCTATTCCATCTCTCATCTCTTTTGTTAACGTTGTTGGTTACCACAGTAGTGGTCTCAAAAAATGGTGAAAACGTTGGTCGATGCAGAGTTCAAACAGCCAGTGGAGGCTGAAAGCACCATGAAATCGACGGTTGAATCAAATCTCAAACAAATAGAATCTATAAGTGTAAGCATCTCTTGATAATTTCTGTTTTCCTTTCTTGATGAATGTGAAGTTAAAAAAATTTTTGAATACAGAACCCAGAAAATATTCAAAAGAAACTCAACTATCTAGATTTCATTCAAGTGGTGTCAATCTATGTGGTTGTGTGTGTTTCAAGCATCTATGAGTACGCTAAGGAAAACTCCGGTCCATTGAAACCGGGGGTTGAAACCGTCGAAGAAACTGTTAAGACTGTGATCGGTCCCGTTTACGATAAATTTCGCGACGTACCGTTCGAACTCCTCAAATTTGTTGATTGCAAGGTAAGAATGAATGAGGTTCTTTACTATATCTTAGCTTTAATTGCATGTTAATGAGGTTCTTTGTTTGCAAGTGGTCCGTAGGTGGACAAGTCACTGAGTCAACTGGAGCGTCACATTCCATCCGTCGTGAAGCAAGCTTCAAACCAGGCTCGAACCGTGGCTTCTGAGGTCCAACGAGTCGGGGTTGTAGACGTGGGTAAGTCAATCACAAGAGACATTTACACCAAGTATAAACTGACAGCTAAAGGGATGTATGACAAGTACGAACCGGTGGCAGAACAGTACGCTGTTTTCGCTTGGCGATCTCTTAATCGTCTCCCGTTTTTCCCTCAAGTGGCTCAGGTAGTGGTCCCTACGACTGCGTACTGGTCGAAGAAGTACAATCAAGTTGTTCACCATTTCGGGGAGAATGGGTACGTGGTGGCAGCGTACCTCCCATTGATTCCGACAAATAGAATTGCAAAGGTTTTCACAGACGACGGGAGGGTGCCGGTCGTTTCTAGTAATGGTGAATCAGTTCAAAGGCAATGAAATCAGTGATAGGGGTTTTGTTAGGGTTTTGGGGATTAGGCGATTGAGCTTCCTTACCTAAAAATGTCACGAGAAAATGGAGGTATGGACTCCATTGCCAACCTTCTTTGTTTTTCACTTATTTTTGGAAATTCAATGCTGAATGATGCTTTTTTATTTTAAAAGAGAGGAAAAATCTTAAATAATGATTGATAATTAAAATATCAAAATATTTTTCTTAAAGTTTTATTATTACAAATAGATGTACTCTTTAGTACAATGTATAATCAAATTAATATAAAACACAATCGATAAAACAAAAAATTTGAACAAACTTCACACATGACACACTCAAATGATGAATACTAGAGGTTAACATATCATAATTGATCATGGTGAGATTTGAGTACCCAAGGACTTAAAGCTTTCGCTTTAGTCAACACTATATTGACAATATATCGGTTTTGTTTGATTTTAAGTTTTGGTTAAATTAAATTTACAATTCAAATATTCACTAATAATATTGGATTTAATTGGAAGGCATATTGTTTTAAGAGAGAACTCGATTTCAAGTTTGAATTTTGGATATGATATTATCGAAAGAGTAATTACGAGTCTTGAAATAATCAGATTTTATAACAGTCTGTTTTCAGTAGTGTTAGAAACAATAATTTTAGGGCCACAAATCTGATGAGTGGGTCTGTAAATATTATTATTTAATATTTACGAGTCAAATATAGTATTATATTGAATTTCGATTTAATAATTTTTGCTAATTGGATGAATAGTTAAGTACAAGTGGGCTTTGTCCCTAAAGTTAAGTGATCTTAAATAATGAGGTATCAAAACATTGTTTCTGTAAACCGAAATATTTATAAAGTTGCTATTTAAGTGTATTGAAGTTTGGTCCGAAAATTTTAATGATTTGATAGTTAATTAAAGGATAATGACTAAATCATAAAAATTGCAAAAATTAATCACTATTAGTTTATATGTTCTTAATGGTTATAAAAACATGAATTGAGTGCTTTAAAAAGGTAATTAGACCTTAAGTAGTCAAAGTGGACTATTAATGGCTAATACTATGTATTTTTATATGTTAAAAATATGTTTAATTATTATTAATTAAAAGTTAAATAATAAACAAAAGAAAAGAATTATCATCCTCACTTACCTACCACCGAAATAAACACCCAAAACGAAATTTCTAAAGCTTCTCAATCTTCGGCCAAGTTTCCCAAGCTTCACATGGTATGGTATTTTAGTTTTTTTCATAAATTTTATGTTTTTAGATTATTGCAACTAGGTTCAACTAATCTGTATCTTTGGTATCAAATTTGTTAAAGATTTTAAAACTTTTCATTGATGAATCTTATATGTTTTTTTTTATTATAGAAATTGGTAGATTTATAAACTTGATAGTTAAATAGGATTATTTTGTAAAGTGGTTTTGGTTGATTTTAAAGTTTAAGGATTAAATTTTTAAAATAATAAAGTTACATGAAATTATTGTAAAAAATGTGATGTATATGGGCTGTATAGAGATTATAGAAGGTTCGGCTGGCCTTGATTGGATTAAATTGTGATAGAATTGAAAGTTTCGAGTTTAAAGACTAAATTGAACAAAAGGTAAAAGTGTAAAATAATTATTAATGGTCAAATATGTGAATTTAAGTGTTTTAAAGTAATTGAATTGGATAATTGAATTAAATTATTATATTTAGATCAAGAAATGGATCAGTTGGTTGATAATTGTGGGAAAGAAAAAGTCATCGAGTAGTCGTCATCGAGGTGTATGTATGTATGTATATGATTGACATGGTTAAGTAAGGTTAGTTGTGAAAATGGAAACAAAGAACCGATTTGTAAAATATGGTAAATGTATGTGTATGAATGGAATTGCAACATTATGTGAAATGAAAATGTTCATGTTGGATATGGTATAATATTATGAAAATGGAAAGACTATGGAATACAAGTTAAGACTCGTGTGAACTTAGTGAATAACTAAGATACAAATGACATATCATTAGGGTTTATATTCAGTAGGTATTATGTACCAATGTTGGCTATGTGCCATTTATATTCAGCGGGAACTATGTATCGATGTTACAGTAGCATGCACTTTGTGCCGGTGTTATATTTAGCAGGTACTATGTAACGGTGATGGATACCATACCGATGGATTGAGATCATGCATGTGTTACGAATTCTTTGAAGCTTGTGTGAGCAACATCGTTTATCGAATAATGTCCTTTTGTCAGCTTGTGTGAGCATTACCTTCTCGTGTATCCGAAGTCAATTTACTAATGTTCTTCGAGAAAAGTAGTTAATTAAATGAAAATCAAACAAGATAAATTATGTTACTTTGATTATAATTTGGTATATGAAACTTGGAATGTTATGTTTCGATGATTTGATTTATCCAGGCTTAATCGTTTGACATGGTAGGAATTATGGAACAAGGCAAAGAAATGTAATTCCTAAGTTATGTATGAACTGTAAACTTAAAATTGACAATTATTTAATGTTTTGTTTTACAAACTTACTAAGATTTACATAAGCTTACCCTATTTTGTTTTCTTATTGTCTATTGGAACACCATTGGAGATCACACTATTCGACAACTCTTTCGGTAGCTATTTGTTTATTATGGCTCGGTTATAAGTGGCATGTAAATAGGGTTCTAGTATGTTTATGTTAATTGGTATCTGATAGCATTAGAAATGACACTTAATTTCTCCTTGAAATAGTGTATAATTTGTTCCTTTTGTATCATATTTAGCCTATGCATTCTCTAAATCAGTGTTGTATGGTCTTACTTTCTTTCATTTCATTCCTTTTGTGCTACTAATGTCACTGTATTGAGTATCAATTTTGCATTTAAAGTTGTCAGCACAAAAATCCACTTTAGAAGATCAGAGTGGGAAAGCATTTAGAGTTGTAGCCACAAGTTTGATCTAAAATTGCGGCCAAAGATGTCACCACATAAATGCTTATACATTTTATCAAGGATTTTACGCTGCTAACACATTCAGAAGCACCAGTGCAGGAGAATGTCAAGTTGTCATAACAAATTTAAATCATAATTTGCGTCAAGAGATGTCGCGATAATCTGCAACTGCCTAACGCACAAACCAGATCTACATGAGTGCACAACTGGCTATAACAAACTTGTATAGCTGTAAAAACGGAAGTTAGATCTAAGAAGAGGGATAGACCTGTGCTGTGGAGCGGTTATAAATAGAGAGAAGTGAGAGAAAATCAGAATCAAGCTGTGAAGAATCCAATTCCACAATTTTCTCATTTTTCTCAAAGTCAGTTGCCATGAAAGCTTGATTTCCAATAGGGTTACCTGATGCAATAAGGAGGTGACTACTCTTGACGAGGAGTGCCTAGGTGCGACATAAAAGGAGAGATTACGGGAGGATTCTAGTAGACTAGGAATAGCATGCTTCAATTTATTCTTTAATCCCTCTTGAATGTTGATGAATTCTATTAACTATTAATTGTATATGGAAGTATCTTTTAAGGTTAGATCTATTTTGATTTCTACTCAATTATTCTCATCTGTTTATATTTAGATTTAACTGCTTTGACCACAGAAGTGCAATTGCAGTCACTGTCACTGGAAGGTGCGGTGACAAGTTAGATTAACAAGCAAGATAATGGAAGTTGCTTGAGGCAAGAAGGAATTTTGGCCACTTGTTCTTGAGTGCCAAACATTAACAACATTGGAAGGTGTGGTAATTGTGTGAGTGCTTGGGTCTTTGTTAAACAGAGAAGTTGATAGTAGTAAGATCTCATTAGAACTTCACTGCAGTGACAATTCATCTATCAGTTACCTTGTAGTCACATTTAGCGTTGCCAACTTGTAAAGTCAGGGATCCCCCTATTTCTTTACACTTGATCTATTTCTTTTAATTTCCTAAATTTACATTTACAACATCTTCCACAACAATTCATTTTTTATTAATTTGCTCTGACAGTTTATATTATATTTGCATTGATAGATTTAGCTCTTTGATTTGTGCAGTCTTAACTAATTTACGTTGACATTAATCTTAACAATTCTTTTCATTCGAACTCTAATTGCTTCAAAAAATTTAAGCAACAAGAACACCATTCTCGTGGAATCGATATTCGATAGATTTATCTCTATCTACTATACTTGCATCGACAGTGTCTGCTTGCACATAATTTCTATGACGTTTACAGGCCGATCAAGTTTTGACCCCGTTACCGAGGATGGCGTTTGTTTGATGTTTATTTTTGTAGTTGCATTTACTATTCCTTTTTTAACTTTTATTGATTACTAATCTTTTGTTGATTTTTTTATAAATTCTTGTTAGGTGTTTTATGTCCACAAGGAAAAATCCTAATAACATTTAGTTTTGATCCGGTAATTGAAAGAACTATTCGAAGGAAGAAACAAGAGCAAAGAAAAATGGCTGGAAATAACAACGATCTACCACCATTGCTACCACAAAATCTTGTTCCTCCAGTGCAGCCACAGGAGTCAACAATATATCGCTGCCACAAGAAGAGCAAATTCCAAACATGACAATTAGATATTTCGTTGTTCCTATGTCAATGATCTATAACCAGGGGTTGTTAGACCAGTAATACAAGCTGGGAATTTTGAATTAAAACCGGTGATGTTCCAAATGCTAAATTTGAATGGGTAATACGTAGTTTGCCTCACGAATACGCGAGAGAGCATCTCAAATCTTTTTTGCTTATATGTGCTTCTTTCAGTCAACACGGTGTTCTTGATGACGCATTGAAGATGCAATTGTCCCCTTACTCTTTACAAGGAAGGGCACATACATGGTTTCTTGGTTTACCAACTGGATCTATTACTTCATGGAATGCACTAGCAACTCAGTATGTTTTACGATTCAATCCACCCATAATGAATGCTAGACTGCGAAATGGTATTACGACATACCATCAATTGGATGATGAGAATTTGCACACTACGCGGGAACAATACAAAACTTTGCTTAGACGTTGTCCCATGCATAGAATCCAACAAGACACACAAATCGATATTTTTCACAATGGATTAAATGCGCTGACAAGAAATCTTGTTGATGCATCTGCTAATGGTCCTTTGTTGGATTGCACTTACAATGAAGCTGTGCAAATTTTGGAGAGAATTGCGTAAAATGATTATCAGTATCTGATTTCTTGTTCTACTCAGGTGAAAACATATCCTAGAGTTTTTGAGCTAGATGCCATATCAACCTTGAGTGCACAAGTATCCTCTCTGGCAAACACGATTAAGAATATGAAAGGGACGAGTGCTATTGCCCCTATTCAAGTAACCTAACAAATGGATGTCCCAACATTTTATTGTGAAATTTACGGTGAAAACTATAGCTATGAGGACTCCATAGCATGCTGAGAATGCATTTTATGTCAATAACATCTGTTAGAATTCATATGGTAACTCATATAACAATTCAAATAGGACTCAACAACCTTTGGGGAGTCAAAATGCATCCACATACAGCTATGTAAATTCTTCAAATCAAGGTAACTTTAGACAAGGGAGTTATGGGCAACAGTAGCAGAATTATAATCACAATCCTCAAGTACATGCGTAGCCTGACCAGATGCGATCACAGAACCAGATGTAATCATATAATTAGATGTAACCACATGTTTGAATGTAGTCACAACAGACTGTGCTGCCAAATATGCAAGGACAACATCAGCAATAACAATAACAGTATTCTCAACCAAGATTAGATACATTAGCTACTCATGAAGCTTTTATGCTTGAGCATATTACAAGAATAGAAGCTATTGTACAAGGAAATTCTTCTTCCATTCGAGCGTTAGAAGCACAACTAATACAACTGACTTCTAATATGAGCACACGACCACTAGGTGTTTTGCCCAATGACATTGAAAATCCAAATAAAAAAGGAAAAGAGCATTGCAAGGCTATCACATTACGGAGTGAAAAGAAAACTGTCGAACAAAGTAGCAGCTCCAACCAAGCACCTGTCGACACAAACGAACCAAAGCAACAAAGAGAGGTTACATTTGAAGAACATACAACAGAAGTAAATAAGGAGGAACCATCAGTAGTCATACCAATGTCGACCATTCATCTTATAAAGCTGTTGATGCAATTGCCCATGTCGACACAACCGATTATATCACAACAACCCACTATGAACATACCTTTGCCATTTCCCTATCAATTTAAGGAGAAAGATCATGACAGAGATTATTAAAAGTTTGTATCTACCTTGAAACAATTACACATAAATATACCTCTAGTTGATGCTCTTGTGTAGATTCCCAGCTATGGGAAATTTATGAAAGAGCTGCTATCAAAGAAGAAGAAGTTATTCGATATTGAGACGATTGCACTCACAAAAAGGTTTAGCGCTATATTGACAAATAAACTGCCATGAAAAATGAAAGATCCTAACAGTTTCACAATTTCATGCTCTATTGGAAACCATTACTTAGGTAAAGCTTTATGTGATTTAGGAGCTAGCATTAACCTTATGCCATTGTCAACTTTCAAAAAATTGGGAATTGGTCATATAAAGCCCACTGCGGTAACATTACAGCTTGCAGACAGATTTTGGCACAACCTAAAGGACAGATTAAAGATGTTCTAGTCCATGTTGATAAGTTTTTGTTCTCGGCCCACTTCATCATACTTGATTGTGAAGCCGATAAAGAGGAGCCCATTATTCTAGGATGTCCATTTCTCGCAACGGGACGTATACTCAGATGTTTTCAATAGTGAGTTGATCATGCATCACAACAATGAACATGTAACCTTTAGTGTTTTCAAAGCATCTCCCTCATGGAGTAAGGAATAATGTCACCACATTGATGTTCTGGATGAGTTAATTATAGAGGAATTTAATGAACAAAGTTCAGCAATACCAGAGGAATATGTGGTGACATCGGAAGACAATGTCATACCTGTATGTGACCACAAAGTTTAGGCTAATGTCTGTGAGCTTAGACATGGCTGGTAATTGGAATCTTTGGATTTGACTAATAGGATGATCCTTGTGTTCAAACCATCGGTTGAAGAAGCTCCAACTCTAGAGTTAAAGTTATTGCCAACACATCTGAAATATGCTTTTTTGGGTGAAAATGACACATTGTTAGTAATTATCAGCACAAGTCTCGACGCGAGCCAAGAAGAAAAATTAATCAGAATATTAAAGCAGCACAACAAAGTCATTGCCTGGAGCATAGCAGATATCAGAGGCATTAGTCCCTCTTTCTGCATGTATAAAATTAGGCTGAAAGATGAAGGAAAACAGTCAATTGAACAACAAAGAAGATTAAATGAGAAAATGAAGGAAGTTGTAAAGAAAGAGATCATCAAATGGCTGGATGCAGGCATAATTTATCCAATCTCGGACAGTACATGGGTGAGCCCAGTCCAATGTGTGCCTAAGAAGAGTGTCATCACGGTGGTAAGCAACAATAAAAATGAGCTGATCCCTACTTGCATTACCACAGGTTGGCGAGTGTGCATGGATTACCGTCTTTTAAATGCAACCACAAAGAAGGATCACTTACCACTTCCGTTCATTAATCAAATGCTGAATAGGCTAGCTGGTAGGCCTATTACTATTTTTCTGATAGATCTCTAGGTACAACCAGATTGCAATCGCACTGGAAGATCAAGCAAAGATAACTTTTACTTACCCATTTGGAACTTTTACTTTCCGACGAATGCCATTTGGTTTGTGTAATGCACCAGCTACATTCTAGAGGTGCATGATTGTTATCTTCTCTGATATGATCGAGGATTCATTAGAGGTATTTATGGACGATTTCTCTGTTTATGGGAACAATTTTGATAAATGCGTTGAAAATTCAGCAAAAGTGTTGAAACGATACGAGGACACCAATTTGGTTATAAATTGGGAAAAATGCTACTTTATGGAAACTGAAGGCATTGTTCTTGGCCATTGTATATCTTGTCAGGGCATTGAAGTTGATAAAGCGAAGGTGGAGATTATTGAAAAGTTACCTACACCTACTAATGTAAAGGGAATAAGGAGTTTTCTCGATCATGTCAGATTTTGTAGACGATTCATCCGAGACTTCTCCAAAATAGCAAAACCACTCTGCTCTTTATTTGAGTAAAATAAAAAAATTTTGTCCGATGAAGCTTGTCTAGAAGCATTCCTTAAAATTAAACAGCAGCTAGTGCAGACACCTATTATCGTTGCACTAGATTGGTCGTAATCGTTCGAGGTGTTGTATGATGCAAGCGACTTCGCTGTGGATGTTGTACTTGGACAAAGAAAAAATAAGGTATTTCATTCAATCTATTAAGCTAGTAAAACTCTAATTGAAGTGCAGGTGAATTACACAACCACTGAGAAGGAGTTACTGGCAGTAGTTTTTGCATTTGACAAGTTCCGTTCATATCTTGTCGGCGCAAAAAATTACAATGTATACTAATCACTCTACTTTGAGATACCTTGTTGCTAAGAAAGATGCAAGACCCAGGCTGATTAGATGGATCCTTGTATTACAAGAATTTGATGTTGAGATTAAGGATAGGAAAGGATCGAAAAACCAAGTAGTTGACCACATTTCTTGTTTGTAATCTGAAAGTGAGGATGGAAATAAGTCACAAATTATCGACGCATTTCGAGATGGGAAATTATTCTTTGTCGATGCATCTCTATGGTATGTAGATGTCGTAAATTATTTAGTCTGTGAAAAGTTACTATTGAGTGCAACAGGTCATAAGAAGGTTAGATTTCTTCGAGATACTGCAAAGTATCATTGGAATGAGCCATACCTATTTTAGGTATGCACTGATAACATCATTCATCGTTGTATTCCTGAGGAAGAAATGCTTTCTATCTTGAAGCATTTTCATGATGCTTCTTATGGAGACCATTTTGGTGGTGTTAGGACTACTGCAAAGGCCCTACAATTAAGATTTTATTGGCCGAAATTATTTCGAGATACCCACAATTTTGTTCAACAGTGCGACAAATGTCAGCTCATTCGTTTCATATCTCAACACAATGAGATGATTAAATAGCCTATCATAGAGGTTGAGCTATTTGATGTTTAGGGTATAGATTTTATGGGATCGTTTCCAAACTCTTTTGGAAATGTGTATATTCTGGTCGTTGTTGACTATGTCTTCAATTGGATTGAAGCAATCGCTGTTCCAAAGGACGATGCTCGGACGGTGTTAAAGTTCTTTCACACATATATCATTACACGATTCGGAACACCTCGAGCATTAATAAGTGACCAAGGCACTCACTTCCATTGTAATCAGGTGGCGATAATTTTGAAATGCTATGGTGTGAAACATCGCATGGCAACCACATATCATCCGTAAACAAATGGACAAACGGAGGTATCCAATCGACAAATTAAAGGTATTCTTGAGAAGGTGGTTAACCCATCTAGATGAGATTTATCTTCGTGGTTATATGATGCATTGTGAGTGCTTCGTACTGCATACAAAACACCGTTAGGGATGTCACTATATCAGCTAGTTTTTGTTAAATCATGTCACTTACCTATTGAACTTGAACATAGGGCCATGTGGGCAATCAAGCAAGTGAACATGGTCTATGATGCTGCTGGAAAGAAAAGATTGTTGGACATTTCAGAACTAGAAGAAATTTGACGCAATGCTTATGAAGATGTTGCCATTTACAAGGAAAAGACTAAAAAATGGCATAACAACATCATTTTACGCCGACAATTTTCTCCTAGTCAGTTAGTGCTTTTATTTAACTCACGTTTAAAATTGCATCCTGGAAAATTGCGTTCAAGATGGTCAAGCCCTTTTGAATTTGTCGAAGCATTTCCACATGGTGCAGTGACAATCAAATATTTGAACGATGGATACCAATTTAAAGTGAATGACCAACGATTAAAGCATTATCGAAGCCCTGGCATCAACGAACAAAACGAGATCATTAACTTGGTCACATTTTTTTAGAATGTCATTGCAATCTTTCTATTTACTTTTTGTCTTTTATTTTCTTTTAACTTATTTTCTTTAGTTTTCTACAAGAATAAAAGATCTCTTTTTTGTCGACGCACACGAAAGCATAACTTATCGATGCATTTCATTGATGACTTAACGAAATGTTTCGGGAAAGTATCACGCCAGATGATTCACCTCTTTCCCCAACCGTTGGATCAATCCAAAAAAGTAAGATTTGTGTTCTGACATTTATTAGCTGCAAGCATAAGGTACTCCTACAGTAGCAGCAATCATCACTTCTCTTCACCTCCATCTTCTATTGAACACCCTTTTGTGTCTACTAAATTTTCACACTCACAACCACCATTGTTGATGTAATCTTTTTTTTCTCTAACCTTCAATTTTTTTGCAAAATATTCTCACTCTTTTTGTTTCAGTAGTTATGGCAAGAACACATGGTACGAAAACCCCATCCAAATCCGCTGCTGAATCGTCGGCTACAATGGTCAGAAACGCTGACTAACCATCACCCAAGGAACCTATCTTGTTCTTATCGAAAGCGGTGAAGGACTATTACCATGAGGTGATATTGAAAAAGAACTATCATCCTAAGCAGGGATTTCAGTGTCCCCACAACTTATATTGAGGAAGCAAGTCGCCAAAACGATTTCATGATTGAGTTGGGAGCAGTTTTGTGACCATCCGATAGGATATTCCCCCTCCATGGTAAGAGTGTTTTATGCTAACCCGGTTGATCCAGAATAGGAGTTTATATTCGTTCGTGAAGGTTTGGTGCTATGGAGCATTGACCACATCAATGCTCTCTTCCACATTATTGAGGGAGAGGACGAGCATGTCGAGTTTTTGGAAAACTTGATAGAAGAGGGTGTTGATATTTTATTTAATGATTTATGCGTCGAAGGCGCTGTTCAGACTTGCAACAATCCCAATAATTATACGATACACCGTCATTACCTCACCATCCAAAGAAATGTGTGGTTTCATTTCATCGATTACCGTCTCTGACCATTCACCCACAGTACTACTGTAACACTGGACAGAATGTGCCTACCGCATTCTATACTCAAGGGACAATGAATTGATGTCGGTGTAATCCTTCACCAGGAAATTACTGAATCCACCATCAAACAGACATGAATCCTACCTTTCCCTTCTCTGATCATGATGTTGTGTAAATAGAGGGGCATTGTGCCTCGTGAAGGGGAAGAAAAGGGCCGATTAATGATGTTTTGGTGGAAAGGATGACAAGGGACAAGAAACCCCTATGGTGAAAGAGGTACCTGATGGGTGTCAAATCCACCAAATATAAATATTTCTACGACAAATAATATAGAACAGTAATATAGGGCAGTAAGGTCGATTCCACAGAGACTGGTTGCTGTAATTTACTCTCATGTTCTTCTTTTGTACGCTGTGTCAAAGGGCGTGCCCATGACTCGTAACTATCTTCTACAAAATAAAAATAAATGATAGGGGTTTTTAGAGATAAATTTAAAATAAAACGAAAATGAAATAAACAAAGTGAAGTAAATATTGACGCAAAATAATTAATCGAGATATAGAAATGAGAAAAACTATATTTAATAAGCTTAGCCTCAGCCTCGGTATTCTCCGAACTTGAATCTATCCTTGAAAATTAATCTTCCCTTTTTAATCGATAAGCTGGTTATAGCGCTCGAGAACATCCCAAGCGCCAAATTTTCCTCTAGTAGCCAGTTCCAGTACGACCTGCAAACCGACCCTTGCCGAATGTCTAACCACGTCGCACGTGCTCGCGATTTAAGATTTCAACAGTCTTACGCTCTAAAAAGCCCAACTCAAATTAACGGTCTCAATTGCATGGGTAATTTAAATCTGATCTCTACCACCCTTAACGGAATCCAACTAGCTTTTTCCCACTTGGACAAGCCAATTTGTTCGCGGGAATTCGAATGCAGCACGACCGACTCGACTTCCTAACTGTATGCCAACCTATTTCGATCCAACGTGCACTTTTTGAATCAAAGTAGAATTAACTTTGAGGGACGAATTTGTACTATCCCATAAACCGGAGTGATAACGAGTACATCTAAAAAAGTTTTTAGCACGGTTTCGTAACTCACGATAATTTCTTGACAGAGTGTTAAACGGGCTAAGGCTAAAAAGAATTTAGTGGCACATGATTTTAATCATACTTGATGGATAAATGTGGTGAATTGTTTGTGATTATGAAGGATGGAAATGGGGAAGAGTTAATATAACAATTAGACAAATTTTTGAAAAGGAATGAAATGAAGATGGAAATGGCAGAGAGTGAAATGACGAATTGAAAAGAAAAACAAATAAATGCTTAACTGCTTCTATTGCTCACAAAATCGAGTACATTTTTCAATTGAACCCTAGTAACTTTATTTATACACAATTGGGTTACTAAAAATAGCTTGAGTCCTTCTAAACTAAATTACCCTATTTACTTAAAATAAACAATTTCAGTCAAAATAAATTTAAGAAAATAACAAATTTAGTAAAAACAAAATTAAAAAAATAACAACTTTGAATAAGCTTGTTTGACTATTTCAACTAAAAATTTCTTTTGCAATTAAGCCCTCAAAGTCCCCCAAATTTAAATAGAGCTCATCTCTTCACACATGCCTTCAATTTAATCCACTTTTGCTTGCTTTTAGGTGAAGAAACACCAATTTGTGTACCTAATAAGAAAATGTGGAAAATTAGAAGTACTTTCCTCAAAATTAATCCAAAATACACAAATAAATTGCTTAAATAATTCACTTATCAGTACCACCAAAGAAGGACAAAGGGAAAAAGAAAAATAAGGACACCCATACGCCCACAGAACCTCAGATTTGGAGGAAGCTCTCTAGGGTTGAAAAGATTGTTGATCGAATGAGCATCCAACAACTAAAAATTATCAGCCCAATCGACGAGATGCAGTTCAGACAGAACTTATTCTATGCCAATACTAGGGCATGGAATATTGATATTGTTAGCGTATTAAGCAGTTTGAGCAGATATTTGATGCAAGAATTCCCTGTGTTCCCTCCTATTATCGATGAAGCTACTCCATCATTAGAGCAGCATGCTTCAGAAGGGAAAACCCAGTCTGCCAGTCCCGGACAAAATTCACATCTCAGATGATGAGGATCAATAGGTACACTCCAAGGATATGAAGGATTGTTTTTGAAACATAGGTAACGTCTTTGAAGACGAACTCTCGAACAATTTGGGGGCCAATATGGCCGAGAGAGAGACTACTTCTGCAAAGGAGCACACAACAATTGCTTCTGTGGGTATTGAAGCGGAAAAAGAGAAAAGAGAAGAAGAAGAAAAAGATGAGAAAGAAAAAGAAGAAGAATAAGAAGTTGTCTCGACAAATTTTTCAGAGAAATTTGTCGGCGCACCTGCCAGTGTGGGTGCATCTATTGAACAATTGGCACCATTTGGGGCGAGCTGGGCTGAGGCAGTCACATCCAGCAATGAGAATTCCAATTATAATGACATAAATTCACGGGCACCAGAAAAGTGAGTTATAGGGCCTTCGTCTTAGTAAACCGAGTTCATAAATAATTGTTAGGAGTAATTATGAGTCTAGTAGTGTGTTTAATTAGGCTTTGATTAGGTGAATTTAGTTTAATTTAGAGTAATTAGTAAAAATGACTAAATTGAATAAGGAGTGAAAGCCTACTTATAAATTAAAAGAAAGAAAGAGAGACTAAAATGACAATTATGCCTATTGCATAATTTAAGGCGGCAAACAATGAGAAAAATCTAAAAAATTTTCATGATTTAAGTTATTATTAATTAATATTATAATATAATAGTATAAATTATTATTTAATTAATATTATCTTATTATATTAATGAAATATATATATATATATATAAATTAAAGCCAAATGTATGGTAATAAAATATACATGTGTAAAAATTATATTTGTACATTTGTAAAATAAATATTAATTTACTTATTATTAAGCAAATAGATATTTATAATTTATTAATATTATATATAAGATATAAAAGAATAAATAAAAGAAAAAAGAAACAAAAGAAGGAATGGAACAAAGGCTTAAACGAAAAAGGGAAGGAAGAAAAGGGAAGGAAAAAGAAAAAGGGGAAACTAGAATTTTGAAGTTTAAAGCTTTAATTGGTAAGTCAATTAAGCCCTTTTCTCTTAAATTAGATGTTTTAAAAGCTTTAAAATAAAGTTTTGATGAAAATAAGTTGAGGTCTTGGAAGTTTTAAGGTTTTTGAATATAGTTCATGTTGAACAAAATAGTGAATTAGGGATTTAATTGAATGAATTTCAAGTTAGAATTGATAAAGAGATTAAATTGTAAAAGAAGCTAATAAGTTTTGTGATAGAGGGATTAAATTGAAAGAAATTTTGAAATTAGGGTTTTATTATGAACATTAGATAGTTAAGTAGAATATGGAAGGAAATTGAATAAAAATAAAGTATGAATTGAGTTAGAAAAATAAATGAGTTAATTAGGATTAAATTGGAATTAGGGTATAAATTGGATAGAAATTCAATTATTATTATAAATTAGTGTTGTAATTAATAGTGTAAATTATTATTATTTTTGTAGCTATCAAAGAACTCAAAGCATCGGCACAAAAAGGAAAGGAGAAAGTTATCGAGGAGTTATCGCGAAATCCGGGTTTGTATTACTATAATTTAAATTATTCATTATTTAATGTTTATTTCGATATTTTTATTTAATAAGTGAAATTGGAATTGAAAGTGATATGAATTGTAAATTGAAAATCCCTATTAACTATTCGGGCTGAGTTGGATATAGTTGGCATGCCATAGGATTGGAAGAGTTCAGGGATACTTCGACCTTGAGTCGGTGAGACACTGGCTGTCATTATTTTACTTCGTATAGATTTGATGAGGTACTAGGTACCACTTTACTTCGGCTAGGCCGATGAGACACTGGGTGTCACTTTATTGCTTCAAACTATCCGATGAGGCACTGGGTGCCATTCCGGTGTGTTTGGTTGGATCTGTGTATCCGCTAAGGTCCAAGTCTTGTTAATAGGGGTAAACAATGTGAAAAAGAAAAATTGAATAGAAATGAAAAATTGGTGCATATAAATGATACGTAATGAAATTGAGAAATGAGAATGAAATGGATAAATCAAAGGTTTCAAAAGTTATTAGTACCTAATTATTTATGATATTTGATCTGTTATTGATATGGAATGAAAGTGGAGTATAAATTAAGATAATGTGTTCATGTATTATATTATTGATTATGTGAAATTTATTTGGTTATTTATAATTTGAATTATAGTAATACCACTGAGTATGAAATACTCAGCGTACGGTTGTTTCCGTGCGCAGGTTAGTAGAAATTAAGATCTTGGTTCAACATTCAGATCGATCCCGACCTCAGTATAAATTCAGTGATGTAATCTTCCCCTTTTGGTAAAAGTAGCATGTATTAAGTGTTGTATAGGTTACATGTATATGCTTCTAATGTTGGTAGTAAAAAAAGAGAAAATACTATATTTTGATATTAGTTTAATAAAATGGTAAGAGTATATTATAAAATTTGCCATTATGTTTGAATGAAAAAGGAATAAAGTTATTAGTAAATTTTGAATAATATTAAGAATATTTAATTATCGAATTAATATGTTAATGAAATGATTATGATTTAGGTGAATATGAGTATAAATTGTTTTGGCTGCGGGTTAAAATTGCAGGGAAAAAGGTTAGATGTTTATAAATGAGGTTATATCGCGTTCGAATAAAATTACGAAAAATCTGCGGAGCATCAAAACAAGTTTCAATTCCCTTCTAATACGTATTTTGAGCCTCGAATGCCCAATTAAGGGACTTTATGATTATTTTATAGTATGTTCATTAATTATTTATTTATTATTTGTAAATTGTCCTATATGTTTGGTAATACCTTGTAACTCTGTTTCGACGATGGTTTAGGGTTAGGGGGTGTTACACCAATCCTCTGGATGTTATGCCATATGTAGCACCACTTGCTGAGATACATCCATCAGATGTGATTGTCGATAAAGCCAACACTCAACTAGCATGAAGAAGTAATTGTCACGTCCTTAAAAACTTGATTCTTACATCATGCGGCCTTAGACGCTTTTCAATCAAAACAATGCCTAAGTAAGCCTGAAACTGATCAAAGCTAAAGTGCTTAGATCCTTGCGGAAGCCAAAGAACCCTGAAAGAAAACGCAAACAAAAAGACAAGCAAAAGATTGAGTAAATGCTATGTATATTCCTCAAAATGAAGTGTGAAATGAGGTGGAGGTAAGCCTCTATTTATAGTTGAAGCCCTTTACAGCCAACGGTCAAGATTAGAGTACATCGATGACGGAGATACATTGATATCTATAATATCCCTTAATCTAAGGAAATCTAGTAAAAAATTCCTAAGATAAGAGATTACAATGGATATGGGAAGAATCACAAGGGAATATGCTTGATTATGTGCTACTTGCCATATCTACTTTGCAAGGCTCTTCAATCCCAAGGGTTGGGCCAATTCAGATGGGTGGTGATAGGCCCAAGATGCTGTGAAGTGCTTCTTAGGCAGCTTGGTGCGTGCTGGTCTCGGGCCTTGGTGTGCAGTCCATGACATTCTCCCCCACTGAATTTGGTAACGCCCTCATCACTCGGCTAGCATGGTATCTGTCCACATAGTCTTTGAATTGCCACAGGCCCTCAACTAGTTCCCAACTACCTTCACTGTCGGGGAGTCCCTTCCATTAAACAAAATATTTGTGCCTTGGCCGGTACCCTGGTCGTCGAATAACTCTTTCTGCTTGGATCTTTCGAACTTTGTTCTCATAAGAGATCTTTACTCTTACTGACGCTCGGTATGATTTGCCTCGATCTAAATCTAACTCATCTTGATGGTAAAGCTTGAGTAGGCTAACATGAAACACTGGATAAGCTCGGATGGTTGGTGACAACTCCAATCTGTAAGCCATAGTGCCTACCCACTTCACAACTCGGAACGAACCCTCGTATCTTCGCACAAGCCCTTTGTGTACAGTTGGGTTATGCAAGATCCTGATCAATTTGGCAAGAACTAGATCACCAACCTGGAAATTCACGTCCCTACGCTTTTGATCTGCCCATTTCTTGGTCCGCTTCCCTACCTTGTGTAAACAAGCTCGTGCTAAGTCATGATGCTCTTGCCACTCCGTCGAAAACTTGTGTGCTACTGCATTGCACTGCATTGTACTCACATAGTACCTCAAATAGATCTCCAAGAGTGCATTCACTCATTCAGTTTACCTATCGATTTGGGGGTGAACACTAATTAAGAAGTTCAAGCTTGATCCTATTAGCTTGAATAACTCGGTCCAGAACCTCCCTGTGAATCATATGTCCTGATCACTGATAATCGTCGCACTCCCCCAATATTTGACCACTTGCTTGAGGAAAAGACGAACTGCCTCCTCGACTGGGCACACCTTAGACGCTGGAATGAACGTCCCATATTTTGAAAACCTGTCAACCACAACCATAATACTTGACAAGCCGTCAATGTTAGGCAAACCCACTATAAAGTCCATTGAAACACTTTCCCATGGTCACTCGGGAATGGGCAATGGCTATAACAGTCTCGCTAGTTTCTTAATCTCTATATTGTCCTGTTTATACACAAGATAAGTCTTCACATAGGCTTCAACATCTGTGCCCATGTGCAGCCAATAATAGTGCTCTGCTATCAGTGCCAATGTCTAGTTCATCCCCGGATGTCCCGCCCACTTGGAATCATAGCATTCCCTCATGAGCCCCTTGCGTAATTCTCCAAACTAAGGCATATAGAGGTGGTGTCCTCGAGCATACAACAAGTCCCCTTCGAGCCAAAACTTTCTGTTTTTCCCCTCTTTGGCATAATCGATGAGCATTTTGGCTGTTGGGTCATATGACAACCCCTCTTTGATGCTCTCCAATAGTTGTCCCTGCGACAAGTTAAAAAACTCCATATTGTACCCTCGGCTTATTGCATCGATAATGGAATTCACTTTTCTCGATTTGTACTCCATAGAAAAATCAAATTTTGCAAGGAATTCCATCCATCAGACTTGTTTTAGAGATAACTTCTTTTGGATTAGAAAGTAACTATCGGTAATATTGTTAGTGTATACCACAAACTTGAACCCAAGTACGTGGTGTCACCAAGTGCGCAAGCAGTGCACCACTACAGTCATTTCCTTCTCATGGATCGTGTATCTCCTCTCGATCTTATTGAGCTTCCGGCTTTCAAAGGCAACTGGATGTCCTTCTTGCATAAGAACTCCACCAATGGCAACATCGAACACATCGGTGTAGATCTTGAAAGTCTTGGTGTAATCTGGCAACACCAACACTGGTTCACTCACAATCGCCTTCTTCAATTATGCAAAAGCTTGTTGGTAATTGATGCTCCAATCTCACGCCTTGTCCTTCTTTAGTAATTCACTCAAAGGTGCAACTATTTTGAAGTAGCCTTTGAAGAACCTTCGATAGTAGTTGGCTAGCCCCAAGAAGGATCGCAACTCTGTCACCTTGGTTGGTGGCTCTCAATCTTCAATTTCCTAAATTTTGGCCCCATCCATTCGGATCTTGCCACCTCCAACAATGTGACCTAGGAAAGAGACCTCTTTTTAGGCAAACGAGAACTTCTCTTCTTTGATGTAAAGCTCGTTCTCTCACAAGACTTTGAACACATTCCATAAATGCCCTAAATGTTCCTCGAGTGTCTTGCTGTAGATCACAATATCGTCAAGGTAGACAATAACAAATTGACCAAAAAAAGGTTGTAATACCTTGTTCATGAGGGTACAAAAAGTGGCGGGAGCATTCGTGAGACCGAAGGGCATCACAAGGAACTCATATGACCCATAGCGTGTCAGACAAGCTGTCTTTGGTTCATTTCCTTCAACTATTCGAACTTGAAAATATTCGAACCTTTAATCCAACTTGGTGAACCACCTTGTACCACCAAATTGATCGAACAAGTTGGCTATGAGCGAGATCGGGTACTTATTCTTCACAGTGAGCTTGTTCAAAGCTCGATAGTCGATGCACATTCGAAGCGTCCCATCATGCTTCTTCTGAAAGAGTATCAGTGCACCACAGGGTACCTTGGATGGTCGGATATATCCCGCATCTAAGAGTTCCTTTAATTGTCTACGCAACTCCTCTAACTCTGGCGAAGCCATTCGATAAAGAGCTCTAGCGGGTGGCTCCGTATTCGGCATAAGTTCTATCTTGTGATCCATCTCCCTCTTTGGTGGCAAGCTCTTGGGCAACTCAGCAGGCATCACATCTCAAAATTTTGCCAATACTTGTCCCACCTCTTCTGGGACTTCAACGGACATGGTAGGCTCATCATCAACCAACACAGCTAAGTAGGTTGGTTTCTCCTTGCGCACCCTTTGCTAAGCTGGATGGTTGATAGCATCTTGGCTCCAACTCTGACCTCTCAGGTTGTCGAAACAATGCATTGGTGTTTCAGATCAAGAATGCACAAACAATCGGTAAATGGCATAGGGAACGCATTAATCCGGGCAAGGAAATTAAGCCCAATCACAAAATCAAAGTCATCGAGTGGGATCACCTTGATATTTTCCTTACCAGTCCAACCTCCAAGGTCTAGCATAACTTTTTTTTTCGCCCTCGTAATCGGAGCCTCCTTGGAATTGACGATTTTAATAAACCCACTTGCCTTCTCAACACGAAGGTCAAGTCTCTTGGCAGCCCGTTCGAACACGAACAATTCTGAGGCACCGGTGTCCACTAGTGCACTCATCTTTTCGCTTACCACGATGATGTTCACGAACATCAGTCCCTTCTTCTTATGACCCTTCTTAATCTACATGGAACTAATGATGGAGTTAAGCTTAAGAGTCTCCTTCTCTTCGGAATCTTTCCCTTGGATGGCAGCGACTTTCTCATTTTGAGGACAGTTCCTCGCTAAATGCTTGCCTCCACAAGTGTAGCACTTGAAAGGCTCATTGTTCTTCTCCCAAGGCTTGCGAAACTTGATATTACCACCTGTTAGCTTCTCGAACACCTTCTTGGCAGGTCTTTCCTTATCTCCCCTACTATTGCCTTGGAATTTTGGCTTTGGTTTGGTAGACTCGATCCTTTTGATCTCAAACTCGATAATGGACTCAACTGTAGACAAGGCTTTGGAAAGCTCTTAGACCCCCATCCGTTTTAACTCTATTTTGGCCCATCGTTGGAGTTCATCCATAAAGGCAAAGAATCCTTCTTCCTCGCCTAACTTTGGAATTTGAAGCTTGAGCTTGGTGAATCGCTTGACATAGTCTTAGATTGAGTCATCATGATTGAGTTTTCACAACTTTTCTCGGGCTTCTAGTTCAGCATTTTTGGGATAGAACTATTCTTTGAACTCGAACTGAAACTCACTCTATGTCGCAATGGAAATTTTCCCGTTCTCTTTCTCGGAGCACCTACGTCGCCACCATAAAAAAGTAATATCAGTCAAATAGGCAGAAGCAGTGTTTACCTTTGTTGCTTCGTTCTTGACTCCCATGGCTCAGAAGTGCTACTCCATGGCCCAAATGAAATTCTCAACATCTTGGGTCGATCGTGTCCATATATACATCTTCGGCTTTAGGACATCGATCCTGGGTGTGGTTGCCGATGTTTCTGCCATCATGCCATTCTTCATGGCTTTCTTGTAAATGGCTAGCTCACTTTGGAGATCCTTGATCTCCTCCACCAAATCGACCTTGGTAGCCTTCCTTATTGCTTTAAGAGAATTGTCCCGTTAGTCTAACTTCTCATACATGTCATCGAGGAGTCCTTGAACCGCAAGCATGACTTTTTCTTTAAGAGAATCCACTCTCTCAAAGTAGGGTTCTGTCTCTTCTTGGGCTTCCTTGACTTCTTTCATTGAATCTTCAAGTCTAGCGACCCTCCTTTCCAAGGTTGAAATGATGTATCTGAAACTCTCTCTTCTTCTTCTCAGCAGTAGCACGAGTCTCTCGTTTATTTACTAGGACCTCGCTTGAGTTTTGTGGTGCCATCTCTTTCACTACAACAGGCCTTGATACCACTTGTCACATCCCTAAAAACTTGATTCTTGGAGCATACGGCCTTAAATGCTTTTCGATCAAAATAACACCTAAATAAGCCTAAAATTAATCAAAGCTAAAGTGCTTAGATCCTTGCGGAAGCAAAAGAACTCTGAAAGAAAAGACAAACAAAAAGAAAAGCAAGAGATAAGTGAATACTTTGTATATTCCTCAAAATGAAGTGTGGAAATGTGGTGAGGGTAAACCTCTATTTATAGTTGAAGCCCCTTACATCCAACGGTCAAGATTAGAGTACATCGACGGTAGAGATACAATGATAGCTATAATATCCCTTAATCTAAGGAAATCTAGTCAAAAATTCCTAAGATAAGAGATTACAATGGATATGGAAAGAATCAAAAAGGAATATGCTTGATTATGTGCTACTTGCCATATCTACTTTGCGAGGCTCTTTAATCCCAAGGGTTGGGCCAATTTGGATGGGTGGTGATAGGCCCAAGATGCTGTGAAGTGCTTCTTGGGCAGCTTGGTGTGTGCCGGTCTCGAGCCTTCGTGTGCGGTCCGTGACACAATCAACTTCATCGATTGACCCAAAAAGAAAAAAGCGCAAATGTAAGGCAAAGTAGAAGAACAAAGAAGAGCGTCCTAAGAAGAAAAAGAAGTCCAAAGTAGCTACATCCTCGGCTATAACACATTGAGTTAATTTACTTTTTAGTAGTTAGTTTAGTTGCATGCATTTCATCTAATTGTCATTGCATTTTTATTGACTTTGCATTTTACTTGTTCTCACATTTACATTGTAGTTGCATTTCCATTAATATTTGTATAGTATTGTCAGTGCATTGGGGACAATGCAGACACTAAGTTTGGGGGGAAGTGTGGAATGAAAATGCAATTGCACCCACAAGTTTAAGATTATATTTGTCTTTTTAGTTGAATGAAAGTATGCATAGTTAAAAAAAATGTGACCACAATTTTTTTCATTTAATGCTTAAATCTTGAATTGTTTGGAATGCTAATGCGTGAATTGGATGAATGTGATTGAATGTTGAATCCTTCTATTTTTGGATGAATGGTTGAAATTGCATTAGTAATAAATGAGTAGTATCATTCTTTAAATATTGAATTAACTTCCCATCTTACAGCTATGTATATAATTATATCTACTAATAAAAGACTCCAATATGGGTGCATTATGACTCAAAAAGGGGGAACATTCTGATGCAAGTGTTAGAAAAATTATCTAGCCAAAGGCTGTCACTACAAGAATGTGTGCCGGTGCAATTACATGCTCCTTGGGGGTTTGTTGCACCCCATCGTTACTGCCCAGGAACAAGAATATAGTAATGCAATGATATCTCTTAGTCACATATAACATATATATATATATATATATATATATAAAGAAAATTTGATAAAAATAATATATATATTACATAAATTTTGTATTGGTTAAGAAGATTTAAGATTTAAAGCGTGATGCTAGCATTAGTGAAGTTGCAATTTTGATTATTCATACCTATAAATTGTCGCGTAATGTTCTATCATATGAATGCAATTTATATATTAGGATTCTAGAGAATATAAATTGCTAGAATGATGATTATGGTGACAATAATTTGGATATAATTTTGCTAGCTTTTATTTACTTGAGGACAAGTAAAAACTCAAGTTTAGGGGTGTAATAGCATTAGAAATAACACTTAATTTCTCCTTGAATTTGTGTATAATTTGTTCCTTTTGTATCATATTTAGCCTACATTTTCAGCATTTCATACTTAGTATTTGCATTTTCTAAATCAGTGTTGTATGGTCTTACTTTCTTTCATTTCATTCCTTTCGTGCTACTAATGTCACTGTACTGAGTATCGGTTTTGCATCTAAAGTTGTCAGCGTAGAAATCCACCTTAAAAGATAAGAGTGGGAAAGCATTTAGAGTTGTGGCCACAAGTTTGATCTAGGATTACGACAAATGATGTCACCTCATAAATGCTTCTACATTTTATCAGGGATTTTACGTTGCTAACACATTCAAAAGCACCAGCACAGGAGAATGTCAATTTGTCGCCGCAAATTTAAATCATAATTTATGTCCAGAGATGTCGCGACAATCTGCAACTACCTAACACACAAACCAGATTTGGGTGAGTGCACAGCTGGCTATAACAAACTTGTACAGCAGCAAAAAGGGAAGTTAGATCTGAGAAGACAAATATATCTGTGTTGTGGAGTGGTTATAAATAGAGGGAAGTGAGAGAAAATCAGAATCGAGCTGTGAAGAATCCAATTCCACAATTTTCTCATTCTTTCTCAAAGTCAGCTGCCATGGAAGCTTGATTTCCAAGAGGGTAACTTGATGCTACAATGAGGTGACACTCCTAACGAGGAGTGCCTAGGTGTGAAGACGAGCGATTACAGGAGGATTCTAGTAGACTAGGAATTGCATGCTTCAATTTATTCTTTAATCCCTCTTGAATGTTGATGAATTCTATTGATTATTAATTGTATACGGAAGTATCTACTAAGGTTAAATCTATTTTGATTTCTACTTAATTCTTCTTATCTGTTTATATTTGGATTTAACTTCTTTAACCACGGAAGTGCGATTGCAGTTACAATCACTGGAAGGTATGGTGACAAGTTAGATTAACAAGCAAGACAACGGAAGTTACTTGAGGCAAGAAGGAATTCTGGCCACTTGTTCTTGAGTGCAAAGCATTACCAGCACTGAAAGGTGTGGTAATTGTGAGTGCTTGGGTCTTTGTTAAACAAAGAAGTTGATAGTAGTACGATCTCATTAGAACTTCATTGCGGCGACAATTCATCTATCAGTTACATTATAGTCACATTTAGCGTTGCCAACTTGTGAAGTTAGGGATCCCCTTATTTCTTTACACTTGATCTATTTCTTTTAATTTTCTGAATTTACATTTACATCCTCCGCAACAATTCATTTTCTATTAATTTGCTCTGACATTTGATGTTATATTTGCATTGACAGATTTAACTCTTTGATTTGTGCAGTCTTAACTAATTTACGTTGACATTACTCGTAACAATTCTTTTCATTCAAACTCTAATTGCTTCGACAAATTTAAGCAACAATAACACCATCCTCATGGGATCGATATCCGATAGATTTATCTCTATCTATTATACTTGCACAGACAGTGTCCGCTTGCACATAATTTATGTGATGTTTTATGCCATTTGAAGTATATAATATGTATATTAATATAATTCTAATTGATATTTTGGTTGGTTGTGGTGTGTGATGGTAAATGCATGAATTGATACCTAAACACATTCTGAATGGTTGATTATAACAAATGTTATTTGGGACTTATTTGATGATTTAATAAGGTTGTTTTACTTTAGATAGTAGTTGTTTATGTTTCGTATGTGGTGTTAATGAGGGCATATTGGTTACGCACATAGGTTGATTGTGAGTTGGTGCATTTAAGCATGTTTTGACACATCTTGAATAGGTTTGAATGTTGGTTAATGCATGGCTTGGAACCTAAGAATTTATATGTGATTTAGCTTGTGTTTGAAAGTGTTTTTGGGCACACACGGCTTGTGACACAGTCTACCACACGACCGTGTTCCCCACACGGTTGCATGACACGACCATGTGGTATATTTAATTTTTAGTGCAAGATTATCCACATGGTTATAGTGAGTTACATGGCCTGACGACACAGTCGTGTGACCCTGAATTACATAAGCATAGATTGTTATACGATTTGAACACATGGCCATGTTTTAGAGTCACATGGTTGAGCTCTGTCACAGGACCTGGCCACACAAACTGTGACCCTTATTTTCACTTTTTACCTGAATTTTTGTAGAATTTTCAATTTACTCCAAAATTCTTCCCGATTAGTTTTAAATGCTTCGTATGCTCAATTTAAGTTCGGGTATGATTGAATAACATGGAAATTATTTAACTGAATTATTAAATGAATTGTTTGGTTATTTATAATTGGATAGTGAACAACGTTAATGTTTTACAGTTGTAATACCTTATAGCTCAGGTCAGTCATCCGGACCAAGTATAGGGTGTTATAGGTTTTATGTTTGAAATTGTGTTTAAATATTTTCTTGAAACTAGTTTGAGTTCCATTTATAGAAATTCTATCTTTATTAAAATAAATAAAATTGAATTGGGTTAAAATATAATTATGTATACATTGTACATGTAAGGAATATTTTAAATTTATTTTTAAAGTAATTTGGTACTATTTTAAGTTTTCTTTATCTCCATTTTATTACATTGGTGACATATTATCCATATTAATAGGTTTTGTAAAATTTTGGATTATTATTTTTTATTTCTTCCCTATACATTTAGATCCACGTAATCATATTAATGATTAAAACCTAATCAAGCTAAGCATAATTAAGTCTTCTTGATTATTCCGCTCAGTCAAGCACAGACCTCCTCGATAACGATTCTAACAACTTAATCCACTTGTGTGCGTTCGTGTTAAAATAATTATTTTTGAAGAACTATATTTGGAAAATGGTTTTAACTGCAATCGTATAGTGTTAGTTGTAATATTTATAGTTTTGATGGAACTTGAAGTATTCTAAGGGGTCGAATCCAAGGGAGGAGGCGATTGAGCAATTCCTAACTAAGTGCATGCAAAGAAGGAGTCAAAACAACTAATCATTAAAAGCTATATTACGATAAATCATAAAATGAAGAGTGATTAAGGTAATTATCTATTACTACCTAGGGGACTAAATCGTAAATATTGCAAAATTATAAAATTCACAAATAACTAACAAATGGTGGTTGGTTGACTTTGATGTGGTTCACTAATCATTTAATTAATGATCTAAATTGCTTAAACTCCTAAAGTGATTTCGTTTTACCTCTCGGTCTCAACTATTCCAAATTAGACAAATTAGTCTGATTTATCTCTCGATTTCGTCGGCTAACCTAGGATTAAAGAATTGGTGCTAAAAAATATCTCCTCTTGGTTTTGCTTGCCTAAATCTTCCCTTATGGTCGTCAATCCTAAGTTTTATATTCATTCAATTTAGTCCTTTTTTTTTTTTTGCAATGTAGTCTCTTAACCTAAAATTATTTTACCTACATCTTCATCAACCAACCCCCTTAGATTTTTTATGACGAAAACGAATTTTGATATTGAGAAGTTAAACTCTGATTACTCCAATGATATTTTAGTAAGATTAAACATCTAATCTTAGCCTATTTAAAAGGGCCTAGTATCACTGTTTTGATAGACCAATTAAAAGAATGTGATTAAAGATATAGTACTGCAGGGCTTTCCTTTTAAGGGCGATAAGATGTAGTCGTAGATGAGTTTTGTTGATAGTTTTCATGATAACTATGGAGAGAATTTTGTACCCCTTTTTAGAGAACTCTATGAGAGTTAGGATTTTGTTTTCGAGGTTTACGTTTGTACGTTTAGTATATTTAGGTTTATTTTCTCCATGTTGTACTACCGTTTGTTTACTCATTTAGTGAAAAGTCAAAGCCATTTTTACTCGTTGTTTTTATCCTCTTCGGAGGAGTTTTTCACGTAAAATTTGTGTTCAATCTTCTCTACCTTTTCTATTCGTCATTTATACGAGTCGATCCCTAACAAATTGAAATAGTTTGAAGTAGGCGTTTCTCGATGAAACATTGAGAAATTATATATATACACATATATTTGTGATATTGATTCTTTTTAAAGAAAGAATATATTGGGATATTTAAAAATTCCACCTTACTAGATCTTTTACATTCTTCAAAGTGAATGCAAGTATAAAAGTAAATTTAAAAATCGTGAATATGATAAGTGGCATAAAAATAACCACTAGAATTGGAAACATGATAATAAATAAGAAAACAATTAAAGTTCTCAAAATAACCCTTCAAAGGGTAGAGATAACTTATGTTATCAAGGTGATATGAAATATCATTGGTCACACATACTTGTCGTATGCCCAAATATTTTGTAACACAGAACACTATCATTCCAAGTAGAAAATATTTATCTTATTTTATATTGAAACAAACCAATATTATTGCAATATTTAGCAGTAAAAAATTGGTATTGAAAGAAACCCATATTATTGTAATATTAGGTAGTAAAAAATTAGTTTGAAGCTCTAGAAGAGCTAGTATATCAATGTTGAGATTTTATTGATCAAACTCCCTATTTGATCATTTATTTATCTAATTAGTTATGTATGATCCCTAAAAGATTCCCATCATATTAATCACATTCCCTGAAATGAATGTAAGCATAATAATAAATTTAAAGGGCATAATTGTGAAAGTGATATAAGGTTTATAACTAGAAATGGGAGAGAAACAAGTTATGTTCTCAATGATTGTACATATGAATACTTATTACTATATTAATATTGTTTAAAAGGAAGGAAACACATGTCTCATAGATAATATAACAATGCATACTATCCTTAGGGATAAAAAAAAACATTTTTTCTTGTTTGGTAATGAAACAAACTAAAATTTAATAGTACAAAATTAATTTAGGGCTCTAGAAGAGCTAATATAATGTTACCCCATGTTCAATGTGGTAATAAAACATGTTAATATTTTGTATTACAAAATTAATTCAAGGCTCCAAAAGAGCAAATGCATTGTTATTTGAAGAAACAAAGTGATAAATATATTATGTTCTAGTCAGAACCAGAGAAATTATTTTGTTTTAAACGATATTCTCTGTAATGGATCTCATATTGAGATTGTGAATGAGAAAAATTATATTTGCATGAATCACTCTTGCTATAAATATCTATATCTTTTGACAGAGAAAAATTTAGTTATCAAATTTGTTAGAATTGGGTGACTAGAATTTTTGTTAAAATAAAATACAGTGGTAAAATAAAATAAAAGTAAAGTCCAAATAGAACTAGACTTTTTTTATTTTATTTTAATTAGAATAAGTCATATATTTTATTTTGATTAGACGAGGTGTTTCAACCTTACTACGTTACTTCTTTTAGTTATTGATTAGAATAAGGTTTTTTAACCTATAAATAGACATATTCATCTCCTCTTGTAATTGCTTGAAGATTCTTCATTTATCAAGTGTTCTTTGTTTTCAAAGAAGATTTAATAAACCTTACTAGCAAAAGTTGGGATTGCATATCTTGCATTTCTGTAAGAAATATGGACCCATTTTATCCAACAAGTAGATGTTTTAATGTGATTTTTGTAGATGCATCTACAAGGTAATCACATGTGAGTTAATCAACGCTCAACTTGTAGTTTACAATATTATTTGTTTAATGATTGATTTAAGAACGAAACTTTCAAATTATGCAATCGAGAAAATTCTTGCTAATGTTTATGATTTCATTACTTAGGCTTTCAATGATTATGGTAAGCTAGATTGACAATGCAAGTAACCATCGCAAAAGCCTATTGTTTATACGTACAAATAGTTTAGTAGAATTAATAATTAAATGCCTTTAGTTAGTAGCTAAACTATATATTTTAGAACAAAAGTTTTTGTATATATGTATAAGGATATTATATTTTATATTAATTGATATTTGTACACATCACGCCTATAAGTTATGATAAATACTTCCCATTAGAATTGGCTTTTGGTTAGGAGCCAAATACAATCCATTTTAGAATCTTTGAATATGTAAGGTATGTTCAAGTTGCTCCACCACAATTGTAATAGCCCGGTTTTTAATGGTGTCAGAAATAGTGGGTTCGAGACCATAACTCCTACGAGTCGAGTCATAAATATTAATTATTTAATATTTGTGATGTCATTAGTAGCATATTAAATTTTGGTTAAGATATTTTATCGTTTAGATAGTTAATTAAGTAAAAACGATTAAATCGTAAAAGCTACAAAAGTAGAGTTGGTTAATTAGAAGGACCAAAAGAGAAAATTAGCCTAAAGTATATTAGTAGGTGGATTATCATGCAATATATTAATTATGAAGGGAATTAATTAAGGTTAATTAAATGGTTTATTAATTTAATCATAAAAGTCTTAAAATTTACAAGTTTGTCAGTGGGTATATATATGAATTAAAAGAAAGGAAAATGAATAGAATTCCTCTAATTTTTCATCATCTTCTTCTTCATTCGGCTAGATTATGAAGGGAATTAATTAAGGTTAATTAAATGGTTTATTAATTAATCATAAAAGTCTTAAAATTTACAAGTTTGCCATTGGGTATATATATGAATTAAAAGAAAGAAAAATGAAAAGAATTCCTCTAATTTTTCATCATCATCTTCTTCATTCGGTTAGAGGAAGAATATTAGGGTTTCTCCATTCGCAAACTTTAAGCTTTGATTTGCATAAGCAAATGTTAACCGTTTTTAGTAATTTTTATGTTTTTGAGTCCGTATTACCTAAATCTAGCTATTCCAAGGACCAATTTGTGATTCTGTCAAATGTTAAATATTTCACCATTGTTGAATATGATTTTTCTTGAAAGATTAAGATGGATTTGTATGCTTGGTGGTTGGGTTTGATATTTTTGTAAAGTGATTTTTGATTAAATTACGGTTTAAGGACTAAAATGTTAAAAAGATGATATTGCTGTACTTGGTGTGAAATAAATGGATTTTAGGGACTTGTATAAGGGAAATGAATGTAGGGTTGGGTATGTGTGTTTGAGAAAATGGCTATTTTGCATGTTTTGTACTTAAAGGACTAAATTGAACAAAAGTGAAAGTATAGGGGTAATTTTGTAAATTTCCCAAAAAGATAAGAAAAAATCTAAATATCATGATTTAATATGGAAATTTAATGATTTGTTGATTTAGATCACGAGCGAGCGGTAGATCATGAAAAAGGGAAAATTTTAAAATAATCCCTAGAGTTTCCTTTTTGCTACAAATTCGTTCGATAAGTTCATGTAACTATATTCCACTTGTTAAATGCTAACCTTATTTGTTTGGTTCTATTTTTTATGATGGATCGTGATGGAAGACTCGGAAGGAATAGAATACTGGCTCTTTGAGCATATTGGCTCATTTGAGCATACTGGCTCGTAAGAGCAATACTGGCTTATTAGAGTATACTGGCTTGTAAGAGCAATACTAGCTCGTTTAAGCACTACTGGCTCGTAAAAGCTTTCTAGATCGCATGAGTTATTTTCACTGGAAGACCCGAAGGGGTATTGGATATGAATATGGAAGGAACGGAGATAATTGGTCACATTCTCTTTCTCGTTTAATAGTTATTTCGTAAGTTAACTGTACAACGAACTTACTAAGCTCTATAAGCTTACTTGTGTATTGTCTCTGTTTTGTAAATTTGTTTTGTTGTTGAAGATCGAATCCTCGGAAGAATCACACTATCCTTGGAGCTTGTTTGGTAGTCTTTTGTATCACCTGTCTTATATGGCATGTAATAGGATTGTGAATTTGATATGTTTTGTTGTAAAAACCTCTAGAATGTCTTCAAAAGTGTTTGGCTCGATTGTATTATGGTATGATGACTTGGGATGACTTGTTGTAATCTTACTTGAGTTAATTTGGATGAATATCATGCAATACCTATGCTTATGGAATGTTTTGTTATAGTAGTTTCAATACTTAGAAAAGTTGTATGCATTTTTGGAAATCTGCTTACTTGTTTCGGTAGTTCTCATGCATGTATTGGTAGAAGTACAGAGTAAGAGAGAGGTTAGGTTCTGACATTGGTTGTTTCGGTAATAAATTTGATGTATCGGTAGTTCTAAACATAGAAGTATCGGTAGAATGTCTGCTTTTATCGATAGAAGTTGTAAGGTAAAAACTTACTAACTCTCTAGAGTTTTTAGTATCGGTAAAAGCATGTCGAGTATCGTTAAAAGATACACTTGTATCGGTAGAATCGATACAAGTATCAGTAAAAGTCTGCTACTGTTTTAAAATTGTTTACTAACTTGACTATTATCGATACTTGTTACCGGTAGAAGTCTCCCAGAATTGTGGAAATGACCTTTTTACCCCTATTTGAATTGTATTGAGTTCTCATTCATGATTTCTGATGTGTAAAGTGAAATGCTTTATTAAAATATGAATAAAGGAAGTGATATTGAAAGTTAATCTGAGATTGACGAACGATAGGACCTCGGGGCCCTAGCCGGCGATGGTAACGAGTTTTGGGTGTTATATTTAGTGGTACCAAAGCTTACAGTTTAGCTGATTCTTGGACTGAATTTAAGAGATTAGAGATTACATGTCATATAAACCTGTGATAGAGTGACTATGATAGATCCGATCTAACCTTGAATTTTTGCAGATAAGTAAAATGTTTGACTCGGAACAAGGAGAGACTAACGAGGTAAATAATAATGCTCCAGCTACTGATTCTGGCGCAAGTCGAGGTTTACCGATTATATCGATGACTGAAAATGAAGCTAAAAATATGTTCTTCGACCTGATAGGCCAGTGATTTTTTGAATTTATGAGAGGTAATCAGACAGTTCTGCAACCCAGACCTCCACTTGTGCAACCTGTTGTACGACCTGAGGTACCATCGGTTGTATCTCCACCTCTTCCTGTAGTAAAACAACGACGCCGCATACCAAAAGATAAAGTCAAAAAATATGGGGCAGAAGAATTCAGGGCAAGTATCGAGGATGATCCGTCTAGAGCTGAGTACTGGTTGGAAAATAACTTAAGGGTTTTGAATGAGATGGCCTATCATCCTGAAGATTATTTGAGATGTGCTGTATCACTACTGAAAGGTGAAGCTTACAGTTGGTGGACGACGATATTGGCTGTGGTCCTTGAGAATGAGATTAACTAGGAATTTTTCCAGACGGAATTCAAAAAGAAATATATTCGCTGATGGTACTAAAAAGAACATATGTTTTCTCCCCATTTATTGGATAATTTGTTCCCATTTAGTTGTCCTTAGTACATATTTTAGCATTTTTTTAAGTTTAATACATTGCATTTTCTAACTCAGCAGACCTTGGCCCAGCTTTTCTTAATTTTGTAATATTTTACTACTAATATCGCCACATGAGCACTTCCAATTGCACTAAAAACTATCACCGCAAGAATATTTTTGGAATGCATCCAAGACTATCGTTGCATAAATATTCTTCAAATTGCATCCAAAACTTTCGCTGCATAAGTATTCTTCAATTGCACCCAGGAATGTCACTGCATGAACATGTCCAGAATTATCGCTGCATGAACATGTCTAGAATTGTGCCCAAAATTATCGCCGCAACTGACAACTATCTGATAAGAACATAAATGTGTGAGCTGTCCAATCTGGTATAACCAACTTGTACAACTTAATTTTGCAGAATAGACACCTCTACAATTTAGGCTAAATATAAACACTCACAAGGAAAGAGAAAGGTGTCCCTCTTCCTTTAGTCTTCCAATTTTGCAATATTATCTTCTTCAACCTAGCTTTTGAGCTTTTCGGCTACAGAGGCTAGAGACCCCTTGGGTGAATAAACGTGAAGGCGATGCAGACTAGCTCCTGACGAGGAGTTCCTAAGTGTGACACAAAAGGGAGAGAAAGGGAGCATTTTGAGTAAACTAGGAATAGAGTACTCCATTTGTTCTTTTATATTTTTTTTTCTTAATGATGGTAATTCATGTTATTTCAAGATTGTACGGAAGTACACCTAATATTTAGACTAATTAATATTTTATCCAAGCTTGCCTTTACTGTTTAATCTTAGGGTTTGAATGCTTTTAGCATGGAAGTGTTATTGCAGTCACAGTCACTGGAAGGTGTAGTGACAGTTTAAACCAACAAGGAAGACAACAGAAGTTGCTTGGGGATTGAAAGAATTTGGTCCACTTGTTCTTAAATGTGTTGCATTGCCAGCATTGAAAGGTGTGGTTAGTGTGCTTACTAAAGTCATAGATTTAATACAAAAGCCAAGTTTGGTAAGATGTTCATTGCACTTCATTGCGCTAGCAAATTACTTGTTATTCTTAACCATGTAAGTCACACTTACTTTTCTGCTGACTATTCACGTCGTGAATCCCATTTTACCTTTATTACATTTTATCTTTATTTTCACATTATTGCTCTGACAACCATTCTCACAATTTATTGCATTTTACTTATTCAATGCACCGACAATTTTAGATGACAGACACCCATCCTCATGGGATTGATATCCGACAGATTCACTTTTGTCTACTATACTTGCATCAATAGTGTATGCTTGCATATTATTGCTGTGACGTTCATAGTGCGATCAAGTTTTGGCGTCGTTGCCAGGAATGGCATTTGTTTGATGTCTATTTTTGTCTTTGCATTTATTCTTTATTACCTAAATTTTATTTGTCACAAACTTGTTTCCATTTTGTTGTTTACTTTTACATTTTTCTTTTAGCGAAATATGGCTAGGAATGAGGTGTATAGAACCTCAAGATGTTAGACTAGCATAAGTGATGCTATAGAAATAGAGCATGATGCCATAACCGCCCAAGTATCTTCTTTGATTAATATGAGTAATTCAATGCAGAATGCTAATGCAATTGTAGAATCGAAATTTGCTGTGACAATTTGCGATTATTGCGAAAGCAACCATGAGTTTGAACAATGCCCATCAAATCCAACAAATGTATACCACATGGTGAATTTCGATCGAAATGAAAATCCATATTCTAACACCTACACGCCAGGGTAAGAGCAACATCCAAATTTTTGTTGGAACAATTAAGACCCTAAAAGTAAAAACCAACGATGTTAGATTCGAGTGGACACTGCCCAATTATGATAAACTCTTGTCAAGGCAAAATACCCAACAATATGAAGCATTAGAATTTTCATCAATAGAAAATTTGCTGAGACAATATTTTTCCAAGACTAAAGTTGTGCTTCAGAGTCAAGCTGAATCCATACGAGCTCTTGAATATCAACTTTGCCAGATTATGAGTGCAATAAATTTGCGACCACAAGAATCTTTGTCGATTGATATTGAGAATTCGATAAAGGTAAGCGCATTGTGAGGAAATCATTCCAGAAGTGGGACTCACAGAATGAAGTTGTTCAAGATGCTACAGCAAAAGAAGATGATCCAGATCTCAACCATAGAAAGATGTCAGAATAATCTGAAAAGCAAACTGCAGCTGAAGAGGTTAAACAAAATATTGCGGAGACAGAATTAGATCATTTTGTCACCACAAATGCTACAACAAAATAGCCTAAAAACTTTAAGATGCACGGTCAAAGAAGAAAAGATTAGGAGAAGTCAAAGCAATCGCACTTACTGAAGGGTGTACAGTCATGACAATTAAATTACACCAAGAATTTAGGGATCCCAATAGCTTCTCAATACCCTATTCCATTGGTGATTGGTATATTAGAAAGACATTATGTGATTTTAATGAAAGCATAATTTTGATGCCTATATCCGTACTTAAGAAGTTACGAAATTGGAAAAAATGCAAGAAAGAGTGAAGATTTTTTAGGACTGTGTGAAGAATAAAAGAGTACGAAGTACTAGAAGAAGAAGGAACAAATATTGTGTCTGTACTGATTGAGGAATAAGTAAACACCATTGTCGACGCATTAGGATTCCTTTGTCAAAGAAATTTCGTACAAACTGTACTGCACCTGCTGACTTGATGCTGAAAAGAGAAGAAGATCATGTGAAGGAAGAAAAAGATGAAGAAAAAGATTTGAGACAAATTTAGCTAAGAATTTGTCCCTGAACCTGAAGTTATGGGTGCAACTTCTGAGCTCTTGGCGCAAGATGAAGAAAGTCAGGCGAAAGTTGTGGATGAAATTAATGAGGACCACAATCCTTGGGCGATAGTGGTCTATATTGGTCCAACGAATGAAGCAGCTGATGATGTCAGAGCAGAGATGGAAATTGAGGAGTAATTCACAAACTATACGAAGCTCAAAAAAAGAAAAAGAAGAAAGAAGAGAAGAACTTGATGTTGCGACAAATTCGGCTAAGAAATTTATCATCGCATCTGAACTTGTGGGTGCATCATCTGGTGATTTGGTGCCACCTGAAGCGAGTCAAACGGAGGTTGTGATAGTCAGTAATGAGGATTTCAATCCTCCAGTCATGGTGCTTTATGTTGCACTACTTACTGAAATACATCCATCTGATGTCACGATAGATAATAATGGGACGCGGCCTGATGTTGAGGAGAATTATGTAGGTCTGATCAAGCCAAAGGAACAAAACAGAAAGCACGTCAAAGACAAGAAGCGCTGCAAGGAAGAGCGGAAGCGCAACAATAAGAAGAACCAATGCTGCCACATCTTTGGCTGCAGCACACTAAGTTAGTTTTTATTTTTTGCATTTAGTTTAGTTTCATGCATATCATGTAGCTGTAGTATAATTATCCCTGCATTTTTATTGTCACTACATTTTTATTATCGTTGCATCTACATTGTCATTGCATTTTCATATATATTTATTAATGTCAGTGCATTAGGGACAATGCAAACTTTAAGTTTGGGGGAATGTATATGGGTTGGAAATGTAATTGCACCCACATTTAAAAATTTTGTCCTTTTGAGTTTAATGAAGCATGCATGGTTATTAAAAATGTGCTTGAATTTTTTTTTCAATTGATGCTTAATTCTTGAATCATGTGAATTGTTAATGAATGAGTTCGATGAATTTGATTGAATGTTGTATCTTCAATTTTTGAATGAATGATTTAGATTTGCATTAGTAATGAATGAATAGTATCATTATTTAGATCTTGAATAAATTTACCATTTATAGCTATTGGTATATAAGTATAGTTATGAATAAAAGACACTCCAATGTGGGTGTATTGTGAACTATCAAGGGGGAACACTCCAATGGAAGTGTTAGAAAAAGTAATCTAGCCAAAGGTTGTCAATGCAAGAGTGTGTGTTGACGCAATTACATACCCCTTGGGGGTTTGTTGCACCCCATCGTTACTTTCCAAGAACAATTGTATAGTAATGTAACGTCATCCCTCAGTCACATAAAAAAAGGGAAAAGAAGAAATATATATACATGCTACTGTACATTAAATGTTGTTTTGGTCGAAAGAATTTAAGATTTAAAGTACGATGCTAGCATTAATAAAGTTTCAATTTTAATTACTCATACCTATGAATTGTCGGCGCAATATTCTGTCATTTAAATGTATTCATGCATTAGGATTTCAAATGATTTAAGTTGCTAGAATGGTTATTGCCTTAATAATTTTTTTTTATTATAACCTTGCTAGTTTTTGTTTTACTTGAGGACAAGTAAAAACTCAAGTTTGGCGGTGTGATGGTACTAAAAAGAACATAAGTTTTCTCCCCATTTATTGGATAATTTGCTCCCATTTAGTTGTCCTTAGTACATATTTTAGCATTTTTTAGTTTAGTATATTGCATTTTTTAACTCAGTGGACCTTGGCCTAGTTTTTCTTAATTTTGCAATATTTTACTACTAATGTCTCCACATGAGCACTTCCATATTTAACTCAAAACTGTCACCGCAAGAATATTTCCAGAATGCACCCAACACTATCGCTGCATAAATATTCTTCAAATTACATCCAAAACTTTCGTTGCATAAGTATTCTTCAATTACACCCAAGAATATCACTTGCATGAACTTGTCTAAAATTGTCGCTGCATGATCGTGTCCAGAATTGCGCCTAAAATTGTCATCGCAATTGACAGCTGTCTGATAAGAACAGAAATGTGTGAGCTGTCCAATCAGGTATAACCAACTTGTACAGCTTAATTTTGCAGAATAGACACCTGTACAATTTGGGCTAAATATAAACACTCACAAGAAAAGAGAAAGGTGTCTCTCTTCCTTTAGTCTTCCAATTTTGCAATATTATCTTCTTCAACCTAGCTTTTGAGCTTTTCGGCTACGGAAGCTTGAGATCTCTTGGGTGAATCAGCGTGAAGGCGATGCAAACCAGCTCTTGACGAGGAGTTCCTAAGTGTGACACAAGTGGGAGACTAAGGGAGCATTTCGAGTAAACTAGGAATAGAGTACTCCATTTGTTCTTCTATATTTCTTTCTTAACAATGGTAATTCATGTTATTTCAAGATTGTATGAAAGTACACTTGATATTTAGACTAATTAATATTTTATCCAAGCTTCCCTTTACTGTTTAATCTTTGGGTTTGAATGATTTTAGCACGGAAGTGTTATTGCAGTCACAGTCACTAGAAGGTGCAGTGACAGTTTAAACTAACAAGCAAGATAACGAAAGTTCCTTAGGGATTGAAGGAATTTGGTCTACTTGTTCTTAAGTGTGCTGCATTGCCAGCACTGAAAGGTGTGGTTAGTATGCATGCTAAAGTCATAGATCTAATAAAAAAGCCAAGTTTGGTAAGATGTTCTCTACACTTCATTGCGCTGACAAATTACCTGTTATTCTTAACCTTGTAAGCTACACTTAGTTTTCTGCTGACTATTCACATTGTGGATCCCATTTTACCCTTATTACATTTTATCTTTATTTTCACATTATTGCTCCAACAACCATTCTTACAATTTATTTCATTTTACTTATTCAATGCACTGAAAATTTTAGATAATAGACACTCATCCTTGTGAGATCGATATCCGACAGATTTACATCTATCTACTATACTTGCATCGATAGTGTACGCTTGCACATTATTGTTCTGACGTTCATAGCACGATCATCAACAAACAGTATCTAGACCGAAAAAAGAAAGAGTTCCTGGAACTAAAGCAGGGAAACAAATCTGTTGCTGAATATGAGCGGGAATTCGTATATCTAAGTAAGTATGCTCGGGAGATTGTACCAACCGATGAAGCTATGTGTATCTGTTTTGAAGACGGGTTAAATGATGAAATCATGATGATGGTTTGTGGTTTAGATTTACGACTATTTGTGGTTTTGACAAATCAAGCTAAAAAAATGGAAGAAATCTACAAACATAGGCAGCAGAGAGAAAAGAGATTCAGAGACTTCAACAAGAAAGTACCTTCTAAAACCTTCTCCTTGCCGCCATAGAAGAAGTTCAAAGAGAATAAAAATCGAGCAGTGGCATCGTCTGATTTTCATGGCAGTAGTAGATCAGTCAGCCAATATCGAGATTTCAGAACTGACCCGCAGACTGTATGGCGAGTATCTGCAATGCACCGAACTCTACGTGCGAGCACTATGAAAGATTCCATTATGGTAAGTGTCGAGTAAAGAAGGGAGCCTGTTTTAGATGTGGAGCGACTAATCATCAAGTTCGTAACTGCCCGATAGCACTTGAGGAGAAGGAAGATCAGAGTGTAAAACCTCTAATCACACCGCAAAAAGGTCGACGACTAGGTCAGAGCAGTCATGTGAGCGAAAATCGTAATGATAATAAAGATAATGCAAACAAGTCCAAGGTTCGAGCACCCACCAGAACCTATGCCATCCGAGCCAAAGAATAGGCTACTGCACCTAATGTTATGACTGGTATATTCTATCTTTATGATGTAATTGTGTGTGCTTTGGTTGACCCAGAGTCAACTCATTCCTATATCTATATTGCTTTAGCAACTGATAAAAATTTGTTTCTCGAGTCAACTAAATTTGATATGCAAGTTACAAACCCATTGGGAATAGTGTTATAGTAAATTTGGTGTGCCGTAAATGTCCACTGAAAGTTCAGGGCTGTGAATTTCCTACTGAACTTATGATGCTACCCTTTTATGAGTTCAATGTGATTCTGGGCATGGATTGGTTAATTGAACATGATGCGGTGGTTAACTACAAGCAGAGACAGATTGGTTTAAACTACTCGACTGGTGAGAAAATTACAGTTAAGTCTGGTAAATAGAACAGTGATATTAGAGTGATTTCAACTATTTCTGCACAGAAACTAGTTCGTAAGGGTTGCGAAACATTCTTAGCTTACATACTTGATACTCAAAGGTCAAGAACAGAATTGAATTAGGTACCGATTCTTAATGAATTCACAGATGTGTTTCTTGAAGAGTTATTAGGTTTACCACCGATCAGAGAGGTGAAATTTAGCATTGATTTGATACCAGGTACCACTCCGATATCAATTCCACTACACAGAATGGCACCGAATGAGTTGCAAGAACTCAACGCCCAGTTGCAATAGTTATTGGATAGGGGTTTTATCCGACAGAGAGCATCACCTTAGGGTGTACCAGTGCTATTTGTAAAGAAAAAGGGCTGTTCGATGAGGATGTGCATAGATTATCGGCAGTTGAACAAGTTTACAGGAAATAATAAGTATCTGTTGCCACGTATTAATGAATTGCTTGATCAACTGAAAGGTACAACTGTGTTCTCAAAGATATATCTCCGATCGGATTACTATGAGATGCGAGAAAAGACTGTGCTGTGTCGAAGACTGCTTTCAGAAAGCGGTATGGGCATTATGAGTTTCTAGTAATATCGTTTGGGTTGACTAATGCACCGGCAACATTTATGGATCTAATGAACAGAGTTTTTCAGTCTCAATTGGATACATTTTTGGTAGTATTTATCAATGATATACTAATCTACTCCAAGACGGAGGATAATCATACATAGCATTTGAAAAAGGTGCTGCAGATTTTGCAAGAGAAACAGTTGTATGCAAAATTCAGTAAGTGTGGGTTCTAGCTTAGAGAAGTTGGATTTCTAGGGTATATTGTATCCTCGGAAGGAATTCGGGTAGATTCGAGTAAGGTTTCCATTATTCTCAACTAGAAGGTTTCTAGAATGTTTTTAAGGTACGTAGTTTCCTAGGATTGGCGGGCTATTACCGTCGATTTTTTAAGGATTTTTCTATCATAGCCTTACCAATGAAGAAGTTACTATAGAAGAATGCTCAATTTGTCTGGTCTGAAAAGTGTCAATAGAGTTTTGATCAGTTAAAGAAAAAGTTAATAGAAGCTCCGGTTTTGACATAACCTGAGATAAGAAAGTAATTTATCGTTTACAGTGATGTGTAATTGAACAGGCTGGGATGTGTACTGATGCAAGCTTGGAGAGTGATAGCGTATGCCTCTCGACAGTTGAAGCCGCATGAGAGAAATTATCCGACTCACGATTTGGAGCTAGTTGTTGTTGGAGCCCAATTTGTCCAAGCCCACATAAAAAAACCAAACCAGAATAAACCAAATAAAACAAAATATTTAAATTAAATTTAAAAAATCCATTTTGATTTAAATGCCCCTTTACAACCCATATTCCAAATCCAAACCCAACCCCAACACCACCTAAACTACCCATGACTCACAAAACACTCCAAACCCAAATTAAACCAAGCCTAAATGGCCCAATACACCAAAAAACTTGAAACCCTAATTGTTAGGGATCACCCTTGACGGCACAAGATCCCAACCACGTCAGCTCCTTATTCTCGAGGTCGCCCACCACGCCTCTAAAACCACCACAACCATTGGGCGGCCGAAAGTGCTCTTGCCACCGCCGTTTTGTACCAACAAAGCAAAGAAAAGAAGAAAATTGTAATAATTACATGTATGGCTATAAAAGACAAACCATTTTTCTTTGTAGTTTTTTACCCAGCAATTCCATTTGAAATATAAAGAGAATCAACAATTTTTTTGCTCTCAAGGTATACTGTTACATATATATATATTCTATTCTATTTATTTTATATTATTATTTGTTTTCTTGTTTCAAAAATAAACTAAAATAAATAAAAAACAAACAAAAGGGGTTAAGGTTTCATACTTGGTTCACGCCGTCGCCGTCGTAACCATGAACGGAGTCCCTCCGAACTCATCAATGTTCGTTGGGGGCTTCGATGAAGGGATCTATTTTTTAAAAAAAGAAAAAAAAAACATTTTTAAAAAAACCCTAAAAGACCCAAACACTTTAAATTGATTTAGGAATCCTAGGGTCGAATTTGGTTGATTTTAACCCCAAATTTGACATTAGGGTGAATAAACAAAGCAAAGAGGCCTTTTTTGGGTTTTTCGACCACTAAGAACGATGGTTACCGTCACCGACATCCGGTGGTCGTGGTGGAGCCACGGTGGTTTTAAGTGATCGGACATAGGAGGGGCTAGAGAGAGAAAAAAAAGGATGAAAAGCTTTTTTTTTAAATGAAGTAAGAAATGAGGGTTTTAATTTTTTTTTCACATATATAGTGTCTTAATACGACGTCGTTTAGGGCCTGATCTGGTGGCCCTAAAACGACGTTATTTTGACTCTTGAAACCCGACCCATTCTGGACCCGATTACCGTCCGCGTGTTTTTATAAAATGGGGAATTTATCCCCGTGCCCCTCCTATTTTCGCTGGGTTTCAATTTGGTCCCTGCTTTTTCAATATCACTCATATGTAACGTCGTTTCAAAGCTTTCAAGCCAGATCATAGTGGCTTTGAAACGACGTCATTTTCACAACAGACTTTTAAAAAAAAGGAAAATTTGCTGACTAAGTCCCTCCACATTTTATTTTATTTGAAATTCATCCTTTTTGCCTTAAAACTATTTTTTTAAATTATCCATATGATTTTATATTTTTTTAAATTGGTCCTTTGACCACTGTTTTAAAACTGTTTTGTAGATCATTGGAAAATTGCCATTTTAGTCCCTTTTTAAAATTATTTTAAAAATGGCTTTTTTTTTATCTTTTAATATTTTTAAAATTAAATTATTGTTTTGGTTTTATTTTACTTTGATCCCTTCTAATTTATATATCTATTTGTTTGTTTGTTTTTTTTATGTTTTATTTTGCATTTATTACTGTTTTATTTAATCATGTATTTACTTGTCACTTTTTATTAATACCATGTTGTTTTATCATTATTAAATTGCAAATTGTGCTCATTCATATTCATTCATTTTAAATATATATGTGCGTGTGTGTGTGTGTCTTTTGATAAAATAAATGATTTTAAAATCGAGGCAATGTTTGTTATTTTGGAATTTGAAAAGTCGTGTATTAACTTACTAGGTGCAGTTTTTTATTTCGAACCGAGACCAACGAATACCATTCTTTTTAAAAAAAAATAAAATGTGAGATTTGTAAGAAAAGGAATGCCCGTTATTTTTGAAAATTCGAGTTGTCGTGCCCTAACTTATTAGAGATGACTTCCTTTCTCGATTATTTCAAAATAACAAGCCTCCCTCGCAAAGTTCAAGTTTTGAAAAACAATATTAAACCTATTTATAATGCATTTAGGGATCGCATTTTAACTTTTACTCGAGTTTTTGAGTTTTTAATAATTAAGACCTTTATATAATCGACTAGGTACCAATTTTGGGCGTGTGGGGGTGCTAATCTTTACTCACACATAACCGACTCCCAAACCTATTTTCTGGATTTCGAAGACCAAATTATTTTTTAATAAATTTAAATGTTTTAAGGTGCTCTAATCACAGCAAGTAAAAAAAAGATTGGTGACGACTTCGTTTTCGATTTTAAAATAAAAATTCGAGACTTTTTGAAAAAAACGTGTCGAAGTTACCATTGTCTGTGCATTGAATATTTGGCGACACTATTTGTATAGTGAGAGATGTCACGTATTCACAGGTCATAAAAGCTTGAAGTATTTGATGACTCAAAAATAGTTGAACCTGAGGCAGCGTCGATGGTTGGAACTACTAAAAGATTATGATTTAGTGATTAATTATCATCCGGGAAAAGCTAATGTTGTTGTCGATGCCTTGAGCCGGAAATCATTGTTTGCTTTGGGAGCTATGAATGCACATTTGCCGCTGGAAGGCGACGGATCAATTGTAGCTGAACTCAGGATGAGATCTGTACTTCTACAATGAATTCGAGAGTTACAGAAAGACGATATGAAGCTCACAACTAAGAAAGAACAGATCCAAGATTGTTCCACTGCAGAATTTATGGTTGATGCTGAGGATATGATGTACTTTAGAGGTTGAGTATGTGTTTCTAGAGAATCGAATTTGAGACGGGACATTCTGGAAGAAGCTCATAGCAGTACGTACTCTATTCACTCGAGAAGCGTGAAAATGTATAATGATTTGAAGAAAGTGTACTGGTGGCCAGGCATGATGTGAGAGATCTCGGAATTTGTAACTAAATGCCTAATGTGTCAACAGGTTAAAGCCGAGCATCAAGTACTGTCTGCATTATTGCAATCTATTTCCATTCCTGAGTGGAAATGAGAACGGGTTACTATGGGTTATGTTACAGGATTGCCAGTAACATCGCAGAAGAAAGATTCAATCTGGGTGATAGTAGACAGATTGACGAAATTAGCTCACTTCATTCCTATCCGTGTGAATTTTTCACTTAAGAGGTTAATTTAGTCATATGTATCTGAAATTGTGCTATTGCACGGAGTACCAGTGTCTATCATCTCTGATTGAGATCCACATTTTACCTCTAGATTTTGGGGTAAGTTACACGAAGCTTTGGGTACCAGATTGAATTTTGGCACTGCATACCATCCGCAGACAGAAGGTCAGTCTGAACGAGTAATACAAACCTTGGAAGACATATTACGATGTTGTATACTTAAGTTTGATGGCAGTTGAGAGAGATATTTACCGCTTTGCTTATAATAACATATACCAGTCAAGTATAAAGATGGCACCGTTCGAAGCTCTGTATGGTAGGAAATGCAGAACACCACTGTATTGGTCAGAATTGAGTGAATCTAAGTTAGTTGGGACTGATTTGATTCAGGAGATAGAAGACAATGTTCGAGTAGTTCGAGACTACATAAAGGCCTCATCTGACCTATAGAAATCTTATGCAGATCTAAAAAGGAAGGATATAAAATTTGTCGTCGGGGATTGAGTTTTTTTGAGAGTTTCACCTTGGAAGAAGGAAAGGAAGGTTGAGTCCGCAATTTATTGGGCCGTTTGAGATCATCGAAAGGGTCGATCTTGTAGCTTATAAATTGGCATTACCTTCGGAGCTCGAAAAGATTCATAATGTATTTCATGTTTCAATGTTGAGATGGTACATATCAGATGCTTCTCATGTGATTACACCCATTGAGGTTGAGATTCAGGCAGATTTGTCGTATTTAGAGGAACCGGTTAAAATTCTTACTTGTGCGGTAAAAGAGTTACGAAACAAAACGGTACAGTTGATAAAGATCTTATGAAATCACCATGGGTTAGAAGAAGATACATGGGAGACAAAGGCTTCAATGAGAGCATAGTATCCTAATCTGTTCATTGGTAAGAAATTTTGGGACGAAATTTCCCTAAAAGGGGAGAGTTGTAACAGCTTGATTTTTAGTGATATCGAAAATAGTGGTTTCAGGACCAAAAATCTGATGAGTCGAGTCATAAATATTAATTATTTAATATTTTTTATGTCATTAGTAGTGTATTAAATTTTGGCTAAGAGATTTCATCATTTAGATAGTTAATTAAGTAAAAAAAATTAAATCGTAAAAGCTACAAAAGTAGAGTTGGTTAATTAGAAGGATCAAAAGAGCAAATTAGCCTAAAGTATATTAATAGGTGGATTTATCATGGGATATATTGATTATGAATGGAATTAATTAAGATTAATTAAATGGTTTATTAAGTTAATCATAAAAAGTCTTAAAATTTACAAGTTTACCATTAAGTATGTATATGAATTAAAAGAAAGAAAAATGAAAAGAATTCCTCTAATTTCTCATCATCTTCTTCTTCATTCGACTAGAGGAAGAATATTAGGGCTTCTCCATTCTCAAACTTTAAGCTTTGATTTGGGTAAGCAAATGTTAACCGTTTTTAGTAATTTTTATGTTTTTGAGTCTATATTAGCTTAATCTAGCTAATCCAAGGACCAATTTGTGATTCTATCAAATGTTAAATATTTCACTATTGTTGAATATGTGGATTCTTGAAAGATTAAGATAGATTTGTATGCTTGGTGGTTGGGTTTGATATTTTTGTAAAGTGATTTTTGATGAAATTAGGGTTTAAGGACTAAAATGTTAAAATGATGATATTGTTGTACTTGGTGTGAAATAAATGGGTTTTAGGGACTTGTATGAGGGCTATGAATGTTTGGATGGGTTTGTGTGTTTTAGAAAATGGCTATTTTGCATGTTTTGTACTTAAAGGACTAAATTGAACAAAAGTGAAAGTATAGGGGTAATTTTGTAAATTTCTCAAAATAGGCATAAATACAAGAAAATGATCTAAATTTCATGATTTAATATGGAAATTTAAAAATTTGTTGATTTAGATCACGAGCGAGCGGTAGATCGTGGAAAAGAGAAAATTTCAGAATAATTCCTAGAGTTTCCTTTTTGCTACAAATTCGTTCGGTAAGTTCACTTAACTATATTCTACTTGTTAAATGCTAACCTTATTTGTTTGGTTCTATTCTTGATGATGAATCGTGATGGAAGACTCGAAAGGAATAGAATACTGACTCGTTTGAGCTTACTGGCTCGTTTAAGCATACTGGCTTGTTGAGCATACTGGCTCGTTGAGCATACTAGCTCGTTTGAGCATATTGGCTCGTAAGAGCAATACTGACTTGTAAGAGCATTTTTGGATCACATAAGTTATTTTCACTAGAAGACTCGAAAGGGTATTGGATCTGAATACGGAAGGAATAGAGATGATTGTTCACATTATCTTTCTAGTTTAATAGTTATTTCGAAAGTTAACTATACAACGAACTTACTAAGCTCTATAAGCTTACCTATGTATTGTCTTTGTTTTGCAGATTTGTTTTGCTGTTGAAAATCAGATCCCCGAGAAGAATCACACTATCTCGGGAGCTTGTTTGGTAGTCTTTCATATCACCTGGCTTATATGGGATGTAGTAGGATTGTGAACTTGATATGTTTTGTTGTAAAAACCTCTAGAATGTCTTCAAAAGTGTTTGGTCCGATTGTATTATGGTATGATGACTTGGGATGACTTTTTGTAATCTTGCTTGAGTCATTTTGGATGAATATCATGCTATACCTATTATTATGGATGTTTTGTTATAGTAGTTTCAATACTTAGAAGAATTGTATGCATTTTTGGAAATCTGCTTACTTGTTTCGGTAGTTCTTATGCATGTATCGGTAGAAGTACAGAGTAAGAGAGAGGTTAGGTTCTAACTTGTGTTGTTTCGGTAGTAAATTTGATGTATTGGTAGTTCTAAACATAGAAGTATCGGTAGAATGACTGCTTGAATTGGTAGAAGTTGTAGGGTAAAACTTTCTAGCTCTCTAGAGTTTTTAATATCAGTAGAAACTTGTTGAGTATTGGTAGAAGGTACACTTATATCGGTAGAACCAACACAAGTATCAGTAGAAGTTTGCTACTGTTTTAAAATTATTTACTGACTTGACTACTATCGATACTTGTCCAGTAGGTACCGGTAAAAGTCTCCCAGAATTGTGGAAATGACCTTTTTACCCCTATTTGAATTGTATTGACTTCTTATTCATGATTTATGATGTGTATAATGAAATGCTTTATTAAAATATGAATAAAGGAAGTGATATTGAAAGTTAATCTAAGATTGACGAACGATAGGACCCCGAGGCCCTAGCCGATGACAGTAACGGGTTTTGGGTGTTACAACAATACATAAAAATGGGTATTCAAAGAATGTTGGAAATATATATGAATTATGAATCTCCTTGTATTATCATTGTTTTGATTGAATTGAAGATTTAATTATGACATGATTTGGTGATTACAACTTTGATTTGACAGTTTTCTCGACATCAGGAGGAGAGAAATAATAGTTGGATGAATAAAATACTTAGAATGAATTATCGTTATCTAGATCCTCGTAGTATGTAATTTGAACCAAAAGTTTAAAAGGATAATTCACTTTATTGTAAGTTAACTGTCAAATGTATTTACCGACCTGATAAAAATAATCAAGTATTATATAACAGTTGATGTGTTGATGTCTCAATAAGACAACCACTTAAAATAAATGAAAGTAATGCATAATGCATGCCTGAAGCATGATAGATTGATTGGTTCCAAAGATGAAAATTCTCATAAAAGAAAATAACAAATTTAGATGGTCATATAGTGGAGGCAAATGCTCCTAAAGAGACTTGTGACATAATTAGTTATTCAAACTTTGAAAGAGATGTAGGCACATAAATATGGAGATGATTAAAATTAAAAGTTCTTGATAAGTTATGTCAATACGAGAAATTATGGAACCACAAGAATGAAAAGTTGTCAACAATGGTTTTCTGCAATTTTATTATTGAAATAATGAAAGAAAATGAAGATCTTGAAGAAATTTGTCGAGAATCATGAAATAGATTAACCAAAATGAAAAGATGGAATTCAAATAGAATTAAATTCGTGAAGTTTCTGGACTAATGGGCCAAATGTCTAAAGGTATAAAGTCAATGAGGTACAAATGAGTAGTTTCTAAAAACGAAATAAGAAAAAAAATGAAGTTCTTCGCTAAAGTTCTAGAAATTATTATGCAAAGGTATTTTTTTGTGGTGAATGCAATAACCTTTAGATATCTTATTAGTCTGACAATTTGTAAAAGATTTGACATGCGTCTAATGATTATTGTTACAATATTTATATGAATAACAATATAGTGAATTTATATTAAAATCCTTGAAGGATTTAGAATGCTGAAAGCATATAGAAATTCTCGAAAAATTATTCAATATATGAATTAAATTGATTTGAACATATATGGTAAATTTAACTCGGTGAATATTAGTCGAACGAAAATTATAAAACGATCTAACATGCACATGTATAGAAGGATCATGTTCAAAGTTTGTTATAATTATTGTTGGAACTCCTGAAGATATTAGAATATATTTCCTAAAAATTCTTCCTCACTCATGACTTCCAAAAGCATATCAGATTTGTTTAAGTGATTATTTAAAAAGCTAATATTCAATATTGGAATACATAAAATATGAGACATTATGTGATGTCATAAGGGGGAGTAAATACGCATTGTATTTTTTTTCCTTTAACTAATGTTTTGTCCCACTGAATTTTCCTGTAAAATTTTTAATGAGGCAACTCTTTTCCTTCACTAGGAATTTTTTCCTCACAAAGTTACGAGGCATATTATCTACCAATGGACATTCAAGGGGGTGTTATGAATATTCTTTCATTAACTAAATATCCATCAAGATAAATATAAAGATAAGTTTGATATACTCTAGGACTCTAATAGTAATTAGAAGTAGAGTTTTATATCATGTATACTTCTTAGTAGAGGTATTCATGGGCCGGGTTGGGTCTAGTTCGGGTTGAGTCTAAGCATGATGTTAACATACTTTATGTTTTCCCAAGCTCGTCTCGACCTGAAATTTGGGCCTCAAATTTTGCCCAAGTCAGCCCATATTTGCAAAAGACTAACCCAAGCCCATTTTAGGCCGGCCCATATTAGTTTTTATTTTTTAAAAAATATTTATACTGTTTTATTTTAATATTTAACAATTTTATAATTTTTTTATTTATTGAAAATTTTTATATAGTCATCTTAATATTTTGTTAATGTATACATTAGAGTAATATTATATATTTAGTATAAGTTTAATTTTTAATAAGTTTTAAATTACATAATATATAAAAAATAACATATTATAAACTTAAAATGGGTCGGGCCGTTCCCTGTTTGAGCCTTGAATGTTTAAACCTAAGCTCAACTCATATTTTAAACGGACCTAATTTTTTTGCACAAGCCTATTTTCGAGCCTAACATTTTTGCTCAAACCCTCTTAACTTTCAAGCGGGTATTTGGGCTTGGGCAGGTAACCTAACCCATGAACAGGTCTACTTTTTAGGCTAAATAGGCAATATATGTCGGTTTTTTTAATGGGCCAAATAGGTTGGTTTTCAAGCGAGCATTCTACTGACATGTCGGGAAAGTACGTCCATCTAGAAGCGTTTTTTGAAAATTCCAAAGAAAACGCGTCCAACTAGACACGCTTTCTCTGACGTGTCAACAGAAAACTCGCCTAGCTGGATGAGCTTTCTTGCCTACTATGCAAAAAACGCTTCCAGATACTCTCTTCAAAATCGACCTATTTCCCTAAATTTAAAAAAAAAAAAAAAGAGCTTATTTGATTAATTAAAAAATCAACATATATTATCTATTTAACCTTCTTCTTAAATCTATAAAATGAAAAAGTTTTATAAACATCTCAATTGATGAATAAAATTCATACATTTTCTTTTGCTCTTCTATTTCTATTTCTAATTCTTTTACTTTCTCTTTTATTTATGTCAAGGTTATTTTTTTTATTAATTTTACATGTATCCATATCAATGTTTAAAACCTAATCAAGCCAAAAATAATAAAACCTGCCTAATTATTCCCTTCATTTACATTTATTTAATAGCCCATGTGACGACTCTACCATGTTCACACTTTCAACCATAAATCATACTATAATTAATTCTTCTTATCCACAATGTTCCAGGTTGATACTATTATATATTTAAATGTTAATCGCATTTAATTAATGCTAAACAATTTGGGTTGATTCTACTATGAATCTTAACTATAATAAACACAAATTGACTTTGAGGGCTCTAAGATTATTTAGAATAAATTAGAACTTTAGGTTAACAAGAAGCCTCTCTGAAATTAAGGCCTCTTGTATGAGAATTTACACAGCTTTATCTCATCATCACTAAGAAATTTCCAACTCCTTTAATTTAATAATGTACAAATAAATAATAATATTTGTTTTCATATTCATAGTGATGAATCAAGGTTTTCATGTATCGGGTTAAGTTGATGTTGAGCAATATAATATTTAAATATATATAATTTATTTTTTAAAATAGATCAGTAGATTGGATTAATTTGTTCTTAAATTTGAATAGGATCTAAATATTATATTGCTCAACATATTTTTAACAATAAAAATTGATGAAAATTTTAATCGGAAGTACTAGTTTTGCTATTTAATTTAACATATATGAATTAATTTATTATTTTTAGTGAATGGGACAAAATACAAACTGACTCTTAATATAAGAGCTTCCATTATGCTTTTATCAACATAATATAATAAAAACTTTTTATCTCTCGCTTTTCATAACAAAATACAAGTTTGAGAGTGAGTTCTTTTAAAATGTTTTTTTTTTTGGGTGATAAAACTACCAATTATGATGAGCTATGAGAGGTACCATCTAGGCATCTTCTGAGTGAAGCTAGGATCGCAGATGGACCTGATCATGGGTCGGGTCACCCGATCAAACTCGAAGGCCCGTTTGAAAAATGGAAGGATTTGGACAAAAATATAGGCTCCAAAAATAGACTTGAACAAAAAGTGAGGAGGTCCATTTTCTAAACAGGTTGAGCCTTGGGTAAGAGTTTTTTGGTTCGGACCCGGTCCGACACGACCCGACCCGAATAAATCTAATTGTTTTTAATAAAAAATTATATTGTTATTTTGGTGCTTTTTTTTTACTGTTTTGATTGTTGTTTTGGTGCTATTTTTTTACTGTTTTGATGATGTTATTTTTGTTACTATTTTTGTTGTTATTTTTGTTACTGTTTCTGTTGCTATTTTTGTTATTTTTGTTGTTGTTTTGTTGTTATTTTTGCTGTTGTTTTGGTTGTTTGGATGTTATTTTTATGCATTTTTACTATCGTTTCACTGTTTTTAATATTATTTGAATATTGTAGAACTTATGTTTTATTGTTAATTTTTCTATTACTTTATTTGCAATTATCTTAATATAAAGAATTTTAATGTATTTTACATTTGTTTATTTTTTAATGTTTGTTTTAATGTTTTTAAGTTTATTTAATATATTATATATTTTTTAAATTTGTTGTATATAATAAAATAATCTAAAAAAATTAATATGGGCCGAGTCGGGTCGTGTTCGGGCTTGACTTCTATAATTTGAGTCGGGCTTTGACAAGATTTTAGACCTATTTTTCAGGTCGGACCGAGCTCGAGCCTAACAATTGGGCCTAAAAATTTGTTGAAATCCGACCCGAATCCAATCCAACTCGACCCACGATCAGCTCTAATCACATGGGTCAGTTTAAGCATGAGTTAGCTCTGTTCGAAAATTTAAATTGAGAAGTTTTTCAACAATAATCATCAATTATGTGTCATGCCTTGTTAGCATTGAGGTGCCATGCCACGTCAAGAAAATTATTAATTATTAGTTGATTAATGGTCACATCAATTTTTCCATTAAAATCTAATCTATTTGACAAAAAATGGAACAATACGGGAGAATCGAGGAGAAAAAAGTTTAAGGGCAACTTTGAAAAAATAAAAAGCAGTGTTATTTTTAAAATAATATAAAAAATTTTAAAATTACCAAAATGATATTAAATTCCCATTAATTACTAAAATTGTATATTTTTTTTAAGGTGAAGGGGATTTCACAGACAGCACCACTGTTCATATCTAATAATTTTCTTTTACTATTAAATTAAAAACAATTTATATTTTAATTAATACATAACATTAATCTGAGCATTGCACGGAAAGAAACTAATATATATTATATTGCATGATAGATACACAGAAAAATGAAAGTTTATGAGTTGGAGTACTTAAAATTTAACAAGTGGCAGCTCTTTCTTTGCTACACATCAGAAATTTAAGTATTATATAATTATTTACTATTAATCAGAAATTTTGTACTATACATATTTATATTGATTCAAAACATAAATGTTATATATATATTAATTATTAAAGTAAATAATTATATAATGTGATTAATAGTGGGATAAATATAATACTTAAATTTCTGATGTGTCGCAAAGAAAGAGCTGCCAATTAAATTTCAAATACTCCAACTCATAAACTTTCATTTTTCTGCGTATCTATCATGTAATATAATATATATTAGTTTCTTTACGTGCAATGCTCAGATTAATGGTATCGTCCATGGGTGAGGCATCATCAATAATTTTTTATTTTATAATTTAAAAATATAATAATAAAAAAATTAATCAGATATGAATAGTAGTGTTGTCTATGGAATCCCTCCACTCTTAAAAACATACAATTTTGATAATTAATAGATTTCATACATTTTTTGTATTTTTAATTTTTTTTATTAAAAAAAAACCCTAAAAAGCATTAAAGGTAATTTTTACAATTATAGATTTTATTGTTGTAAGTAATTATGTAACTAATAAGTTAGGTCTTAAATGATTTTTGAAACTAAAAAATAAGTGTTCAATAAAAATTATTTTTTGCAATGTGGCCCCTCAAACTTATTCGAGATGGTCTGACCCGAATTTCGAACATCATATTAGTCATCAATGTGACTTTTCTTTTAAATCACCTCAAAACACACCAACCAATCAATAAGAGAATATTTAAAATTTTAGAATCATGATCTTGTTGCGTTACTCTGATCATCAAATCAATAACAAGACTAATTTGTAATTTAGCATTTAGCAGGAAATTACCTCGAAAACTTTAGTTAAACATACATGCATGCAGTAGGGTATTTTTAAAGGCTATATTTGTAGGACTTGGAAAACCGTTTTGTTTAAAAACAAATGATCAGATCTAAATCATAATGTAGCAAAATGTTGGAAAAAAAAAATCCAACTCACAAGATTTGAAAATAGTATTCTAGAATTTATTCATATAATTCTTATTTTTAAAAATTTATTAAAACATTTCGCACAAACTCATAACATTATTAATTAGTTAGTTAACAGACATTTAGCAATTTACATGACTTGACCAAATTTTATGTTACATCTCATGCATATCAAGTACATTCTTGTATCCTTATCACACATAAAACATCTAAGACTTATCTCGATGACCAACAACTCTTCAACCTGCATGTTGGGGATCGACCCGATTAAGTAACGAAGTAAAAATAGTGGAAGAAATTGAAAAATTGAACACATAAATTTAACGTGAAAAAAAACCCTCCGAAGAGGATAAAAAACCACAAGTAGATAATTTTACTATAATGGTAAAAAAACGAATAATATAAAAGACTGAGATAAAAACTAAACCCAAAAACATGTAAACAAAGAACCCTAAAAATTAAATACAAAATTCTCCAAAAGTGTTATGAGTTTTAATATTTAAGGGGTGTATTTTCTAAGGTTATAAAAGAGCCTATTTATAGGCTAAATTCATAGGTCAAATAAATTATGCTAATAAATATTAAATCTTCTAGAAAGAAAATATATTTTATTTAACTTGACTTACAAGTAATCTCTTAGAATTTGAGTCGCACAACTTTAACACTGCATTTACAAGTTAGTCGAACAATTATTCAAACAAATTATCAAACAATCACAATCCATCATTCAATCATCTATCTAACGCAATGATAAAAGTTTTAAACCAAATAATTAAAGAATCCGTAATGTTCAATTACAACCTGACAATTATAAGTATGTCTAACACTAAATCCCATAATTTGGTCTCACCTTGCATTTTTTATTGGGTTTGAGAACACAACAACATATCCAAGTATAACCTCGATTTGGATCACTTGAATGGCTTACTTCCCCACCTCTTCACAAGTTAAGTCACTGCAACATTATAAAAGAGTAGATGGATTTATTGAAGCTCAATGATTAATCATTAGATATTATCAAATCAATCAGATCAATTAAATTAATAATTTAATAATTTAATCGATTCAATTATTAATTTAATTCTGAAAAAATTAGTAGAGTCGGTGAATATCTAGGATGTTTTGATTATGTGTAAGTGATGTTATTCCAGAAGGAAAAGAAATCTTTACGGGTAGGATTAGGTTCATTAGGCATTTACTGTTGTAGTGTATGTTTTTTAGGTTGTTTTGGCTTTAGTTGTACCAAAGTGAATTATTTTGATTAAACAGTCCACTCTTCCAATGAGAAAAAAGAAACCCTAAACCTACTTGATTGAATTTGTGCACATATATATATAAAAACCAAGGTTCCAAATTAATTATTTTTTCTGGCTACATAATATTATTATTATTTTCGGCTGAAAATCCTAACAGGGTTGACAAAATCTGAGAAAACCCTCCCATAATTAATAATTTATATTAAAAATTATTAATTAATAATCCAACCAAACAACAATAAATGTATTTAAAAGAAAAAAAAAAGCCCTCAAAACAAACATGTGTTTTTTTTTATATATATATATATATATTACCTAACCTAAAAACCAAACCACCCATTTCACCACTTCCTATGAATCATAACCTCCCAAAAAATTAAAAATAAAATTAATAATTCCAAATTTCTTTAAACTTTTATAAAATAAAAAATAAAAAAATAATATTTTGAATACTATATAAATAAATATTAGCTGCTCCTCTACAGGAACCTTTGATAACTGATCTTCCCGCAATCATTCACTTCCTTCTCGCTTCCTTATTTTCTTCTCCAAAGACCCCCAAAGGTCGTTCTTTTTTCGAATCCGAGAAAACCCAGAGGGGGTAAAAACCCTTTTTTTTTTCTTTTTTTTTCTTTTTCTTTCATCTTCAACAAAGAAGATGGTTGAAACGCGACGGAGTTCTTCCTCTTCCAAACGCCCTCTTTCGTCTTCCCCCGTTACATCTAATCATACTTCTAGTAAACGATCCAAGGTCTCACCTTTTTTTTTTTCCTAGCCCTTCTAATAATCTAATGTTTGTTTTCCCTTCTTTAGGATTTTTAATCTGCATACGTGGGAAAATCTTTTCTTTTTGTGTAGATTTGAATCTGGGACTGATCTTTTTTCTTTTGGTTTTGTTTAGGCGTCTGAGCCAGCGTCGTCTCCCGCCAACGGAGCGACGGGTTCTGGGTCGGTTAAGGAATCCGGGTCGGACTCACCGGTGACAGAGCTTCGGTCTTCTGATCTGCGGGTATCTGATGTGTCTAAGGCCGATGATGGGTCTGTCCCCACCGATAAGTCTGCCGATGCTGACGTAGAGAACGTTAGTTTGATGTCGCCGGGGACCTTAGGTGTGATCTTTGATTAATTTCTTATTTGGCTTTTAGGGGTTTTAATCAATTTGGGGTCGGTTTTGGTTTTTTATGGGGTTTTGATGTGGGGGTGTTTTTGGTTAAGTAGGTGAAGCTGCTGTTGATGCGGAGAAAGCCGAGGGGCTTAGCGGTCGAGTTAAGAAGAAGCCAGCGAAATCAGGTTCTAAAGTCCCTTGGGGAAAGCTTCTTTCCCAGTACTCTAAGGTTTGTTCTATGAATTTTTTTTACTTTTCCCAGTTATGGGTTGTCATTTAATTCTTGATCTGTGTTTAATGAGTAGGATTACAATTCGTACATGGATTCTTGGCCTTTTAGCTATTATGTGAAAAGAAAAAAGGGTCTTTGACATGGGAATTTTGGATATCAAGTAAATCTTATAACCTGAATTGGGTGTTTAGCAATCGTACGCTATGTCCAGTTCTAATCATGGAGTAGAATCCTGGAGTTCATAATCGTATTGGTCAATTTCGATTGCTAGTTTAGTTAGGAGGCTTGAACTTGAACACACTGGAAGTTTTCCATTAGAAAATATCTAAATGAGCTTATTGGTCTATTTGGTAAATGCCGAACTTGCCCATGGGAATTTCTAGACGTCAATTCTTGATATCTTGAGAACTTTACCTAACAACTTATTTTGGCATACATTGATATGTATCATAACGTGTAAGTCCAAGAATGTACCACTAAGTTGCAAGTTAATTGGCCTCTTTATATTGATTTGTATCCTTTATAGTTGTTTTCATGCTAAGCTACTGTGCTTCAGATTCTTATTAATGTTTGTTCGGTTCATCCCCAGAATCCTCACTTGGTCATGTGTGGCACACCATTCACTGCTGGCCAAAGCCGTCAGTGTAACTTATGTCTTAAAGATTCCAATATTAGCAACATTTTGTGCAAAGTGAAGCACATAGAGGTATGTACCTTTGCAAACCTTATGTTCTTAACTTTTATTGCATGTTCATGAGAGTGCTGATTTTGTTTTTCCAATGTAGAGCAATGGCACTTCTATTGCATTACTAGAAGTTACAGGAGGAAAAGGTTCTGTCCAGGTTAATGGAAGGACTTACCGTAAAAATGCTAGTTTAATTCTAAATGCAGGCGATGAATTGATTTTCACTACCACAGGAGATCATGCTTATGTATCCTTTTTATTTAACATGTCTAACACATTCTTTTAGGAAGATTGATATTCATCTCCCTGTCAAATGAAAATCTATGCAGTGTCATCTTCCTGCATTTTTTCTTATGATATTTTTTTTCCATCTTAGAACTATTTTAATTCCTTGATGGAAACTTAGATATTTCAGCAGCTCACCAGTGACAACTTAGATGCTCCAGGCATACCATCTGTTAGCACTTTAGAAGCTCAGAGGTCTCCTATAAAAGGGATTATTGAACCACGGTCGAGGGATTCATCAGCTGTTAATGGTGCAGCAACAATATTGACGTCCTTGTCAACAAAAAAGAATCCAGAGATGTCCAATCTACCTTCTGGTTGCAACATGTTGGATGACTGTGTTCCAGAAGTTGACATGAAGGACAATGCTGGTAATAGTGATCCAGCGACTGCTTCAATGCAGAAAACTGTTGCTCTTGATGCTACCAATGAAAACTCGAATCTTGACAGGCTTGGATTGGATGATAGTATGGATGTGGACAATATGAAAATCCCTGGGGCAGGTTACCCCTTAAGACCATTATTGCGTATCCTTGCTGGTACACCATCTACTGACTTCGATTTTACAGGCAGCATAGCCAAAATTCTTGACGAGCAAAGGGAAATTAGAAAGAGGCTTAAGGAATTTGATTCTCCTACAACTTCAATATCTGCTAAGCGGCAAGCATTTAAAGATGCTTTACAGGAAGGCATTCTCAGTCCGGATAATATAGACGTCTCATTTGAAAATTTCCCTTATTTTTTAAGGTAAATCTTGTGTTTTTTTTCTCTTAATCAGATTTTCTCTTTTGTATTGTCTTGGAAATATAATTTGATCATTCTTAATGCCTATATGTTGGGAACCTGATTAGGATTATCGCGTTTATTTCTTTTGCCTGTCTTTTCCTTTGCATATTTTGTGAGTCCATTGGTTAATTATGTAGTAAATTATCAACCACATGCTATTGCAAGTGGAAGAGAATTGAATTCCTTTTGCACCGTATCATATTTGTGCCTTCTGTCTTTTTTGTTACTAGATTCTGGTTCACTGCTTACATACTGGATTTGGATTATTGGGAAGTATTTTATTAAACTTACTTGAACATTTCTATTGTGACAGTATTACGACGAAGAATGTGTTGATAGCCTCAACCTATGTGCATTTGAAGTGTAATAAATTTGCAAAGTATGCTTCAGATCTTCCCACCATGAGTCCTCGAATATTATTATCTGGTCCTGCAGGTATGACTGATGTTTTCTGTTAATCTGTCTTGTAAAAATGTTTAATACTTTTTATTTGCTCTTTCAAATCCCTGATGAGATTAGTTAACTCCTTTGTTATGTGTAGGTTCTGAAATATATCAGGAGACTTTGGCAAAGGCACTTGCAAAGCATTTTGGTGCCAGATTGCTTGTTGTTGATTCTCTTCTGTTGCCTGGTGTATGCATCTTTTCCTCAACTTGTTTTGACTTTTGATTCTTTTCAATTGCATGTCACGAAAGCAAGATTTCTCTAAAATTATAGTTTGCATGCTTCCTAGTTCATTTTATCTTAATATCATTCCTTTGGAAGTGGTGTAGTAGACAGTTTTTCCAAATCTTGTATGGGATCTGGGGGAAATTCTTGGAGTCTATACTTCTTGTTAATGTTGTAGATTATGATTCTGCCTCACCAAATATGTAAATGACTTGAGATATTTCAATTTGTAAGCAAATGTGCCAAATTCTGGCTGGAAGTGGTGTTTTAATGATTTATTAAGATAGATTCTTCTTCCAGTCTTAGTCTCTTGTGGTTGCTCAGATTTCTGTATCGTCTACTTTTAGAGTTTCTAAATGTCTTGTACTATTTTGTGGCATCTTTTGTTCTTATCTTAAAAATATATCTAGGGATCAACATCAAAGGAAGCTGTTAGTTTGAAAGAAACTTCTAGGGCTGAAAGGGCATCTATATATGCCAAAAGAGCTGTACAAGCTGCTGTGTCACAGCAGAAGAGACCAACTTCTAGCGTAGAAGCTGATATAACAGGTGCTTCTTCACTCCATGTTTTGCCAAAGCAGGAAGTATCTACCGCTACATCTAAAAACTATACATTTAAGAAAGGTATGTCATTTCTTTGAGATAATATTGGCTTTTGCTATTCACTAATGCCATATGTTAATTTGATGATAAAATATTATCAACTTCTTGCTGAATTAATTAATGTTAAAATTCCAGGTGATAGGGTTAAGTTTGTAGGTACCACATCACCTTCTGCGCTTTCCTCTCTACAACCTGCTTTAAGGTATTTTCTTTTGCATTATGTATATTCTACAGTTTAGATTATCCATTGCTTTTTTCTTTTTTTTAATTAGCAAGTCTCTATGCTTTAAATTTTAAATTTTAAATTTGAAGTTCATCTCATTTTGGTGCTGTCCTTGCAAGTATATGCCATCTACATGCTATAATTGCTGTCATGGATTGATAATCCAATTTGGCTCCAGACCTTGATTTTATTGTCATTTGGGATGTGTATATTTGTTTTTCTGAGAAGTTTGCTGGTATGATGGTTAGCATGTTTGATTTTTCGAGGGACATTTTATTAATGTATTCTAGAGGTATCAAAATGGAGGGGCTGGGCTGGCCCAGTATTGGGCTTGATGCCGGTGCACCAGATTTCCTGGAGTAAGGCTCACCAAGGCCTGTGGCCCAGATATTTTATGGGTAATTTTGTTAGCATTATGTACATGTATTTCTTGTGGTCTATGTAGGGGACCAACAATTGGTGTACGGGGAAAAGTAGTCCTTGCTTTCGAAGAAAATGGTTCCTCAAAAATCGGGGTCAGATTTGACAGGTCTATTCCTGAAGGCAATGACCTCGGTGGTCTTTGTGAAGAAGATCATGGTTTCTTCTGTACTGGTGATTCTTTTAAGCCATCTTCCATTAATTTAAACTTCTTTTATTTGGCGACTTTTTGTCCAATCTTATCAATTATAAGTTTTCACTCTACAGCTAGCTCACTGCGCTTGGAACCTGGAGGTGATGATGCTGACAAGCTGGTTAATGAAATTTTTGAGGTTTGTGTCATTGGTTAATACATGAGAGCTATTATTTCGTCATGCTCACATTTTTAAACATTTATTCTCTCTAACAGCGTCTCTTTTTTATAGGTCGCATTCAATGAAAACAAAAGCAATCCCTTGATATTGTTTGTGAAAGACATAGAGAAGTCTATGGCTGGAAATACTGATGTATATACTTCCTTGAAGAGTAAGCTTGAGAATTTGCCAGCAAATGTTGTAATAATTGGTTCTCATGCTCAGATGGACAATCGTAAGGAAAAAGTAAGTTACTATATTTTGTTTAGCTCTGCTTCTTATTTTGTGCTATATGAATTATTTTTAACTCTTTGGTGATGCCAATTGTGTTTCTGCAGTCTCACCCTGGCAGTCTTTTGTTCACTAAGTTTGGAGCGAACCAGACTGCTTTGCTTGATCTTGCATTTCCAGTATGTCAATCTTTTGCCTAATTTCTTTTACCTTGAAAGATGGAGTATGTCACTGTTCTGAGTGTTTTAAGTATTACTGTCTAACCTTATTTATATATCTGACTTGTCTTCTTGGTATTTAACTCTCTACTTGTTTTAACCCTTTAGTAGGAGCTTGTGGGATCATATGGTTATGTTTCAATGTTTATACTTGTTATTACATGCTCTGAATTTTTCTGGAGTTGCTGTGATTACCATCTAAAAACCTTTTAGATATGTTATTTTATTGAGTTCAAAATGGGTAGCATTTCCATTTCATTACTCAACTTTTTCTGTTCCTATAGAGTGTCCTTATATGTGTTGAAATAACATTCTTAGTCCATTGTATATTGTATTCTCATATTTTTCTAGCACACTCCTTCCAATAACACACGTGATGTATCATCCCTATGCAGGATAATTTTGGCAGACTTCATGACAGGAGCAAAGAAACACCTAAAACCATGAAACAAGTAACTCGCCTTTTCCCTAACAAAGTGACGATCCAGTTGCCTCAGGTGCGTACATGTCAGCTCCTGCTTCAGTTATCCTCTTGCCTTGTGATGAATATTGAATACTTAATGCTCCTGAATCATGTCAGGATGAGGCTTTACTTTTGGATTGGAAGCAGCAATTGGAGCGGGACAGTGAAACTCTTAAAGCACAGTCAAACATTGTTAGCCTTCGCTCTGTGAGTATTGCTTTAATCTTGCTTTGTTTTTTTCTTTTCCAGTTGTGTGCTTCCTGTTTCTGCATGATATTATAAACTTCTGTCCAAAAGTAAGTTGCTTGAAAGTAGCTTTATTTCATGTCCTTGTGTAGGATAATTAACCTTATTGATAAGGCTGAAGAAGTTTATAATAAAATTATACCTCTCACCCTCTACTTCCATCTCCCAGACAAACAGAAGCTTCCTTGTTATTTAGAAATTACAGAACAGTTCATTTCTTTGAAAGCTTGATATACAAGTACTAGTCTCTTTTTGGAGATATCTCTTAACGGTTCTATGCTATCAGGTTCTCAATCGAAGTGGTTTGGACTGCCCTGACCTTGAATCACTTTCCATTAAAGATCAAAATCTTGCAAATGAGAGTTAGTATCTTTGAGCTCCTTAATTTATATACATTCCTTCCAAGTGTATTTTCCTGTTTTTCAACTGTTTAACACTTGTACCATTGTATGTATTTGAAAGGTCTTCAGGGCTTTGTACTGTTTTTGAGAATTTAATTGATCATTTATTTTAAAGGTGTCAAATATGTAAACCTTTTCTGTATAAAAGTTAAAAAGCAGCATTATATGTACTTTTGGGAAGAGGTACAAGTAAAATATTTACTAATTTTTTCCCTTGATGTTACTAATTTTGTACCTTTTCTATTATTATAGGTGTGGAGAAAGTGGTAGGCTGGGCGTTGAGTCACCACTTCATGCATTCTTCAGAAGCTTTAGTCAAAGATGCTAAACTTATAATTTCATCTGAAAGGTGTTATATTATCTTCACTTACTGCTATCTACATCACCAAAATCTTAAAACAGAATCTAGAATCAGATGAACGAAATGTTTCTTCATTTTCTCATGTGATATATTTTCTGTGAATTTTCTCTCGCAGCATCAAATATGGGTTGAGCATTTTGCAAGGAATTCAAAGCGAAAGCAAAAGCTTGAAGAAATCACTTAAGGTTCAATTGCCTTTCTTCATCTTGGGTTTGATTTGTAGTAACTGTGTCCGATGCAGTTATCTATATTGTTAGAGATTTAGCATGCCTTTGAATTACATATAACTTTTTCTCATTGTCAGGATGTGGTCACTGAGAATGAGTTTGAGAAGAAACTCCTTGGTGATGTTATTCCACCAAGTGATATTGGGGTTAGTTTTGATGATATTGGAGCCCTCGAGAATGTCAAGGATACCTTGAAGGAATTGGTCATGCTTCCTCTTCAAAGGCCTGATTTGTTTTGCAAGGGACAGTTAACAAAGGTTGACTCATTTATATATATTTTCTCATGTGTTTTGCTTTATCATGCCGCTTGGAGTTATGCATTTTTCAATCTAAATCCCTTTGTTTTATCATTTCCAATGTTATTGCTTTTGCAGCCTTGTAAAGGAATACTGCTGTTTGGGCCTCCTGGTACTGGAAAAACAATGCTTGCCAAAGCTGTTGCAACTGAAGCTGGTGCAAACTTTATTAACATATCAATGTCCAGCATTACTTCTAAGGTATTTTAAGTGTGTAGAAACTGTGGAACATTCCTTTTCTGTTACAAGATAGATTTATCTGACATATTTGTATGTCTTGCAGTGGTTTGGTGAAGGAGAGAAATATGTTAAAGCTGTTTTTTCTCTCGCCAGTAAAATTGCACCTAGTGTTATTTTTGTTGATGAGGTTTGCTATTTTCTCCTATTTTTGTTCATTTTGTGTTCTGTGTTAGCAGAAGATTGGTTGCTGATATTTCTCACTGGCTTGGCCTTTATTGTTTTGGTGTTCTTCCTGTTCCTTACAATTTGTATCGACTTGGGTGGTTATTTTAGGTTGATAGCATGTTAGGGAGACGGGAGAATCCTGGTGAACATGAGGCTATGCGTAAAATGAAGAATGAATTTATGGTAAATTGGGATGGTCTCCGTACGAAGGATAGAGAACGAGTGTTGGTTCTTGCGGCTACAAACCGGCCATTTGACCTTGATGAGGCAGTCATTCGGAGGCTTCCTCGAAGGTATGTTTCTTGTATTGTTTCTTTGAGTTGCTGTTCTCTGACTTTATAATAAGCACCATTGACATCCCTGTTGAATATTGTGCAGATTGATGGTTAATTTGCCAGATGCTCCAAATAGAGAAAAAATTGTAAGAGTTATATTGGCGAAAGAGGAATTGTCACCCAATGTTGATTTGGAAGCTATTGCAAATATGACTGAAGGGTATTCTGGAAGTGACCTGAAGGTTGATATTTCCATCTTTTTACTAGATTTACCGTCTTGCTTGAATATGTAAAGAGGTGTTTGCTAACCAAAGAAGGAAAGTTAGTCATTGGCGAACATATTAGGATGGCAACAATTCTGGCATAAGCTAATTTCAAAATTCTTTTTTCCTCTAAAAATAAAATTTTAACTCATCCAGGTTGTTAGCTAGGCTTATCTATTCTTGTAAACTAAGTTACCTTCTAACTTTTATTTGAAACCAAATTGAAACCTTTTAATGGGCAGGTGGCTTGATCTTTTACCTATGTTTATTTCCCTAATAAAACTTTATGTCTGCAGAACCTCTGTGTGACTGCTGCACATTGTCCCATACGAGAAATTTTGGATAAGGAAAAGAAGGTCAGTTAACATTTTGGTTGACATGTTCTATGATAGTTTCGCAGCTACATGAAAGTTATATACAATAGTGTACTGATGTTTCATGCTATTTTAGGAGAGAGCTTCGGCGGTGGCTGAGGATAGACCTGCACCTTCGTTGTATAGCAGTGCTGACATTCGGTCTCTGAAGATGGACGATTTTAAATATGCACATGAGCAGGTGCTTTCTTTGTTCTTAAGTAATATATTTTTAGAAGTTCTAGTTTTGGATTCTCTATGGCCAAAGAAGTTCAGAATGTGTGTGAGCTTTTTAAGCATATATTAATACATAATATTTGATTGGTTGGAAATGGTAATGCAGGTTTGTGCAAGTGTGTCATCAGAGTCTACAAATATGAATGAGCTGCTTCAATGGAATGAATTATATGGAGAAGGTGGATCAAGGAAGAAAAAACCCTTAAGCTACTTCATGTAGAGAAAGGAAGGGGAGGCATTTTTGTTTTATTGCCATTCCTTTTTCCTTTCATTTTTCATTCTCACCATAAAAGAAAAGAAAAAAAAGGTAAGGTGGCCAATTTGAGAGGCCTGCTTGCAGGTTCTGGCTTCTTTCCTTGTATTATAATAGTTGTATATAGGTGTTTTTCCGGATTTTTATTTGCTTGAATTATTATTATTATTATTATTATTATTATTATTATTGTTCTTGTTAGAAATTTTACAATATTGAACCAGCAGGTTAAGACTATTTAGAGAAATTTCCATTCCACTCAGCATTATGCCTCAGAAGAGCACACAGATGTGGCATTTCTTCTATTTATGTGATACCGTATGGCAGTGGAAATGGGAAAAAGAAGTGCCTTCCTCCCTTATACTGGGTCCATTAAGCCTTAGGCCGAAAGGCACATTCAGGGAAGAAGGGGAGATGGGAAAGACGGTTCCTTGGGTATTATGTAGCTTTTGATGGCTAACTTGTAACAGCAATAGACAAATATGAAAATAAAGTGAATTTGGCAGTCCGTAGTTAAATAGTGATGGTTGATTATTGCTTATACCGTCGATCGAGTCAGCTGGTTAACCCCCCCCCCCCCCCCAAAGCGCCTGTGGGAATAACATAGTAAAAGAGCAGCAGTTGAAATGATCAAATTTTACTCTTTTTTTATTGCCTGTTTTGGCTTAATGCATTATCCCTATGGCGTTGTCACCATGTCCTCGTCTTGTACATGCAGAAGAGTGACAGTTGATGAAAGTAAAATTCTTTGTGATGTGGTCGCCATCGATTCCATTTTCCTTGTAAATGGAAAAGAAAAAAAGGAAGTAATATATATATATACACATGCAAAGAAAACACCCCGACTGCCTCTGCATTGGAAAATTGTAAAGGAATATTGAATGTTATTGTCATATGGGAGGTCAGTGGCTAAATGTTATATTGTTGTCATTGCTATTTATTCAAAGATGGTATGCTATTTGATATATCTGTCAACTTTTTTATATACTTATATTTATCTTTTCAATCAATTAGACATCTTAACAACATATTCTTCTCCAATTATCTGTTCTCATTGTTTGATTCAGCTAATCATTGGAACATTGTTTTCTCTGATACAACACTGAAACATTGTTGGTAAGTTAATTAACAATTTAAAATAAGTGCGAGGTGGAGAAAAAAATGTTCTTATTTGAAGCCATTAATTGCATGCATCTGTCCATATTCAAAAGGACTATGATTTGATAGACCAAGCAATGTTAAGATGTTTGATTTAACATTAATTGATTAAATTGTAAGAATCATTACAAATTTACAATGATAAGTTTGATGCTTGTTTTTCTTTTAACATTTCATATTTAAATAAAATATTGATTGAATTAAATTATTGGTATAAGTGTGATCTGTTCTCATTGTTTGATTCAGCTAATCATTGGAACATTGTTTTCTCTGATACAACACTGAAACATTGTTGGTAAGTTAATTAACAATTTAAAATAAGTGCGAGGTGGAGAAAAAAATGTTCTTATTTGAAGCCATTAATTGCATGCATCTGTCCATATTCAAAAGGATTATGATTTGATAGACCAAGCAATGTTAAGATGTTTGATTTAACATTAATTGATTAAATTGTAAGAATCATTACAAATTTACAATGATAAGTTTGATGCTTGTTTTTCTTTTAACATTTCATATTTAAATAAAATATTGATTGAATTAAATTATTGGTATAAGTGTGATCTGTTCTCATTGTTTGATTCAGCTAATCATTGGAACATTGTTTTCTCTGATACAACACTGAAACATTGTTGGTAAGTTAATTAACAATTTAAAATAATTGCGAGGTGGAGAAAAAAATGTTCTTATTTGAAGCCATTAATTGCATGCATCTGTCCATATTCAAAAGGACTATGATTTGATAGACCAAGCAATGTTAAGATGTTTGATTTAACATTAATTGATTAAATTGTAAGAATCATTACAAATTTACAATGATAAGTTTGATGCTTGTTTTTCTTTTAACATTTCATATTTAAGTAAAATATTGATTGAATTAAATTATTGGTATAAGTGTGATCTGTTCTCATTGTTTGATTCAGCTAATCATTGGAACATTGTTTTCTCTGATACAACACTGAAACATTGTTGGTAAGTTAATTAACAATTTAAAATAAGTGCGAGGTGGAGAAAAAAATGTTCTTATTTGAAGCCATTAATTGCATGCATCTGTCCATATTCAAAAGGATTATGATTTGATAGACCAAGCAATGTTAAGATGTTTGATTTAACATTAATTGATTAAATTGTAAGAATCATTACAAATTTACAATGATAAGTTTGATGCTTGTTTTTCTTTTAACATTTCATATTTAAATAAAATATTGATTGAATTAAATTATTGGTATAAGTGTGATCTGTTCTCATTGTTTGATTCAGCTAATCATTGGAACATTGTTTTCTCTGATACAACACTGAAACATTGTTGGTAAGTTAATTAACAATTTAAAATAATTGCGAGGTGGAGAAAAAAATGTTCTTATTTGAAGCCATTAATTGCATGCATCTGTCCATATTCAAAAGGACTATGATTTGATAGACCAAATAATGTTAAGATGTTTGATTTAATATTAATTGATTAAATTGTAAGAATCATTACAAATTTACAATGTTAAGTTTGATGTTTGTTTTTCTTTTAACATTTCATATTTAAATAAAATATTGATTGAATTAAATTATTGGTATAAATGTGAGTTTGGTTCACGTTATAACATATCCATTTAAACACACGTCTAAAAAAAGGGAAAAGAAAAGATTATGACTTAAGCGTGAAAACCACGAGTCTAAAAGTCTCCTTTTTGGGTTTGGGATAAAGACAAAGTGGAAGATGCAATTTGTGAGGATCACCAGCCGCCACGTTTTAAATGAATATAATAATTGGTTAAACTCCGCCACTAGTCCTTGGAAGTTATGGATTTAGTCGAATTTTGTAATAATCAAAAGGGAATTGTTAAATCCATTAAATTAAGTTATTTTGAAAATCTTATAGGACAAACATATTATCATATAAGCTTGCTATTTCAATAAAGTACTCGTAAAAAAATATTTTTTATGGATTTAACAGTTATGGTTTGTATAAAGATTGAATTTCATAATTCTAAAAAAATAAATTAAGAATGATCAAATTAGAGAACATAAATTAAATCTACAATTTTATGCCTAATGCAGGACTAATAAAAATATATAATCAAATAGACTTAATTGCAACTATTTGGGTGAAATTTTAAAATGTCAAAAGTATAGGGATTAAAATTGACTAATTCAAAAATTAAAATGACTAAATGAATCAAATTAAAATACGTAGACTAAAATTCACAATTTATACATAATACAAGGACTGATAGTACAATTTTAAAAAGAATAAATTAAACAGATAATAACTCAATAGTCAATGATGCACCGCTCCGTACAAAAATGTTGAGGCTACAATCTATAATATTGGCGAAGGCAAAACGTTTTACCCTCCCTTCTCTCTCTTCTCCGCGCTCGGTGAAGAAGCGAATGATAGCCATGGACCTTATGCACCATTCCTCCTGTTTTCTTCTCCCCACGATTCCCCTACAACAATGCCCTTCTCTAACCTACGCCCTGCTCGTTCTTAACCAAAACCTCCCCAGATTCACTCCTCTTCTCTGGAACCACGGTCTTTACTTCATCCTCTTCTCCTTTCATTGATTCAGTGATTTTTTTTTTTTGAAGAAAGATCTTTAAAACTCATTATTATGCATCTCTTCTACTTTTATATGTTTTTTTCCTTCTTTTTTTTTTTTTTTGGGTTTAGAACAGCTCAGCTTCACCTCTGTGCTGACGGTGGCGCCAATCGCTTGTATGATGAAATGCCTCTGTTCTTCCCTCAGGAAGATGCCTCTGATGTTCGACGCAGGTTTCTTTTCTTTTCTTTTTCTTTTTTGTAAAGAAAATTTTCTTATCCGTTTTTGTTCTATACAGCTTTGATATGTGTTAGTTTTATTCCTTTTATGTAAGTTGTTCGATAAAGCTTACTCGGAATCAATTTATTTACTTTTATCTGAGTCTCATGTGATCTAAATTCTTACATTAGTTATTAAAACCACTGAATTCGATCAACAATTTTGTTGAACGAACACAAGAACTGTTTAGAACATAGCTTTTTTTTTTGGGTAGTTTCTTAAATTTATGATTGTCGAGGGGATGGCTCAGTTCAAAGTGTTATCCATCATAGCCGGCGGACCTTTCAACAGGTTCAGCTTTGTTTGTGCTTGGTGTGGTTTGAATCCATGTCTTATAGCATATACAAGCCAACTATTTTGTTTGTTATATACTTCTCTGTTAGCAGTGTTGAGAGACAAAACTTTCTGGAGATGCTGAAGGGTTTACTGGCTCCCGGTGGATGATACTTCGAAGACTTATTCCAAATAATTCGGCCTTACCTGAGCAATGTTATTGTTACAAGTGATCTAGAAAAGGCTTCCTTTGTTGTTACATTTTAAGTAATATGATATCATTGGCGCTTTGATTCATGGCAGATACAAACCAGATGTAATTAAAGGAGATATGGATTCGATACGAAGAGAAGTTCTTGAGTTTTATACCAGTCTTGTAAGTTGGAAATTTTCTATTTCTACATTAATTTTGTGGTAAATTCAAACTTGTAAAGATTTATGTCTTCTTTCTTATGTTTGTTTCATTTGCTGCTCTGTTTTGATGAGCATTATGTTCATTCTCCTTCAATTTAAGGTGTTAGATCCCTTTGGTGCATCAACTTTTTAGTGTTGAGATGTTTTTACTTGCTGCTTTTTTGTAGGGTACTGAGATTGTTGATAAATCTCATGATCAAAATACCACTGATCTACATAAATGTGTAACATACATTCGTGACTCTGCTTCGGGTTTGGATAAGTCTAATGTAAGTTAAACTTAAACGTTCTAGAATTTATATAGAGGAATCTGCCATAGATGCCTATATTTGTTACTTGCATTCGGAGTGAGTTCTGGATATGGGTGTCAGAGTTCGTGTCCTCTAAACTAATGTCTGAATATATACCATACGGTATTTTGGCAGCTTGTAGAGTGTGCTCAGATAATCCTGTACTTTCTCTTTGTTTAATGGCAGCTTTGCATTCTTGTTGTTGGAGCACTTGGTGGACGATTTGATCATGAGATGGGGAACCTAAATGTCATATGCCGTTTCTCGTCCATGCGAGTAGTCCTTTTATCCAACGATAGTCTCATTCATCTCCTTCCAAGGACTTACTGTCACGAGATACATATCCAAACTTCCGTTGAGGGCCCACACTGTGGGCTCATCCCGATCGGGACACCATCAAAAAGCAGTACAACGACTGGGCTTCAGTGGGATCTGAGTAAGCAATATCATTACATTTGTTCTGGTGCTTGCTATCCTTTACTTAGTTGTTGAACTCAAATGAACATAGTTTCATGCTTATGTCTTTGAATCTCTCCAGCAATGGAGGTATATATGTAATGGAAGGAAACTAATTATAACAAATGGGTGGTGCAGATAACACGGCAATGGAATTTGGTGGTTTAGTAAGCACATCGAATATAGTTAAGGGAGAGAAAGTGACGGTGCAATCTGATTGTGATCTTCTTTGGACCATTTCCATTAAGAAGTTATAGTAGCGGCTGTTATTTAGTATATACATATATGTTGATGGGGTGATGTTGAACAGGTGAAAAATGAGAAATTATTGCATTGCTGCCTGCAAAAGTGCAACGCAATGCAATGTTGCAGTTGTTGTCGTCTGAAAATGAGAACCATTTTATTACCATATATCATTTCAATATTTATTCTCTGTTTTCTTTTCCAATTGTTTATATATCCATGGGATGCGGTAAGCCCACAAATTTTGTTCATATACAAAAATTTGTGGTTTATTAATATACTGGTCCTTTTACTAATTTTGAGATATGCTTTATTTCTAGAAATTAAATTTAGCTTTTATATTTGAAAATCAAAATCCAATCTATAAAAGTTTTATTAATTGAGAAATTAAGTTGATTGAGTTTTAATTTAGTTGTTATTTTTGTTATTGTAATAATTTGGAGGATACAAATTAGACTACAGTGGTGGTCACGGGGGATTTAGAAAGAAATCTATAAAATTAAAAAGTAAACAAAAAAAGGTTATTAAAAGAATGCAATGGTTGGGAGTAGATTTATTTATGAGTCGGGTTACTCGCTTAGATTGAAAGGTTTGTTCGAAATTTTGGAGGGTTTAGGTAAAAATATTATGTACGTCAAATGATTTTTGAGTAAAAAAATTTAAATTCATTTAAAATGAGTCGGGTATGGACTTGATTATTCAAAGTTTAAGCTTGATTTGGTTTAATCTGATTCGTTTTAAGTTTAAAATATTTTATATATTATGTAATTTATAACACATTAAAAAAATTAATCTATACTAAATATATAACACAACTCATTAAAATAATGTTAAGATGCTATATAAAAAAAATTATATAAAATTATTAAATATTAAAATAATATAATATAAATATTTTAAAAAATAATATGAGAGGATTTAAAATGGGATTGAGTAATTTTTTTGTAAATATGAACAGATTTGGATAAAATTTTAAGCTCAGATTTTTGATCGGATAAAGCTTAAGCAAATATAAAATATGTTAATATCATGTTTAGATTTGATTTAAACTCAATTCGACCCGGTCCATAAACATTCTAGTTGACAGTATAATTTATTAAAATTAGAAAGTTAAAGAGTAGTGAGAACAGAATTAGACAAAATATTCCAAGATTTTGTTGTAAATGTAACTTTATTTTTGGGTTTATTATAATCAATCATTAAAAAAAAAAAAAAAAAAAAAAAAAAAAGGGGGTGTGGATTTTACTTTCTGTATAGAGAGCATGGTTAAGTATCCTTTCAGCCTTAAATTAAGTATCGATTGGTTTTAGTTTTATTCCAATCAATTTTGATCCATTTCGAACAATTGATTAGTTAATACTTTTAAAAATTACATAAATCAAAATATGCCAATATCAGCAAGTGTCAAAATGTCAGTGCCGAAAAGGGCAACAATAAGATGAACTCGGTAGTAACTACATACGGAGTCAAACTTTGATTGGCGCCAGCGAAGTACGCACCTCGTTGCATCGCTTCTGTTTTTTGGCGGCAAAATCTAACCAGATAGGGTTTAGTACCTCTCTCTCTCTCTCTCCCTCGCTCTCGTGCTAAGACACTAGCTCTCACCACGTTTTGGCTTCGCATTTAGAGAAATTCTCCATTCTCTAGGTTTTGTGTTATTCAAATTACTCTTGGATGTTCGGTTCGTTGAAATATTTACTTTTTTTTTTCAATGGAAGGATCGCCTCAATCTAAGTCCCCTGTAATTAAGCCCATTAACAAAGGCGTCGTTCACAGAATCTGCTCCGGTCAAGTCATATTAGACCTCTCCTCCGCCGTTAAGGAACTCGTCGAGAACAGCCTCGACGCTGGCGCCACCAGTATTGAAATCGCTCTCAAAGAGTATGGGGAAGAATGGTTTCAGGTCATCGATAATGGCTGTGGTATTTCACCTGCTAATTTCAAGGTAAAGTTCCACCATTAGCCGCACAAGTTTTTTACCATTTATTTTTGTTTTTATTTTTTATTTTTGTTTATTTTGTAGGTCGTGGCGCTTAAACACCATACGTCGAAGCTTGCGGATTTTTCAGACCTTGAATCTCTGACTACGTTTGGATTTAGAGGGGAGGCATTGAGTTCGCTTTGCGCTTTGGGGAATCTGACTATTGAAACGAGAACGAAAAATGAACCCGTTGCAACACATTTAACTTTTGATCATTCTGGTTTGTTGATAGCTGAGAAGAAAACTGCACGGCTAATTGGTACAACTGTCACTATCAAGAAGTTGTTTTCGAATCTACCAGTGCGAAGCAAGGAATTTCATCGCAACATACGCAAGGAGTATGGCAAACTTATTTCCTTGTTGAATGTGAGTGCATCCATGGGTACCAAAAGCTTTAAAATTGTAGTTTATTACTTGTCATGTTGTTAAACTTTTTATGTGTGGATGAGAACAACATTAGATTGGTCTTTATTTGTTGTGCCTATTGGAGACTGTGAAATAGGGTTGACATAACGTGTTTATGAGGCGTTGTCCTTAATTTAGAAGCAACATGCATATGAGAACCTTTTCTGTAGTAAGATTTGTGATTCATTATCTGGAAGGCATTGAAAAAATGCCTATGAAATATGATTGGAGTCTATGTAATGCTCAATGAGTTTTTGATTGGATATTGTTTGCTTAACCCTGCAGTATCTTGTACATGACTGTTGGTTTCATCCTTACAGTGCATAGATGTATGATGATACTATATAATTTATCAGTCGACAAATAGTGTAATCTCTCTGGTCTCTTACTATGACAGACTACCATTTGGCTTTTTCTTCTCCTTTTTGTGTTAGGAGTTAGAGATTCTCATTGCTCAATCATAGCTATGTGGTACGTCTACATTGTGTTACTCAGCACTTATCCTTTCACTAATCTGGAATTTTGTGGATTAAAAGGATATTATTCTTATGTTTTTCATTACAGGCATATGCACTTACGGCAAAAGGAGTCAGGTTAGTCTGCAGCAACACGAGCGGAAAGAATTTAAAGTCTGTGGTTATTAAAACACAAGGAAGTGGTTCCCTCAAAGATAACATCATACAAGTTTTTGGCACGAACATGTTTAACTGCTTAGAGCCCGTGTCTATATGTATATCAGACGACTGCAAAATTGAAGGGTTTCTTTCTAAGTCTGGACAGGGTAGTGGCCGCAGTATGGGAGACAGACAATACTTTTTTGTAAATGGTAGGCCAGTGGATATGCCTAAAGTGAGCAAGCTTGTGAATGAAATATATAAAGGTGCAAACTCTAAGCAGTATCCTGTAGCCATAATGAATTTTATCATTCCAGCTAGAGCATGTGATGTCAATGTGACTCCTGATAAAAGAAAAGTATTTTTTTCTGATGAAAGCATGATTTTGCAATCTTTGAGGGAGGGTTTGCAGCAGATATATTCCTCAAGTAATGCCAGTTATATTGTTAATGGAGTTGACGACACTAAGGAAGCAGATTTCTTTGAGTTTTGCTCTTCACCTGAAAAATCTAGTGTCCTGGAGCAGTCACCTCCAGCTGGAGTCAGTTTGAAAGTTTCCATGAGGGAACATTCTCCAGAGGATAAAACCTCCTTTAGAACTGTCAATATCAATGCTCAAAGTTTGCAGTTATCAGAAGGGTCAGTATCCAGTGATCTTGAGAACATACAGACTTTAGGAGTACAGGGTACAAACAAGGTCGATGGCGTTATTGAGGCTAATGCAGGGCAATTGACAAGTCACATGGATGATACAGCTAAAAAGGATTTATCAGGAGGATCAACCCTTAGACATCATGAGGATTCATTGAGGAAGGACTTCCCCTTGCGAGTACACAGAATGAATAAGGTTGATGGTTTTATAGAGTCTAACGATGGGGGTTTGACAACTCATATGAACAATATAGCTAACAAGAACTATTCATCCCCTTCAACTTCAATTGGGATAGGAAATTCTGTAAGTAGAGATTGTAGTAGTCATTCAGGCTATTTTCAATCATCACTGAACAAATTTGTAACTGTAAATAAGAGGAAGCATGAAAGCATTAGTACCGTGTTATCTGAAGTGCCTGTCTTAAGAAATCAAAGTTTTCATTACCAATCGAAGAACAGCAATTTGAATCTGCGTGCTTTGGGCTTAAGAGTTGAAGTTGATGATTCCTCCAAGTTGAATGAGGACAAGCCTAGAAAGTTTCTCAGAGCGAACAGCATCTTGGATGAAACTGAAAATCCTAGTTCTCCTAGTGGCAACACTAGTGGTGGAAAACCTGGAGAGGTACATGGTCTTAGTATATATTCTTAACTCAGTCTGTCCTGCTTTACCAGTAACGAAACAAGCAAGAAAAACTAAGCTGGATAAATTCCATATGATAATAAAAGTAAGTCCAACCAATATTTAGGAAAAACCTGCATATGGCTTTTTTCTTTCAAAACAAAGTTCTAAACTATGCTATCTGACTCTTCCCTTTGCCTATCATAACCAAGTCAAACATATTTCAGTATTAGATGCCTCAGGGCTCAGATGAACAGGAGTATTTGGTTTTGTACCATAGTTGTGTGCAATGCGTCTACCATTTCTCCAAAACCTAGGTAGAAATCCTTTTTATGGTGTACATCCTTCATAATCTTGAAGATCAGCCTAGAAGTTTAATTGTTATCAATTATCACTCGTCTAATTTCAACTAGTTCTTTCACAGGAATCAGAGAATCATGAAAAAGCCATGCCTTCTGCTGGAACAGAACTCATTGATTTATGCCACAAAAATCCTGAGGATGTACCTGAAAAAGCATCTACAGTTCCAACATCAGAGTCTCTATCCTCTGCTTTAATTGTAGATGCTCCCATACCTCCATCTGATAAAAAGATATGTTCAACCTTGGAGTTTAGATTTGAAGACTTATTGACAAAAAGGCAGCAGAGGATGTCAAAAGAACTGTACACCAGTTACAGATTCCTTAGCATGAAGAAGAAAAGGTCCATGAAAATATTCAATCAAATTAGCAAAATAGTAATCCAGTTCTTTTTTCAGTAATTTTATTTTCATTATTGTCAATAGGTGTTATACTGCTGCAACACTTGAACTTTCTCAATCACAGAATGAGGAGCAAAAAGTACAAGCTTTAGATGCTGCTACTAGAGAGTTGGAGAAACTTTTCAAAAAAGAAGACTTTAGCCGAATGAAGGTCTTTATGCTACAAAAGCCTTTTATTTCCTTCTGTTTTGTTGGACCTGGAATCTTGAGGGAGACACTGAGCTGCCTAGCTTATGCTTTTTGTGGACATGCATGAATTTCTCAAGTTCTAAATTCATACAAGTTTCTTCTAGTTGATTGGATTGAATATATATAAGAGCACTTTATAGTCATTGATCAGGATTGGTTTAGATAGGTTAGGTTTCAATTATGACTGCATGAACTCAACTAAATGTATCTGTTAATAACATTGGTAATGAAGCAGGTTAGTTTTCGAATATTTCAGTGCAAGTCAGAAACTGTGAACATGCTAGTTGAATATATGCATGTATGAAATACTATCATATTTAATTAGTAATGGCAAATGGTTGCTTCTGTTTCGCAGGTGGTCGGGCAATTTAATCTTGGATTCATCATTGGGAAGTTAGATGAAGATTTATTTATTGTGGATCAGGTAACATCTTAGCTATTTCTTTTTCATGCCTGCTTGGTTTTGCCACTTTCATATGGAATTAGTTTTCTGCTTGTCCTTTTTGTAATAAAAAATAAAATAAGATCTGTGTATTTTCAGCATGCTGCTGATGAGAAATACAATTTTGAGCATCTGGCTCAATCAACCATCTTGAACCAGCAGCCTTTGCTTCGGTGAGGAGTTTATATTGTTTATTGAATTACTTATTTTCAAATAATGTTTTCTCAATTATAAAAGCTGAAATCAGATGCAAAGTATTTTAGATAATGATGATTGAAGATAAGTAAATAGATCCTAGGAGTGCAGAAATTAATAATTAAAAATTGCAGTAAACGACGTATGGGATCCTGATGCTAGGAGTCTTTTTTTATCTTTTTGCTATAGTAAATAAAGTAGATTCTAATGGTTGTTATCACAAAGAAGAAAACGATCTAAAAGTTGATTATATATTATAGTATAATTATTGCTCTATTGCTGTCTACTTATCCTGTAATTGTTGCCTGTCAATGAGGTGAATTTTATTGAGCTATTGAACTGAATGGATACATCATGTGGCTTCTGAACTGCCATTGAGCTGTCCCTTCTGAAGCTTCTGGCTGAATTTTTACACAGTAAACATGTTTGAAATCATCACTAACTAGAAGTATTTCTAGCTTCCTTGCTTTTCATTTAAGGGGTGGGAACTGGATACAGATATTATTCTTGTGATTGCTCTGAAGCAGCAGCTGTACTTAGGTGTTGAATTCAAAAGTATTTAATTGGATTAGGAAAGCATGGAATGCAAAAGAACGGAGTGTCATAAATTAAACCCCTCACAGAAAAAAATAAATACATATATTATTTCGGATTGGTAGTCCTAGACCTGCAGCTGTTTTGTTTTCTGCTTTCTATTTAAGGAGATCATTTAATTTCCACAGTGAATCACATTCTGAACTTGACTTCTTACCATGTGCAGGCCTCTGAGATTGGAGCTATCTCCTGAAGAAGAAGTAGTTGCTTCAATGCATATGGACATAATCAGGTTCAAGTTTCTGTTAGATGTGGTTCCTTTCACTCATTAACTATATGTTCTTTTTCCTTCCGGAATCCTTTGAAACCTCAATTTTTCATGACCTCTCTGAATTAAATCTTGTAATGTGGCTTTTTAAATTTTTTATCTTTGTATATTCAGGAAAAATGGGTTTATTTTGGAAGAGGATCCACATGCTCCACCAGGGCACCATTTTAATCTCAGAGCTGTTCCCTTCAGTAAAAACATTACTTTTGGAGTTGAAGGTAGTAATGTGTTTAATTTTAACAACGTTCTTCATTAAAGTCATTTTACCCCTTTATGGTATTCTAGTTGAAGAATGCATATGACATTAGGAATTTTTATCAACTCTGCAACCGATTTACTTGAGTATGCAAAAATTGTAGTGAAAGTGACATTTTAAGGAAGAAACATGGATATCAAGATGGTGGGAACTACATTATAAATGTATGCCATGCCCATATGTGCAAATAGATACGACAGGGGTGGCAATTTTAGACTCGCGTAAAAACACTGCATCTGTAAAATAAACACAAGCTGAAATTTTGCCTGTCTAGAGAATATGTGCTTGATTAATTTTTATTGACAGTATTCTTGTTTCATGAAATGTAATGATGTCTTGAAGGATTATGTGCACAGCAGATTGATTGATATCTTTGTAAACAGATGTCAAAGATTTTATCTCTACTCTTTCTGATAGTCAAGGAGAATGTTCGATGCTCGGTAGTTATAAAATGGACACATCTGTTTCTGTTTGCCCAACTAGAGTTCGTGCAATGTTGGCTTCACGCGCTTGCAGATCTTCTGTCATGGTAGGAGATCCACTTGGACGAAATGAAATGCAGAAGGTAATCTGAATTTTTTTTATCATTGTGAGCATTGTATATTTTATAAACACAGGTTCTACTTACTAGTGTGAGCAAAATCTGATTCAATTCGAAAAACTCGATAAAAAATTTAAATTTGAATTAAATAGTTCGAGTTAATCGGATTTTTCGGATCAACTCGAATAAAAAAAATCAAAGTTTTCGGTTTAATTCAAATATGAATTACACAATTCGAGTTATTTGAAAATCTGAATAAGAAAAGATAAAATTATATAGTTTTGATAAATGTTTTTTTTTTTTAAGTTAAAAAGGTAAAATTACGTCGTTTTGATAAATATTTACTTATTAAGTTAAAAGTTTAAATCATTATATTGTTTATGTAGTTAAATAATATTGTATTTTGTCTACTAGTTAAATAATCAGTACATATAAACGTAACATTGAGTATAAATAATAGTATTCGTTAACTTGATTCAATTTGATTTGAAAAAAATTCAAATTGAGTTTGGATGTTAAAATAGAATTCGTCAATTCGATTAACTCGAAGTTTTTTTATTCAATTAGACTCGACTCGATTGAATGTTCATCCTTACTTATTAGCATATACATATAGGTTCTGAATACATTAGTTGGATTTGTGCGTCTCCACATGGAGTACGGATGCATACGCCAATTCCTAGCCACGCAAATCATGCGTTCATTTGATTATTACACACGATTTCTTACGTAAAGTTTCTTGATATGGACATGTTTTCTATTTCAAATGGTTCGTTTAGTTTCAATTAAGGGTATGCATCTCAAGTTTGGCATGATATTCCCAGATAGTAGAGCATTTGGCAGGCTTGAAGTCTCCGTGGAATTGCCCACATGGACGGCCAACGATGCGACATTTGGTAGACCTGACAACCCTGAGGAAAGAACCGGATGAAAATGACACAAGCTGTTGATCCCACATACCATTCCATCCATGTGGTTCTGCCCTTCTTTTTGGGCTTCCGTTGAACTTATTCTGTATATATTCCAGCTAGTGATGATAACAAGCGCTGGAAATGTACAATGATAGTGCCGTATTAGGAATGGCTGCTGGATCTGTTCTGTTGGGTTCCTCCTTGTAATGTTATCTTGTTTCAGGCGTCTAAGAACAACCAAGGCGGCCAAGGAAATGGCTGGATATAGAAATTATCTTTCCAGTCTAAATTCTTTGAACGAGATTAAAATAATTATGGTCAAATTTGCTCCCCATTTTTTCATAGATAAGTAATATGAAAAATAAAAGTATGTTGTATTTTTAAAAATGCCGATTTTTTATTTTTATTTTTATTTTAAATTGCTTTGCAACACAATTAGTTAACCTTTTAATCAAGTTTACTGTTTTTTAAAATTTTATCTTTTTACCCTACATTTTTATGTACCATTTAAATCTAGTGAAGGAGAAAGGTTTATCTATTAGCAGACGTGAGATCGATTAATAATAACCAATAATATAAATATTTTAAAAAATATTCAAAGTAATACGACCTTTTTATTAGTAACCAAACTAGTACAAGTTTTGAAAGTTAGAGAGAGAAATCAGTTCAATGAAATCGATTTTTGCATTTTTAACCATGAATACCAATTCCCTAAGTCCCTGTCAAATAGTTGGAAAAAATCAGTTCAATGAAATCGATTTTTGCATTTTTAACCACGAATACCAATTCCCTAAGTCCCTGTCAAATAGTTGGAAAAAAATCAGTTCCATGAAATCGATTTTTGCATTTTTAACCATGAATACCAATTCCCTAAGTCCCTGTCAAATAGTTGGAAAGTAGTAAAAAAAAAAAAACATTATGGTTTTCTTAAAAAAAATTCAAGAAGAGGCATCAAACTAAAATTGATTTGGAACATGGTAGTAGATATCGCCTATATCAGTCAGAACGTTTGGTTTCAATAATAAATTTTAAATTCTGTTTCAATACAAATTCTAATTTTCTATTTTTAATTATTAATTTTAAAAAATATTATTGTTTTTTTGACATCAATAGAAATTTTCATTGAAATGGAATCTAAAATTTATTATTCTAATTTATTATCGAAACCAAACGTTTCAGTACAGACAGCACCAAATACCATGCTAAAAAAAAGCAGAGCAAGTCTCTTATAACTCAAAACGGAGGTCTCTCTGATGCTCTCAACTCCAATGAACGCTCCGGTGATCCACTCCCAACTGAGTTGCTATGGGCAACCAAGAAAGTGAAAAACAAAGTTGATGACTTGGGGGACAATGTTGACCAAGTGATGGGGGAATATGAACCGAACAAAGCTTCTTTCAAAGATGATTTGATGGGCAGCAAGGGTGGTAGTGTTAGGGAGGATACAAGCTTTCCCTTAGGTGATGAAGAGGAAATTTCCCTTCTCGGTGATGATGTCCATATCTCCTTTGATGGTGCTTACCCCTAAATCAGATTTTTTGAAAGAATCCACTCCCTAATCAACAACAACAATAGACAAATGGTGATAGTGCGTATGCTTGGGAGACAAATCGGATATAGAGCTCTCATTAACAGAACTGAGAGCCTTTAGGGATTAACAAGTGATTACAAAATAGTTGATCTTGATAACAACTATTTTCTAGTTAGGTTAGCTAGTCAAGATTACTACAATAGAGTCCTCATGGGAGGACCTTGGATGGTGTACGGGCATTACTTAGTAGTGCAATCGTGGAGCTGAGATTTTTCAACGGAGGAGACACTCCCATCAAAGATTATTGCTTAGATAAGGCTTCTAGGGCTCCATTATCGTTACTACACAAAAGGGTTAATATGAGCCTTAAAATCTATCATCGGGACGGTCATCAAAGTGGACTACAACACAACCGAAGGAAGGAGGGGCAAATTTGCTAGGGTTGCTATGGTGGTGGACATGTCAAAGCCCCTTGTGCCCTTTTTGGGCATTGATGGGAAAAAACAATCTATTGTTTACGAAAGGTTGTCGTTCATATGTTATGAATGTGGGAAAGTTGGCCACATTAAAGAAAAATGTGACCAACATACCAATGAGGATAAAACAGATCCGTTAACAAAAGCCTTGAAGGAAGGGGAAGAACCCATGTTGTCAACCCGATTTTAAGTGGTGTCGGAAACAGTGATTTCGAGATCACAACTTATTCGAGTCAAGTCATAATTTTTAATTACTAAACGATTATGATGTCATTAACATTGCATTAAATTTTGGGTTAGAGAATTTTATCATTTAGACACTTAATTAAGTAAAAAGGACTAGACTGTAAAGATTATGAAAGTACAATTTAGTAAAGAAGAGGGATCAAATGAGTGAATAAACCATTGAGAGTTAAGTAGTGGATTTTAATGACATTTAAATAGGATTAATTAAAGTTAAAATGGTTTAATTAAGTAAATTATGAAAAGACTTGATATTTACAAGATTGCCATGACATATATATATAAGAATTAAAGAAGAAAAATGACATTTTTAACTCATTTCTTCTTCCTCATGAAAAAAACTAAGGGATTTAGGGTTTCCATTTATTAGACTTTGAAGCTTGATTTGAGTAAACAAACCTTGCTCGTTTTTAGTAATTTTTATGTTTTCGAGTCCGTATTAGCTTACTCTAGCTTATCCAATGACTAATTTGTGAATCTGTCAAATGTTATAAAAATTTCCATTATTGAAAATGCTTGCTTTTGAAAGATATTGATGAATTTGTATGCTTGGTGAATAGATTCATTGATTTTGTAAAGTGATTTTTGATGAAATTAGGGTTTAAGGACCAAAATGTTAAATAGTGGAAATTGTGTGTATTTGGTGTGAAATAGAGGAAGTGTAGGAACTTGTGGAGACCTATGATTACTCGGCTGGTATTGGTTGTGTAAGAGAAAATGGTTATTTTGCATGTATGGTGTTTAGGGACTAAAATGAATAAAGGTAAGAGGTTAAGGGTAAAATCATAATTTTACCAAAAATGTCTAGATTGTGTTAAATGAAGTGATTGTGTGATCTATTGTGAGAAATTGAATGATTTGTAGATGTACACTACGATCATGCCACCGATCTCGATAAAGAAAAATTAGCAAAATAGTCCTTGGAGTTCATCCACGACTGCAATATAATCCAGTAAGTTTGTATTGTTAAATACCAATTTAAATTGCATATTTTGCACTTGTATACAAAATGTTGTAATGTAGGAACGAAAATCGAAAGTGTGGAAGATTGGAACAAAGGAAAGGAAGAGATAACGAGCTTTGAGCCGTAAATGCAGAAAGGTCCGATGACTGTGTCATCATGAGTTATCAAATGTGAATGGAAATCAACAACGGATGTATACAGTTTACTCGATTAATTTATTAAATTTTACAACTCTTGAAGTTTGGTAAATTTGTTTAGCCTTATGAACTTTCTAAACTATGAAATGCTTACCTGTGGAAATTATTGTTGTTTTGTAGATCCAATTTTGCTGTTCGGAGACCGGATCATCTTAGAGCATCACACTATCCCGGAGTTGTTCGGTAGTTCTTACATCACTTGGTTATATGACATGTACTAAGATGATGTTATCTTTTGCTCTATGTAATTGAGATTATGAAAACCTTGATATGTTTGACAAAATGTTGAAAGTAGTAATGCATGTTTATGCAAGTTAGATTACAAACTTACAAGTACTATGTAATGACTTGAAAACTATGTATTTTGTGTTAGCTTAATTCATATTGGAGTTGTGAATGATTTCAGTTGATAAACTTGTGTTTTGGTATGATTCTTGAGATGTTGCATACTTCTTTCGGTAGAATTCATGCATGTATCAGTAGGAGTACAAGGTAGGAGAGAGATTGTTCACTGACTTGGGTTGTATCGGTAGTTTAATAGTAAGTATCGGTAGTTCTGTACTTCGAAGTATTTGTAGAAGAGTCATTTGTATCGGTAGAAGTTACAGGGTTAGACTTCTTAGCTTTCTAGAGTTTTTAGTATCGGTAAAAATAATACTTGTTTCGGTAGAAGAGTCACTAGTATCGATAAAACTGTCATTTGTATCAGTAAAAGTCTGCACCATTCCTGAACTGTTTACTGACTTGACAACTATCGATACTTGTACATCTAGTACCGGTAGAAGTCTTCAAAAATCTTGGGATGACCTTTTTGCCCTTGTTGAATTGTGATATAACTAATAGATAATTTTTGGCGTGTTGGGTGTATTTCTTAAAAATGTATGATTAAATGACAAGATTCTAAAGATGAACATTGATAGATGAATAGAGTGACACCGGGACCCTAGCCGACGACGGTTTTCAGGTTTTGGATGTTACATATGTCGAGGGAGATGGAGGGAGTGCAAGCCACTAATATCAAAGACCAAGATTTATATAGCCCTTGGATGCAGGTTACAAGTCGTCACAATAAGAGTTAGATGGTGATCGATGTTAACGGTGGACGAGTGGTGGAGCAACGAAATGCCATCCCAATAACCCATCGTTATTCGGCTTTGAGTGCGCAACTCTCCGAGAACCATGAACAGGCTGCAGCGGTTTCTCCAATTAACCCTTCACAAGGGCCCAATGGTACTTGAAGGGTAGGAAAGGTAAGGAACAAATGGCAGCCCCTTCAAAGCTGAATGCAAACCTCATTTTGGTGCAAGAAGATAGCTTCGGCGTGGACAACTTCAAGGGAAATTCTTCATGAAACTTGCATGCATTTAATGCTGAGGGGACTATCTCATGGAAAGAAAAGCAATCCCACTTGCGTAAAAAACCCATGCAAAACACAGGGATAATTTTAACTTTCATGGAGCCAACAACAAAGTCAAACTTTCCAACATTTTCTAAGGTGCAAGCCAGCTCATCCAAGGGCCTTTTAATTGATTTTTCGACGCCATTATTTAGGGGAGAAATCAACAGCTTCTTAAATGGTAAGGTCGAATGCATGGATGATCCAAATAGTATCCTCAGCCCATTATGGAATTCCACGAAACAGAGACAGGAGTTGAGGGCTAAATTTAGGGTTCTAATTTTTTTCAAAAATACTACCAAAACTAGTCCTTTCTCGAAAGATCCAAAAGAGATTGTTGTTCAATTGACCCAAGGTATTCTGGATCTCGAAAAGTACTCTGCAGTGACTTTTGAGGAGACCCCAAATGATATCGAGCATTCTAAAGGTCATATTTCTGAATCTCTAAGTTTCAATATTTCAAGAAATAAAGATCGGAGAGTTAGTGGCAAAATTGAGATTACTTGAGGAGGCAAAAAATCCAATATTACCCTAAGAGGACGTAGGGGTCGTTTTAAATCTTTTATGCACTCCCGAGTGTCTCTAGTTGAGTTTGTGGAAGGAATGGTCAACATCATCTCGTCTAAAATGGTTAATGAGAAGGGAAACGAAGATCATGAGGTGTTGGAATTGGACGACAGTGTTACACATCGCCAATAAGTGTTCCCTTTTTTCTTTTGTTTTTTGTAACTATTTCTATTTTTTCTTAGAATTGTCAGGGTTGCGCAAATGTCAGATATCCTCGCATTTTTCGAGAGTATAACATGGAGTATAAGTCGGATGTTATTAGCTTGCTTAAGACGAGAATTACTGGGATTAAAGCTGATAAAATTATTGCCAAGCTTGGTTTTTTTTCTCCTATCGTATGGAGGTTATTAGCTACACCAGTGGCATTTGGATTGGCTGAAAGAGTTCGATATGGTTTGAATTAATTTGCAATCACTCGCAAATTATTCTTACCCGGATTTGGTTTGATTCTCTCTCTTCAACAATCATAGTCTCCTTCGTTTACGAAAGCCCTAATCGTAGGAAACGTCAAGACCTCTGGCAAAACCTGAGTCTTTCAAAGCCTGGGAATCAAATCCCTTAGGTGACAATTGGAGATTTCAACGCTATCTTGTCTTCCAATGAAAAAAAAAATAGAGGTCTCTTACCTAGGATGAGATGCCCCCACTTCGGTGATTTTGTATATAATACTGCCTTGCATGACTTGGGATTTAACGGCTCTCCTTTCACTTGGCATCGAGGAAATCTTTTTGAGAGGTTGAATCGTGCACTAAGTAACAGGGCCTGGATCAAAAGCTTTCTCAATTGTTTTGTAACACCTAAAAACTTGAAATCGTTACCGATCAGGGTCTCGACATCTTACTGTTCATATATCACTGTTTAGCTTTTACTATCATTTCATTCAATCTTATTTTAATAACTATCTACACCAAACACATCATCATAAGTCGATTATAATTATAACTCAACAAGGACAAAAAGGTCATTTCATAATTTTTGGAGACTTCTACCGGTATATGTTGGACAAGTATCAGTAGTTGTCAAGTAGAAAAATAGCAGGAACAGTGCAAAGTTCTACCGATACTCGAGATGGTTTTACCGATACATGTGACACAACTACCAAAACAAATATACCGATACTAAAAACTCTAGAGAGTTAAGAAGTTCTACCCTACAACTTCTACCGATACAAGTTCATAGACTACTAAAACTTCTATGAGTAGAACTATCGATACCAATCTTTCATCTACCGAAACAACAGAAGTCGGTAATCTACATCTCACTTCCTCTGTACTTCTACCAATACAAGCAATAATACTACCGAAACAATTATGCAAATGTCAAATATATATACATAAATTTCTAAGTTTTGCACAATAGTCTATAGCATTTACCAATTTCTCAAAATCATACCTATCTAGACATTTCATATTGGTATTTAAATTCTTCACATAACAACAAAGAATACATATCAAAATATTCATCAAAATGTTACCATGTTATTTAACCATTATTCCAAAATAACTCAAGTAACACAATCCTAATACATGCCATATAAGCCAAGTGATATAAAGACTACCGAACGAGCTCCTGAGATAGTGTGATTTTCTTCGAGGTAATCGGATCTTCAACCAACAAAACGAAATCTACAAAACAACAATAATAAACAGGTAAGCTTTTTAAGCTTAGTAAGTTCATAATCATTGTTTCACAACACAGTAACAAGCCTTGCAACGACATTTAACAACTGAGTCGTAGATCTTCCTTTTAAACAATCTTACGCTCTATCGAGTCAGAAGTGTTCCTTTAAATATAATCTCATGCTCATCCCGAGTCATAAGTCTTCCTTTAATATAATTTCATGCTCATCCCGAGTCACGAGTCTTCCTTTACTATAATCTCATGCTCATCCCCAATCATGAGTCTTCCTTTAATATATCAAGTGATTTGAGAACTTCCTCATTAAGCAATAATTAGTTGTTCAAATATGAAATTTAACAAGTGAACTTACAGGATTAATTTGTAGTAGCGGCATAAGTACAGGGACTACCTATCAACATGACATTCACGACTAGCTCCCAAAACTGTATAGCCCCTAATACATGTCCTTTGTGTCCCAAATTATTCACGAAGTTCATATGTCATATACCATGTCCATTGCAATTAACTTGCATCACAATATACCATTTCGAGCAAACATCAATATAATTCTTATTTATCAGACATAATATCGAATTAACTAGCAATGATATTCAATTCAATTTACTAATTATCATATATTAATCGAATTAATTTATTTGTAACATGAATAATAGCTAACACAACACATAATCCGTTAAACGTTTCATTGTCACCTGAATTCAACTATATCATTTCTTCACTTACAACCATGCCCCTCAATACAATTTCATCATAATCCGTTAAACGTTTCATTGTCACCTGAATTCAACTATATCATTTCTTCACTTACAACCATGCCCCTCAATACAATTTCATTTCAATTTGATTCAATTCCACAATTTATTATTTACAGAGCAAACAAATTTAAATACAACATACTTAAATTATTTCAATAATTCACAAATAGAAACTAAATCAATTATTTTACTGTACGAACTTACCAGACGAAATTGCAATTAAAGTGAACTCTAGGGACTAATCCATAATTTTTCCTTTTCCACGATTGGTAGCACGACCTTGATCTATTACAATAATTTCATTCAATTATTTAAATTAACATGAATTTTTAATCATTTTATGCAAGTAAGCCTTTTTGGTATTTTTTTTTATAAATTGCCCCAAATGTTTTACTTTTATGCAATATTGTCCTTAAACCAAACTTGCAATTTAGCTAAATTTATTTAAAACCAAACTCAGCCAAACTGTATACTATCCAATTACAGCCCATAATTTCTTTTATTGCACCTCAAGTCCTTGTAATTTAACCACTTTAACATTTTAGTCATTTAACATTAAAATTACTAAAAATTACATTACATAATAGTCTTATTTAATAATCAAGCTTAATAACTCATCATAAAACTTCAAGATCAAACTAAAATCATAAATGGCATAACCCACCAAGTTCAATATTTTGACAAATTAATCCCCGAGATAGCTAGATCAAGTTAAAACGAACTCAAAAACATAAAAAATACTAAAAAGGGGCAAAGTTTACCTACTTAATCAAGGAACTCTAAGTGATCGAAGCTTGTTCTTCTCTTCTATGGCTGTTTCGAGTTTCATAGAAAGAAAACTTGTTGAAGATGACTAAATTTTATCTTTTAACATGTTTATTTTTTTTATTTATTTACTTAATTACTATTTTACCCTTAATTAACTCATGAAATTTTAGCTAAATGAAAGCCAAAATCATCCAATAAGGGTAATGATGGTTTATTTACCATTCAAACCCCTTTGATTTTGCTTTTAACTAATAAATCCATCTTTTCCATATTTACAATTTAGTCCTTTTTACTTAATTAACAATCCAAATGTTAAAATTTCTTAACCAAGATTTAATACTATACTAATGACCTCATAAATATTAAACAATTAACATTTAAGGTCAAACACATCGAAGTTGTGACCTCAAAACCACCATTCTCGATCACACTAAATTAAACTGATTAGTAAATCCTCATTTTATTAGGATTTAATTGCAATTTATCAAAATCTAAAGAATTTCATATCATTTCTATTATTAGGCCATGTAAAGAGGGTCTAATTTCATAATTGGTCCTTCAATTATATTAAATTTCGATTAAACAAACTTGTTTTCAATTTAATCTTAAACTAATTAGGACTAAATGAATAAATAACCCAAAAGTTAATGGAATCAATCATGTCCACCACCGCTTGGACTTTTTGACCATGGTTTAATTACCATTTTGGTCCCTTTACTATTTTTAATCAATAGCAATTAACTTTTACCTCTTTTACAATTTACTTTTTTTTCCTTAATTTAGCAATTAATCATCAAAATTACCCAACCAAACTTCAATTCACATATAATAAGACTATGTAAATATTTAATAAAAATATTTAAATATTTACAGCCTTTAATTTCAGAAATAAGGTCCCGATACCTCATTTTCTAAAACCACTTAACTTTTGAACCAAATCACTTACTAAATTTTAATTTAATAATTAAAATTCGTCAATTCAAAATTCCATATAAAATTATTATTCACTTATTTAATTTAAATCCTCATTATAAAAATTTTCCCGTCGGGTTTGTGGTCCTAAAAGCACTGTTTCCGACACCACTGAAAAATGAGCTGTTACATGTTTGATTACCTATCTTCCCAACATTAAGTTTGATCATAGACCTATTCTTCTAACCTTTAATCCGAATGTTGTGCTTCATAGGGGAAGACCCTTTCGATTCTTGGTTGGTTGGATCGAACACCCTGAGTTTGGTAGTTTCGTGAAGGATCGGTGGGAGTTTAAAGGTTTGATGACTGATTCTTTATATACTCTTACGGATGATCTCAAAAAGTGGAATAAGTCAGTCTATGGTCACATTAATACTCGCAAGAGGAAATTGTTCAACAAGTTATTTGTGATTCAAAAGCAAATGGACAAATCCGGAACCAATCTTTTAGCCTCCCATGAAATGGATTTACGTCACGAGTTGGAGGAGGTGTTGTACCATGAAGAAATCCTTTGAAAGCAAAAAGCCAGATATGATTGGCTTCATCTTGGTGACCGCAACACGAAATTTTTCCATGTCCTAGCCCTTTAGAGAAGGAAGAATAATCTTATATTGTCATTCGTAACTCTTCGAGTGAATGGATTTTCGACCCAAAGGCTATTGAATTGGAAGCAACTAGTTTTTACTAGAAGTTGTATGGTGAGGACTCTGAGTTCATGAGGAATTTGCCAGTGCATAATTTTCCCAAAATCGATTCCCTTGAGTTCGAGTTTTTGGACAGAGGTGTCACTAATGAGGAGATCAAGAATACCCTGTTTGATATGACTCCTCTAAAAGCTCCCTGCAGTGATGGCTTTCATGCCCTCTTCTTTAAAAAAGTGGGACACAGTTGGCCCTTCTGTTTGTGATTGGGTGAAGAAGGTTTTCAATAGAGGTATCATGGATGCTGATATTAATACCACTTTGATCATCATTATCCCTAAGGTCCAAAACCCTGAGGCCTTTTCTCAATTTCGTCCGATTAGTCTCTGTTCGATCATCTACAAATTGGTTATGAAGATAATAGCTAATCGGTTCAAGCTCGTTTTCCCCAAAATCATTAGCCAAGAGCAAGCTAGTTTTATTACGAGAAGGAATATCACAGATAACATTTTCATCGCCCAAGAAGTCATACACTCCATGAAAAGTAACAATAGTAGGAAATGAATGGCCGTTAAGATTGACCTTAAGAAAGTATATGATCAGGTTAGGTGAGACTTCATTGATGCTTCTCTCCAGGTGGCTGGTATCCCCGATAACCTTAGAAAGGTCATTGTCTTTGATATCTCTACCTTTACGATGCAGGTTATGTGGAATGGTGTCCTAACACTTAAGTTCAAGCCTGTTAGGGGGATTAGACAAGGTTGTCCACTTTCTCCTTACCTCTTTGTGCTCTAAATGGAATGGTTAAGTCACTTAATCAAGTCGGCTCTTTCTAGTGGTAATTGGAGGCCCATCCTCCTCTCCCGATCAGGACCGCCCCTTTCTCATCTATTCTTCACTGACGACCTTGTCATATTCTGTAAAGCGGATGTGACTCATGGTAGAGTATTAAAGGAGACCCTTCATCACTTTTGTGAGATCTTCGGGCACAAGGTTAACCCTAAGAAAACGAGCATTTTTTTCTCTAAAGGAGTAGAGGAATCCACTTCTATCATGCTTAGTAATTTGCTTGGATTTCAAAAGTTTCAGTACCTTGGTCATTACCTCAAAGTCCCTTTCTTTCATTAGAGAGTTATTGACAGCACCATGCATTTCGTGGTTGACAAGGATCGCCTGAAGCTTTAAAGTTAGGATGCTCGCCAACTTTCTCTTGCGAGACGAGCGACGCTTGTGTAGTCAATTCTTCTCTCTATCCCCAACTATTTCATGCAGTCCATGATGATTCTTAAAGGAGTTTGCGAAGAAATTGAAAGCTTAGCGAGATCATTCATCTGGGGCACATCTGAAGGTAAGAAGAATATGCCCCTTTTTGGTTGGCAAGATGTTTGTCAACCTAAGGCTTGCGGAGGGCTTGGCATTAGGTATTTACACGATCAGAACATCACTTTCCTGCTGAAGCTTGGGTATAAAGTGGTTTTCGACAAAGAAGCTCTTTGGGCTCGTGTCCTTAGATCTAAATATGGCTTGGACGACACTCTACCTGAAAGTATTGCTAGGGATAGGAGTTCTTTCCTTTGGAAGTCGCTTTTTAAAGTTTGGAACCTCTTGCGTGAGAATCTAATTTGGTCGGTTGGGAATGGGCTCAAAATTCGCTGTTGGAAGGACCCTTAGATTTCCAGCATTAATCCTTTGATCAATCATATTCCCTCACCTGCCAACGTTAATTCTGAGTGTCTACTCAATGACCTGACTATAAGGGGTGGAAATTGGAACTTTAATCTTCTGTAGGCTTGGTTCCCTGATGAGATTATCCGCCATATTAAAGGCATTCTGCCATTGCACCCCTTAGAGAGACCTAATAAACTTTCTTGGTGTCACACCTTGACCGGAGCCTTCTTCATCAAAAGTGCTTTTAAAATGATAAAGGAGGAGTCATGGAATCCCAAAGATGATCTCTAGAAAAAAGCATGGAAAATCTTAGGCCCTCATAGAGTTCGGGTCTTCTTCTAGACTGTCATTAAGTAGAGACTTCTCACCAATACAGAGAGAGTTAGGCGTGGAATGGCAGTTAACCCTTCTTGCCCAGCTTGCGATCACGAGTCTGAAGATATTTTACACATCATTTGAGATTTCACCTTGGCCAAAAATGTCTGGAAACAGGTAGTCCCGAGATCTTAACATGTTATTTTTTTCTCTAACACCTTGCAGGATTGGTTGTCTATTAATTTGCAGGGTTTCTCAAAAGCTAGCAGCGGGGGAAGCAGTTGAACATGTCTATTTGTAATTTTGGCGTGGAGACTCTAGAAGAATCGAAACCTTTTCATCTTCCAAGGAAAGTCGTAGAGCTCCATTGAAATTATTAAAGCATTAACATGCTAGGGCAAACAGTTCCTTTTATCATATAGAGAAGTTGTGAGTGAAGACCTTGTCGTAACCAGTGAAAGCTCTTTGGTAGGTGGGTGGATCTTTCTCAACACATATGGTGTTGTTCAATTGGACTCAAGGATCGCAACGGCTAGGGGAGTGCTATGAGATGAAAAAGGGGAATAGATCCTTGGTTACAATAAATTCCTCGGTAAGTGTTCGATTTTTGACGCAGAGCTCTGAGGTATCCTTGATGGTTTAAAACTTATCCAAAGAAGAGGTTATCCTAAGGTGGTCATCCAATCAGATAGCTTGGAGGCGGTTAAAGCTATCCATGGGAGCAATTCGAAGACATCGCAGTCCGCTCTCATTAGAAGAATTCACCATATCTTGTCTCATGAAAGCAGTTGGTGCTTACGCCATATTCCTAGAAAGGAAAACCGAAGTGCTGATTGCACAGCCAAATTGGCTTTTGTAAGAAAGGAAGACCTTCTTTTGGTTGAGGTTCCCCCGGTTGAAGTCTTAGACTATCTAAAAACTGATAAAGCTATGATCTTTTGTTCTCCATAGTCTAGTCATGTAACTTGTTTTGTAAGTTGTCATTCATAAAAAAAAAAACTCAATGTATTTGAACCTATTTTGGTTACAACATATAATTTTTTAAGTCATAATGTTTTTTGTTTCTTTCCAACTAATTGATAGGGAATTGAGATGCATGGTTAAAACTCAAAAAAATGGTTTCTCTCTTCAATGTACAAAACTTGTACTCGTTTGGTTATTATTAAATAGATGTATTACTTTGAAATTCTTTTAGATTACTTATATTATTGGGTAAAAAAATTTAAATTCGAATTTTGAAAATAATATTGTTGAGAAGAATAATAATAATTTTTAAATATAAATCGTAAAATAAACATAAAAATTATAAAAATATATATATTTTATGACATACTCACAATATTGAAAAAATAAAATATTATATAAAATCTATCATCAAATAACCTCACAACCTTGTTGAGGGGGGTCGACTCCTTCAAGAGAAGTCTTCGAAGTGTCGTCCGTCGGGTGGTCAACTAGACCCCCAACAATCGTAAGTATTATCTCGAGACCCGAGTTTTATCTCTCAATTTCGTGAAGAGCCCCGAGGGTTTATAAAGTGGGAGCACCTCAGTTGGTAGAGAGTACACACCTGAAGGAAGGTGGTTCGATCCACATCGTGCATAACTTCATCGACTAATTATCTATGTGTCCTGCAGGTATGTACTCTCTCCACCAATCGAGGCATTCCCACTCCACCTTAGGGCTCTTCGCGGAGTCAAGAGATAAAATCTAGGTCTCTCAACAATACCTACAATTGTTGAGTGTCTAGTCGACTGCCCGACGGACGACACTTTAAAGACTTCTCTCGAAGGGGTCAACCACCTAACCAAGTGGTACCATGTCTCCTTGAAAAGGCCTAGTTATGCCTTGGTTAGTGGTTCAATCCACATCGTGCGTAACTTCATCGGTTAGTTATATATGTGTCCTTCATGTATGTACTTCCTCACCAACTGAGGCACTCCCACTCCGTAAGAGTTGGGAGACAAAACCTAGGTCTCGAGACAATACCTATGATTTTTGAAGACCTAGTCGATTGCATGATGGACAACACTTCAGAGACTTCTCCTAAAGTGGTCGATCCCCCTAACCAAGTGGTACCATTTCTCCTTGAAAAGGCTAGTTATGCCTTGGTTGGTGATTCGATCCACATTAAGTGTGACTTCACCGATTAATTATCTACACGTCCTTCAAGTACGTACCATCTCCACCAATTGAGGCACTCCAATTTCGTGAACCTTCAAGGCTCTTTACGGAGTCAAGAGACAAAACCTGGGTCCCAAGACAATATCTGCGATTGTTAAAGGCCTAGTCGATTGCCTAACGGACAACACTTCGAAGACATCTCTCGAAGGGGTTGATCCCTTTAGCCAAGTGGTACTATGTCTCCTTGAAAAGGCTAGTTATGCCTTGGTTAGTTGTTTGATCCACATCGCGTGTGACTTCATCAATTAATTATCTACACGTCCTTCAAGTACGTCCACTAATTAAGACACTCCACTCCGTGAACCCTTAGGGCTCTTCGCGAAGTCGAGAGACAAAACTCGAGACAAAAACACAAAATCAAATAAGTAGTCTACATTGTACTCAAATACAACCTCAACAACACCTTCAAACCACCACTCTTAGCTACTCTTTACATCATTTATGACGTAAACCACTTTCATTTTAATGGCTTCCCATGTAAACCAAATGAAATCTTGGTTGAAATGTTAAGTTAAAATTTTAGAGAATTTGTGATCCTAAGTTAAAATCCATAATAATAATAATTTATAAAAAAAATGCAATCAAATGAATATTGTTAATTTAATGTCAGGTAAAAGTAGAGATAATGATATTCTTAGATTTTTTCATGAGTTGTGCTAAGACTCGACCAAAAAGTGGGAGGATTTGAAAAACAATATAAATTCGAAAAATGAGTTTGAACAAAAAATTAAGACCCATTTTCTAAACGATCGAGTCTCGTATAAGCTTTTTTTGGCTCCGGCTCAGCCCGAATTTGCAAAAAAAAATGTTGTTATTTGTTTACTTATTTGCCACTATTTTTTCATTGTTTTGCTATCATTTCGCTATTATATTGCTATTATTTTGTTGTTATTGTTTGGATATTGTATAACTCTTATTTATTATTAATTTTGTTGTTACTTTAGAGTTATTTGTTTGCAAAGTTGCATTTATTTTAATGTTATTTAAGTAAATATTATTTAAATTTTTTCTATTTGTTGAGAAATATTTATTTTAATGTTTTTAATGTATTTGATGGATTATATTTTTAAAATTTATTTTACATAAAAATAATAATATAATTTTTTTTAATACGAACGGATTGAGCCAGACTTAGGTTAAACCGGACCTAAAAAATAAACTTAAATTTTTTGCTTGACCCTATCCAATCCAGTCCATGAACAAATTTAAATAATATTAATTTTTTTAAAAAAATATATTTTATAATTTTATTGTTATAATATTTCCGACTATATTTTATAAACGAGTGTGGTGGGCTACAAGCAAAAAGAACCCGCCCGATCCCCTCAAAGCAAACTCTATTTTTTAAAACAGTGCGTGAGATAGGGGAAAACAACACAGTGAGATCGAAATTCAAACAGAAGCCTAAACCTTCTCTCTCGTTGGTATTTTCAATTCCCTTTCTGTGTTTTTATTATTTAGGGTTTTTGTTCACCCAATTGGTTTCCTTTTTCCTTTCTTCTTACCAAAGCGAAGCTTTAATTATTACTTGTAATTATTAGTTATAAATTCTTCGTCTGAGCTAGGGTTAGATTTCAAATCGTAATTGTTCTATCATAATAAGATTCAATTTTATTTTTTTTTTAAATCATTTCCTTTATCTTACTCTTTCTGATATCGGTCTCGACTTTTTTTTTCTCGCAGTTATTTTTTGGTTGAGCTTGTACTGCATTCGAAAAGGGGGAACAAGATGGTAAATTACTCTACTCTGTTAACTTGTCGTTCTGATTTCCTCGTAAATCGTATGAAAAATGGGGAAATCGAAAAAAAATTGATGGCAATTTCTCTTCGGCTGTCAATGGGCTTTTGGATTAATTTTATTTTCTGTCAACTGTTATTTCCTCGGCTAACCCGTTTTGCACAAACTTTTGCCAGCTTCCTCTTTCTCTACTAAAAACTGCACAGGGCCATCCTATGGTAAGTGCATACTTTCCCTTGCATTCCCGTTATGGACTGCTGATAAAAGTTTTCTTCATTTATTGATTTTTGAAATGACTGGTTTTTTTGGTCTCTGTTGGCTAACAGCTGGTGGAACTGAAAAATGGGGAGACTTATAATGGACATTTGGTCAATTGCGACACTTGGATGAACATCCATCTTCGTGAAGTTATCTGCACTTCAAAGGTACAAATATCAATTCATTCAGTGTTTCTCATTTTATTTTATTTCCTTTCAGGAATAAATGTAAGAATATTGTTTTTTATTTTCTTAAAAACAGAAAAATATTTGGTTGGGGTTTAATTGAAAACATATTGTAGGATGGAGACAGGTTTTGGCGAATGCCCGAATGCTATATCCGTGGAAATACAATTAAGTATCTTCGAGTTCCCGATGAGGTAGCTTTTACTCTTTATTTAGTTTACGTTAAGAGTATAGCATTTTTAGTTTTATTCACTCTGTTAAGTTTTATAAGTGCTTGATTCATCGTTGTCTTTGTGAAAGCATGAAGTGGATTTTTAGCGATTGAAAACTGTGGTGTTAAAAGGGGTGTTTTTGTTCTAGGAATCTGGAGCTAGCTGTGTAATGATTTGTTTTTATAAGAACATCTGCCATCTCTAATGGAAAACAAACTTTAGATCTTAATCTTACATACCCTTGGTGCTGCACCCTCTCAAATTTTAAGTTCCACTTAAATTTTGTTGCTTGGTCTTTATTATAATTTCTTGTGCCATTCTCCTAACCATTTTAGTAGCTTATTTCGTCACTTTGATCATCTTAATAACTTTGCCATTGAATTTCAGGTAATTGATAAAGTTATGGAAGAAACAAAGAGTCGTGCAGGTATGATTTAATTCTGTTGCTAGTTATTAAAAGTGGTTGATCAGTACTGTGGTAATCAATTTAAGTAAAAATATGAGTACAAGTAGTATGTTCCTCTGATGAGCTGCATTTCAAGCATATATACCACATTCTCTGAAAGTGTATGTTGCAGATTAATTTGTGTTCGGATAATTGTTTGCTGGAAGTGATGTAATTTTCGTATGTATGTAGTCCTTTATGTTCCCACCTTTTTCTGCCCCCCCCCCACCCCCCTCCACACCCTTTTTTGTTTTGTTTCTGTTGTATTCTATTCTGTACATCCAGAAATTTGCACACGGAATTTAGTACCAACCATACAAAACTTTGCCCCTGTTGATACTGGATACTATTAGAGATTTCTGCATTTGAAAACTGGAGTATTTAACTGGGCTTTTTTACTGTGCTTACCTTTTCAGATAGGAAGCCTCCTGTTTTAGGTCGTGGCAGAGGTAGAGGTAGAGAAGATGGTCCTGGTGGAAGGCAACCAAAAGGAGCTGGGCGTGGATTTGAAGATGGTGCTAAGGGTGCAGGAGGACGAGGCAGGGGTGGCTCAGGTGGAAAGACCAGTGGAAGTAGAGGTAAAATTTCTAAAACTCAAACAAGCAGCTGCAGAAGGTGTATTCATATGTTGGCATTGAAAACACTGTGAAATCCTTTTGGAGTTTAGCAGATAATTTAATAATCTGTCATGGCTGGTTTTACATTTTGACATATTCAGACTAATGGTCTGCTGTTGTTTTTTCCTTCTGCTAATAGGTGGTGGCCGAGGTCGAGGTTGATGTCATGCATCTTTATATTGGGCAACGTTGCAATTTTTAGAAGCTGGTTGCCTCCAATTGACCGAAGTTGGTTTCTATCCTTATGTTTTTTCTGTCGGAGTGGTTTGTCCGAAGTACCAAATATCATGTAACATTGCAAAATTAAGATCAAGATCTTGTTTTGTTTTTGCCACTTTGTCTTCTTGCCCTTTTATCTTATTAAGGTTCTGTGTTGTCAGACAGTTCCCTGTTAAATGATCATCCATTGTTGGAATCAATTTATTTACTTATCATGAAATGTCAAGCTAAAGAGCTCCAATTTGTGAGTGATATATACATACATACTTGAGGGGAATAGATGCTGGGAGTAATAAGAGTTGCTGAAGAAATAAAGAATGAAACAATTGCTCTAAATGGTAGAATAATTTAATTTCCAAGTGCTTTCTTACATTACAGTACATGAACTGGGAAAACTTTTTGAGGTAAAGGAAAAAGTTACAAACACAAACCGTGAGAGCAATGCAATGGATACTTAGTAAGGACAATGCCTACTGTTTTTTCGATTTTGCGGCAACTTCATGGCCAATGTACTTGTACTTGAGATCCAGGACCGACTGATGACTCGTGAATCATCACCCTTCCAACAGCATAACCGACCATCCTCACCACCGGTCCATCCGAAAAGGCCTCGACTTTGAGCAGTTCCACTTCGCATGCTAGGCATAGGCAATATGCTCCTAACAACACCCATATGGCCACCCCCAAGAACTGCTTCTGGAGGTCCTATCACTGCTGTTCCTTTATACGTTACCGGAAAATAACCTATAGAGCCAGCATTAGTCCCACCGATCACCCATAAATTGTCTCCTCCAGAACAGTGACAATCAACAAAATAATCAACCTGCACAAAAGAAAAAATCCACAATGGGACTTCTTCGGTAAAATGATCTTCAATAAAAATTGGTCTATGTTTTATCCAATTTCATAGCTTACTTTACCCCTAGAAAAAGCTTATTTTTAGACTTACATGATCCAATGTCCAACTCTCTGATGCCAATGAACGAGCTTCCTCAAAGTTTGCTTCATTGGTTCCTTCCTTCCAATCCCATACACTACGAGGGTTGTAAAATAATTGTCTTAATAACTAAATAAAGGGGGATCATTCAATGCATTTAGTAGCAAATTAGCAGGAAAAAGAAAAAGAAGGCATTTTGGAACAGAGTCATCGAGCTTTAATGTAATTTCTGTTCTAGGTAAATGTTGGTACTGATTCGCTGGCACTAAAAAAAGAAAGAGTTGAGAACAGAGTAGATTCCATCCAATATTATGCAAATTCAGAAAACAAAGCATAATAATTTATGGTTCAGGGATAAAGATATACCTTAAAGTCTCAATGTTTGTTAAACACCAGAGCTTCTCATAAGAGTCCCCAAAGACCCCAACTTTTGCAATTGAAGTTCCCACATTGATAACCTGAATTTTTGGGACAAAAATCAAATCATATAACATCACTATTGGCAGGAATTTTCAAAAAGAAACAATGCATTCTCTAAACCACTAAGGTGAGCAAAGAAAGTAGTAAATTAGGGACCATGAGCACAAGGATGAAACTCTTCTGCTGTTCAAATAACTTGTATGTTTAGAGTGTATAGACTGAAAAGGAACAAGTATAAACTAGGAAATCAGATAGGAAGTACTTATAGCAATTTGTACTACAATTAATCATCAGGATGAGTTAACAGATTACTTAACAGTTTAATCAGCTATATGCAATAAGAGTTCACCCATCCTGTGCTAAAATACACGAGGACTTTGAAGTTATAAACAACTTTACCAGCAAAAAGTTTCAATTATATACTGATAAAAATACACCAACTAAATTGCTATCAAGCTTAACTGCTAAAAGTTTTCATGGCAGGAACAAGAACCTAAGAAGGAACCATCCTTCACATATCTAAAAGAATGAGGGAGGGATATCATCTAGTGGATATACCAGTCACTAAACAAAATAACAGAAAAATAAGTCAGCACTTACAGATTCAAGATGATCATCATCATTGATATCTCCATTGGTATCAAATATACATATCAATCCATCAGCAGAAGCAGATGCTAGTTTGTTTTTATGGTCAGGGACGAAATGTACCTTTCAACATTAAGGAGAAACACCAATGGTGAGAATAAGCTACATGATTCAACCAACAAAATCCTAACCATTTCTAGCCTATCGCAAAAGCATAAATTTGTTTAATCTACATTTTAAGTTTCCGTAAGCCAAGCATGGCCACAAAAATGGAGATGTAATTATGTGAATAAAATAAAAGAAACCCATAGACCTCAAACAAGATAAAGATCAAACAAGGGCCAAGACTAACCTGAGTAACATCATCCACATGAGATTCCTCCAAGCATGCAACTTGCTTCTTGTTCCTCCAATCCCAGAAAAGTATCTTTCTTGTTGATAAGCAAGTAATAACAAACATTCATGAAAAACTATACCAAAACTAACAGATGCTTGATCTAAAGTGGGACAAAAAACAATAACTTTAGAACATTTAATGTGATGAAGGCCAGGATAGACATAGTAACCTGGGACTGACATCCAGCAGCCAAAAGATTATCATCAGACCCTCCAAACGAGAAGCTAAAAACCTCTTGAGAAGAACCAGCAGTAACACACGATACCTAAATCAAAACCCATCAAACAAAATCCACAAAAACAATAAAAAAGAGGTTAAATTTCAAAATCCATACAGGAAAACACTGGTCTATGAATTAACCTGTTGAAAAGTTCTGGTATCCCACGCCCTGATAGTTCCATCAGAGGAACAAGAGTGCAAAACATGCTGATTGGAACCACCCAAGAAAGATATATGATTAATAGTTGAGGAATGTCCCTTGCACTCTCCAAAATATTGACCCGTCATTGGCGAGTAAAGTTTCACTGCATTAGTCGATAAAGATACCGCCATGGAAGTCCAATCATCCCTTTTCAAAAACCCAATTACCATCAACAGTAACACCACGGAAACTTAAAAAATACCCAATTTTCAACTATTAGAATCAATTTCAAAGAAAGGAAACGTACCTGGGGACGATTTGGAAAACATAATCGTCGCCGTAATTGGTTTGTATGTAATCTTTTAGACCAAATTTCTTGGTTGAACTGGGAATAGGTTGTTGTTCTTCTACTTCCATCTCTGTAGCTTCTATTTCTACCTCCATGTCTGAATTTTTAAGATCTTTGTGGTTGCTTTGAGCTTTAGCTATTGAAAAAGAGGCAAAAGCAAGCCGGGGGCGCCTCTAGGCATGAAGGATTTCAGGGTTTTAGAGACGGTCGATTATAAACGGTAACAGACCACTCCAGTCCCTCTCAATTTTGAAATTGGGCGAATTAGTCCCTCTCAAAAAAATTGGAGCAATTTAATCCCTATTAATTTCAAAAGTGAGGAAATAAGGACATTATTAATGTCTTCCATCAATTGTACATAATTTTGATTGGTATAATAATAACTTTAGTCTTAAATATTTATATATTTTGTTATTTTGGACTTAATTCTAAAAAAATTCAACAAACTCAGTCTCTAAATTTACACATTTACACAAATGTTACAGGATAAATTTGTTAAATTATGAATCTCGTGTATTGGCCTGATAGCCATGAATGTTCATTACCCCAGGTGTGGCCTGGATTCGAATCGCGTTAGTCGCGTTTATTGTTCGGACTTTACTCTGTTATTGTAATTCTCCAAAAAAATTATTGTATGCTAATTAAATTATAAAATAAATATTGATAAAAATTATTAATATAACATTTAAATTTCAAAATAAATAATAATTTGATAAAATAAAATAAATAAAATCCCGAACTTGATTTTCCTCTAGAAATTGTCACCATCTAGGTTCATGATTTAAATTTTATTTTTTGTAGTAGCATTCTATTAGATAAACATGATTTTTAATTATTTTATTTTATTTTTCGGGTAAACTATGCAAATGGTCACTCAACTATACTCACATTTCTATTTTGGTCATCCAACTTTAAAATTTTTCAATTTAGGCAATAATGTTTGAATTCGTTCCTATTTTGGTCACTTGCAGTTAAATTGATAATGAAAAGCCTTTTTCTAACCGGTGTGATTCCTCAATACTTGCTTATTCTATAAATTTTGGTACTAATTCTAAATAATTAAATAAATTTAACCTTTACATTTACAAATTCTATCAATTTGATCCTCAACCTTCCTAACCAAAGCTTTCAACTTTTAAAACAGAGGCATTCCCCATCTATGAATTGTTTTATTTATGGTTGAAGTTATCAAATTCGGTACAGAATCCCTTTTGTTTATATTTTTAAGAAGTTAGTGTTAGAAATTAATAAACATTGTTGGGGATCGATTCGTAAAAACAACGAAATTGAAAAGATAAAGAAGAACAACTACAAATTTTACGTGTGAAAAACTTCTCCGAAGAGGATAAAAACCACGACCAAATGAGGCATTGACTTAAAATTAATGGAGTAAACGAAACGAGAGTACAATGAGAATACAAAACCCAAGCCCTGAATACAAAGTTCACACCCAAAGCTCTCACAAAAGCGGTTTCATAAAATTCTCTCAAACTCTCACCAAAACTCTATATGCGACTACATCTTTCTCCCTTAAAGAAAAGCCCTTGTTGATTGGCTTGTCTAAATCAGGGTTACAAAAGCCCTTTAAATAAGCTCAATACTAAAGGCTAAAATGACTAAAATAACCCTAAAGTAATTAGAGTCCAATTGGACGAAGAGTCTTATTAAGCTGTACAAAATGTGGTTGTATAAACTTAGGAATCGTCATGGCATCGTGACGTGTCGACTCTCCTCGTCACGATGTCGTCGCCACGTCCACTGCCAAACAACTATCATATCTCTCGACTTCAAGGACCTCCTCGTGTCGATGTTGGGTCTATTTTGGCCCTTCTTCGGTTGCTCATCGATTCCTGTCTAAGGTGCCTGCAACATGTCCAATAAATGCGAAGCACACTCCAAAAATCTCCACCTTGACTTGTATTTGTCACGCCTCTTTTCACAATTCTCCACATTAACTCATATTTATCACGTCTCTTTTTCCATACCCCGTCACAAGCCTAACTTGAATTTTGTAGAATGTTAACCAAGTCTAAAACGTGCTCAAACTTAGAAACTGAAAGACTCCTAGTCTTCAAATCAAAGTTGTATAATACAACAAGGGTTAGTACTACCTGAACAGGAGAAACAACATCAACTCTCTCCATCTGACTATAACCCTCTACAACCAACCTTACCTCAAACACTCTACGAACCATTCGAGTCTTAAAGACCAAAAGGGGATGAAATTATTCTCTAGATTAGGCACATGTCTAACATCTTTCACAACTTCACCTTCAACAAGATTATATGTGGAGAATAATGAATCATCACCTTGTTCTCGGCCACATCAACTACCTCTGTAATTATCCGAAATTATCAAAAACTGAAATTAATGATTTTGTCAAACTTCTCGATATACAAATTTGTTGTTGTGTCACCAAATGAGTCGATTTGTAGAAGCTGAACCAAACTCTGATACCAATTTTTTGGGGATCGACTTGTATAAACAACAAAATAAAAAATGTAGAGAAGAACGAACACAAATTTTACGTGAAAAACTCTTTCGAAGAGGATGAAAACCACGAGAAAGGGAGGCATCGACTTAACATTAATGGAGTAAACAAAACGAGAGTACAATGAGAATACAAAACACAAGCCCCAAATACAAAGCTCACCCAAAGCTCTCACAAAAGGGGTTTGTGAATTTGTGGGGTGTGCCTTGCATTTATCAAACAATTTGTAGGCACTTACCAAAGTTAGCCGACGAAGTCATGACGAGAAGCTTCTCGGCGTTACAATGATGGACAACGTCGTGACGGCGCGAATAAGGACACTGCGACATTTTTCTGACAAAAATCGGGTTTCTTCTCCCAGTTAAACTCTTATTACTCTAGAGATATTTAAGTATGATTAAACCTCTAACTTTAGCCTATTTAAAGGGGCCTTGTATTCATGTTTTAAGAGGCCAATTAAAAGGTAATTAAAGATGTAATACTACAGGGCTTTTCTTTTTGGGATGACAAGATGTAGTTGTAGCTGAACTTTGGTGAGAGTTTTCGTGGTAACTATGGAGAGAATTATTTACCCCTTTTGAGAGAACTTTATGAGAGTTAGGGTTTTGTTTTCAAGTTTTCTCTATGAGAGTTAGAGCTTTGTATTTGGGGTTTTGGATTTGTATGTTTAGTACATTTAGATTTATTTTATTTATATTGTACTCTCATTTGTTTACTCATTTAGTGAAAAATCGAAGCATCTTTTGCATGTGGTTTTATCCTCTTCGGAGGAGTTTTATAGGTAAAATTTGTGTTCAATCTTCTTTACCTTTCCTATTTTGTTGTTTATACGGGTTGATCCCCAAAAAATTGGTATTAGAACTTGGTTCAGATTCTGTAATCGACTCGTTTTAGGATGGCCACAATGAATTTAGATTTTGAGAAGTCCGATAGAATCACATATTTTAAATTGTAGCAATTTCGGATAAAGTAGAGTGTTTAAAGCAAGGTTGGTTGCAGAGGGTAACAATCAAGTGGAGGGAGTTGATTTCCTCTATGTTTTCTCTCCTGTTGTGAAGCACACGTCCGTCCATGTATCACTGGCCCTTGTTGCATTATACAATCGTAGGTTTGAAGACTAAGAGTCTTTCAATGTCCAAGTTTGAGAACTGTTTGGGCTTGGTTGACATTCTGCGAAAATCGAGTTCGATCTGTGATGGGGCTTGGAGAAGAAGGTATGGTAAATACGAGTCAATATGGAGATTTGTGGGGTGTGTCTCGCATTTGTCGAATAGTTTGAAAGCACTCACCAAAGTTTGACGATGTCACGAAGAGAAGTTTCTCGATGTTGTGACAATGGACGACGTTGTGACGACGCGAATGAGTACGTTGCGACGTGTTTCTCATAAAAATAGAGATTTTTCTCTCAGTTAAACTTTGTTATCTTTTCCCAGTTAAACTCTAATTACTCCAAGGATATTTTAGTATGATTAGACCTCTAATCTCATCATATTTAAATGGACCTTGTATCCTTGTTTTAAAAGGCCAATTAAAAGGCAATTAAAGATGTATTGCTTAGTGCTTATAATTAATAAAACTATTAAAAATAATAAAAATTTAAAATTTAAAAATATAATATATATAATAAAATTATATATATTATATTTTTGAAAGAATATAAATTACTTAGTGTTTGTAAAAAAAAAAATCAGTTTGACTAGCATAATTTTAGTTTTTAATTAATTTGGTGAAAAATTTGACACTAAATTAGATTATTAGTGATATGTATTACTTATTGTGGATATAAAAATTAAAAAAATAATTAAAAATAAATAGAACACTTAATAATTTCTTAATCAGTTTATAAAATTAAAAAAAAAAACCATTATCAATGTAACAAAAGGAAATTCAATTAATTCTTTCACATTTTTTTCTTATGAAAAATTAAATGTTCATAGCTTTTTCTTATAGAATTATTGATTGAACAATTGGATTTTTCAAAGTCATTTTTTAATTCTAGATTTAATTTTCAATTTCGAGGACCAACTTTGAGGATTATTTCTATGTACTTTGAAGGAAATATCATGCAGTTAACAACAAGAACAAATCTAAAGTGTTTTTTTATAAGGTTTTTCCATTTTCTTTAGCAAAAAATTTATCACTTCAAAGGGTTATAAAAAATTATATTTAGAAGAAAATAATTAAAAATAAAAAGAAATAAAATTTCAATATAAACTCATTGGTATCGAAAATTAGCTCGGAGAATGACTCATTAATTGAAAGAAGTTTTTTTTTTTTTGGATTTTACAAATTTATAGATGTGGAAAACCTCTGTTTTAAAATATGAAAGCTTTGATTAGGAAGTTTGAGGGTCAAATTAATAGAATTTTTAAATAAGAAAGGTTAAATTTATAGAATTATTTAGAATTAGGGTCAAGTTGATAAAATATGTAAGTATTGAGGACTAAATGTGTTATTATACCAGTTAAAAAAAAGCTTTCTGTTATCAATTTAACAACGGGTGACCAAAACAAGAACAAATTCAAACGTTAGTGCCTAAATTGAAAAAATTTAAAATTGAGTGACCAAAACAAGAATGTAGGCATAGATGACCATTTGTATGGTTTACCTTTTATCTTTTTTATCTAAATTGTTTTTTAGTGATTTATTTTTTAAAATTCAAGTATATATATATTTTTCAATAATTCAAGTATATTAATATTAATCAGTTATATATATTAAAATAAATTCTCTTTAGATCAATAGAAGTATCTCTAAATCAAATTTATACCATCCAATTAATAATTTTAGACTAATAATCATTTAGTTAGTAAAATGATTTATTTATGGGCAAAAAAATAAAATGAATTAAAAATAAGGACCACAAGAAAGCACATTAGAAATTAGTAAGCCTAATAAATTAAAGATTAAAAAAAGAATCGGGTTAAAAATATTTATTGTTTCAAGTGCAATTTAGATTTGAGTCGCGTTAATCTCGTTGTTATTAGAGTTTTATCCTCCTCTTATAATTAAAAAAAAATATTTAAGGGTTGAGAAGAAAAGTTAAAGAGTAAAAATAGACGTTGTATAAAATATTAAAAATTTATTATTTATTAATAATAACAAATAAATAACATATAAAATTAAAATTGTATCAATTAAATTAAGTGTTTTACTTTATTTTAGTAAAAAATAAAACTAAACACAACCCACACGAAATTTAAATTAAAATAAAGCTACATAAAACTTACATATGATTTATATATAAAGTAAAGCTTGAACGTAAACTATAAGGCGTACAAAATTTGATTTAATTTGAAAAGATTGAAAAAAATTTGAAATTTGAATTATTTGAGTTAACTTGAATAAGTAATTTGAGTATTGAGTTTGATCCGAGTGAAATTTTACAATTCAAATAATTCAAATAACCCTTTGATCTCTGTCAATTTTAAAAATGAATAAATTGACATCTTTTTACAAAATAATCAAAATAGTTTTTAAAATTTAAAATATTTATAAAAAACACAAATTTATATTTTTTAAAAAAATATATAAATATAAACAATATATAAAAAATTTAAAAATTTTATTTTTTAAAAATAATAAATTTGAGACTTGAATTAATTATTTATTAAAGTATTTTTTATTATTTTTCTTTGATTTTTTCAAAAATTAATTATTATATAATACAATTTTAATTTGATATGTTTAATTTTTAATTTAATTCAAATAATTTCATTAAATTTAACTCAAAATTTAAAAAAATTTCAAATCGATTTAAAATGTTAAATTAAAATTTATCAACTCATTAACTCAAAAAACTTTTCACTTGCTCACGCTACTAAATCATCAAACGTACCCCTACAAGGAGTGGAGTTAAAACCCTAGGAGAAGGGCTGCAGATGGTTACATAAAGTAGCGTTAAAAAGAAAAACACTCGGCCTTGCATTTATTTTAGTATGAGTGAATATAATCCTATTTGATTTGAAAAAATTGAAAAATAATTTAATTTTTGAATTAAATAATTTAAGTTATTTGAATCAATCAAGTTACTTAAATCAATTCAAATAAAAAATTAAATTTTTCGGTTTAACTCAAATATGAATTACACAAATCAAGTTATCCAAAAATTCAAATAGAAAAAAATAAAATTATATCATTTTGATAAATATTTACTTTTTTTTAAATTAAAAATCAAAATCATTAAATTAAAAAACAAAACTACATCATTTTAATAAATATTTACTCATTAAATTAAAAAATAAAATAATTATATTATTTATGTATTTAAATAATATTTTATTTTATTTACTAAATAAATAATCAATCAATGATAAACACAATATTAAATATCAATAATAAAATCATTAACTCAACTCAATTTCGATTCGATTTGAAAAATATTCAAATTAAATTCAATTACTAAAATAAAATTCCTCAACTGAATTAATTCAAAAATTTTTACCTGGACTCAATTGAATACTCATCCCTATACTTTAGCACAGCCCTCTCTAAAAGTCGCAAAAATGCATTAACTTCAATTTCAAGCCTTCTTAGACAACCCATGACTTAGCATCTACACTAGACACTAGTAGCTCTTTAGAACATGACCATTTTGACCCTTTTATTCCTCTATCTATAATTGTTTTATCATTTACAAAAGTAAAAAAAAAAACCAAAAAACAAAAAATCCAATTTGATTTTTTAAAGCAGATTAGAAAACTTGGGTTGCAACAAGGATGAAATCCCAGATTATCTCATTTCTAAATGATCACCATCAAACAAATTTAAAGGTACAGGTACACCATCCATCCTAATTCATGTCAAAGAGCTAACATTGTTTCTCCACCTGACACAATAACACATACCTTTCCGCAAATTTTTTAATCTCACGCAGTTAAAAACACATCAGGCCTTGATCCCCCCCCCATCCATGACAGGGAAAGAGCAAAATATCACCCATAACTATCGTTAACAGCATTTCAGGTTTCAACTAAAATGATTTCATGTGCTTGGTTTGGCCTCCTTTTTCTCTGAAGATCCGATGCCATGCTCCTCAGGCTTTGCATCTCCTTCGGCCTTGTCATCTGGCTTTGTCACTTCTTGCCCTACATTTGGATATAAATCAGCAACATATTGCCACGAACCAGCTCAAGGAGAATAGATAATCACATGCAAAGTATCACCATTAAAACATTGCAGCATTCTTACCTTCATCATCACTGTCCTCAAACTCATCCATGCCGCCAATGCCGCCCATGCCGCCCATCATGTCGCCCATGCCGCCCATGCCGCCCATGCCACCCATCATGTCGCCCATGCCGCCCATGCCGCCCATGCCGCCCATGCCACCCATCATGTCGCCCATGCCGCCCATGCCGCCCATCATGTCGCCCATGCCGCCCATTCCCCCGAAGTTCTGGACAACACCGTAATTGCATGTAAGAAAGGAAACCTTAATAAACCAATGCTAAAAATAGAGATTGTACATAAAATATTATATATTGATCCCATACCGAGAAGTCCATTCCTCCTAAGTCAAGATCACCAAGACCTACTCAAAATATAGTAGCAAAGCAATAGATTGTTAGTTTGGAATGCATCAGCTTTTGCATTAATTCAATCTGAATATAGAAACATACCCTTGTCTTCATCTTCATCCACCCATTTGTCCCAGTCCACCTTGACGTAATGGGGGGCTTTGCCATCCCCACGCAATAATTTTTTCCACCACACTTTTTCAGCCTTCTCCAAGATGCAGATTATGCTCCTAACTCCGATATTAATTTTGCTTTCCTTTTTTCAAAACAAAAATAACGCAATGTCAAAACAGTAAGTGTTTTGAAGAATATTCATCCTAGAGACATGAACACATCAAGGGCATATGAATAGGCAACACTTCCGACAAGAATTTAGACTTAGCACTGTAAAGCTGATTGAGAAAACAAAAGATGATGAACAATTAATTTTTTATAGAAAAGCTTAAAGGATGTTTCACTCATTGATTGTTGAATACGAATAGTAAAATAACTATATGTTTCCTCTCATGTTTCCCTTGCTAAACACACCAAAAACTCATTTTCTTCCACTTTTCCACCCTTCTCAATTCATCCATCTGCTTTACCGTACTAGCAAGCACACCGAGAAGTAAAGATGATGCAAGTGCATGAATGTGTGTTTCAAAGATGTTAAAAGATTGTTGAAACATATAGCATGATCTAATAGAAATTATGCTATAGCATGACCTAATAGAAATTATGCTAATGCAATCAAAATGAAGTGAGCGCTAGACATTAAAGAGCTAAAGGCTAGCCATAAAAAATGTTGAATGTACTTTCAAAAGCAGCATAACACAATAATAACCTACTGACATAATCAGCTAGCCATCAAATATGCTGCTGAATTCTTAAAAAGCAGCATAATACCATCATAAACAGACCAACATCATCAACAGATTCTCAAATACCCCTAAACAGATGGAACACTAGACCAGAATCTTACCTCCACGTTGACCTTATCAAAAAGATCCAACTTCAACTCATATTTGTTATTGTCAGTTCCAGCAGTAGCAGAGAAATTAAACACTCCTTCCGGCTCAAGGTTAACCTTTGCATTCTTTGAATCAGGTAACAGCACCGTAATGAAAACCTTATCGGTTCTTTGTGCCCATTTCACCTCAGGATGACGACTACCAAGAAAGAACCATAGTTAAAGAAAGCACAAATTCAAACTAAAATACACCAAAACAACACAACCTAATCAAAACCCGCTACAACATATCTCCCCAATAATCAATAAAATAACCTAAATAATAACTTTAAAGAAATATCCTATACAAAGAAAGTTCCATGCTTATAGAAAACATCCATTAGTGCACAACACAAAAATACCCAAAGAATATATATTAAAAATGAACACAAATGGTAAAAGCTTGATACCAATCAAATCAGTTTAGGGCAAAGATTGGAAACATGAAATGAGTTGAAGAGAAAAAGAAAGATTGTTAAGCTTACCTCATGGCTAATACTGGGTAGTAGAGAAATCTTGAGAAGGAAAGATAGTAAAGAAATGTAAAACCCTAATGAAAGCAGAAAAGAATAGGCTACGCTTATTTTAATGAGGAGGAGTACATTTAACAACGAAGTGGACAAAATTGCCCTTTGGGGGTTCATAGTATGGTGGGTAAAATCACGGGTGTTCTAGTACTTTCAAGTCTAGATATTTTTAATCGTATTGTGTGGAAAGTTCTATATTGCATCAGTGTCGTTTGATTTGATTTTGATGGATCGGACGCTTCACATTCAAACCAGCACTATATAAATGGGCTCGTTGGTCCACTGGATTAATTAAGCTCGCCCCATTCCTTTTGGACCTTTTGGATTTGGGTTCAAGATGCCCTATCCTCGTTTGAAATTTGAACCCCCATCGTCGTCGTCACTACTATTATAGTAAATTATCAAAATAATTTATTTATTGATCTTAGATTACATTTTAATTATTTATGTTTGAAATATTTCATCTTAGTCATTTATGTTATCATTTAATTATAAAATGATCACTCTACCGTTAAAATATGTTACCTCCCAAATGAAAGTCTGACAGGATAATGTAAATGGATTTTAAATACCAACATGGATGTTCAGTTAGGATGAGAAAAGTTAAATTTTTTTATGAAAATAAAATACAAAATTTTGGAACGTCCTGCGTGAATGATTTGGGTTTTATGACAAATTTTATATTCTATTTTTATAAAAAAAATTGTAACTTTTTTCATCCTAACTGGATATCCACGTTGGCATTTATTATACTGTCACGTCAAACTGCCATTTGGGAGGTAATAGATCTTAATGGCAGAATGACTATTTCATAATAAAACGATAACGTAAATAATTAAAATTAATATTTCAAACATAAATAATTAAAATGTAATAAACAAATGTGAATATTTTGATAGTTTATCCCTACTTCTATCAATGCTACTGTCCTTAAGAGTGTTAATTTTTCTTGTCAAAACAGCATGCTGGTGAAGCTGTTCAGCCATAGCCGCTCGAGTACCTTCATCCTGGGCATTCAAACCTCGTTCCGAAATACGCCTTGCCCACTTTGACTTATTTTTGTGCTTCAAAGTCATTCGCTCCTGCATCATCAAGAAATAGAAAGAAAAATCAAGATTCAACGTGTTTTTTCTCCTAATATGGAAACTCCTTACATTCACATAGAACATTAGGGTCTCGGTTGATTTCGACAATTCTTCAACAATCTAGTCTGCACTTGTCAGGACTCAGAACCAAATAACTTGGAAAGACCTTTAAACTTTCCATTAGAAAAAAAAAACATGATATCAGCCCAAAATCCACAGAAAACATACTTACGATCTGCATTCAGACATTAAACACCAATGTACGCTATGTTCATCCTCTCCAATTTCTCTCTATCTACCTTCGGCAATGGAGCTTGAACAGATGTAGACTCTGTACCCCAGTTTTCCTTGAATAGGATCCAAAAGATCTTCAAGTGTAATGTGGCTGTCACCCTCAAGAACATCACGAGTAGGGTTGTATTCCGACTCAGGATGTGCCTCGGATATAACCACGCTATTCCTCTTCTTCTGGCCTACAACAAGATCAAACATATCTAGCATAAAGGTAACTACCCAATGTCTGCATGAATGGTTTCCAAAACTTTTTCTTTCGGACTAAGAGCCCTTTTGGATGGACGGTACGATTTTCTGTTATTAGTGTAAACAGTGATAATGAAATTAAATATTATCACGATACTTAATGTAAAAATAAATAAATAAATACATCATACCAAAAATAAACACCAATCCAAATAGACTCTAGTCATGCACTTTTTCAATCAAGGTGCAATTCAATCAAAATACCTTGTTTCAATAAGATACCAAAATAAAATTCAAATTGGTGAAACCCCGACTGTTTTTTCGATTTCGTGGTAACTTCATGGCCAATCTACTTGTACTTGAGATCCAGGACCGACTGGTGCTCGATAAATCATCACCCTTCCAACAGCATAATCGACCATCCTCGCCACGGGTCCATCCAAAAAGGCCTTGACTTTGGGCAGTTCCACTTTGCATGCTAGGTGAAGGCAATATGCTCCTAGCTACAATTTAATTCTTAAGTGCTTTATCGGACCGTTAAAGTTTCAAATAGATGAATTTTTTTACATATTTTATAAACCGAATTAGTTTAAGTGGATCAAATGAGCTTTATTTCATGAATTGATTGTTATAGGATGCTCTTTACATGATAATTTACCATTTGTATTTCCTCTTAAGATAACTATTTTTTATGTGGAACACAAGCGAAAACCAAGGAAAAGCGTAAATTGAAGCTTACTCACCTCAACCCAAGCTTGAAAAAGGAAGGACAATGTGCGCAACAAAACTCATTATTGTACGAAGGACTAGCGGACTAGGTCTCAAGCCGTAGCCAATCACCCAATTGAGGATTATAGATTCATTTCGATTTCTTCTCTAGACATTTTGACTAAATTTGAATTTTAGAGTAATATTTGAATATCAGTTCAGTTCCAATAAAATTATATTCAAATCATAAAACAAATGAATACACCAATAACTATATTAAAAAGAAAAAATACTAACCGTGACTTTAAGCCAAAAATAAGTGATAACACGACATTGGCCAATATTAAATTCACTTGAAACTTGCTAAAATTGGTTTCCACTTATTCTAGGCTTTTTTAAGAATCCGATCTTATAAATTTAAAAAATATAAAAATAATTCAACTCCAAGATTAATTATGGGAATGACATGATTTTTACAGTATAGTTGGGCGCCACTACTTTTTCAGACGATATCACCCTAAAAATTCCTCCAATCATGCTTTAATCGTTACAAAAAAATTTTGGTGCCGCCATCGAACTGAAACGTATAGGGGCAAAACGTTTAGGGATCTTACGAAGTAATTACTTTTTTTAGATTAGCTGAAAAAAAGGTGTCAAATGAAAGTATGAGACATCAAATTAAATTTTTGATCTATTTGCATGTTAGGTTTATCCCATTTTATTATTCTTATATCTTTTGTTAATGATTATTTAAATTTAATTTCAAAAGTGGTCAGACTTAACGTGTAAATAAATCAAAAGATTAATTTAATGTAGCGACATTCTTTTTTTCAGACAATCTAAAAAGGATAATTACTTCATTAGGTCCTTGAACATTTTATCTCTGCATACTTCAGTCTAATACCGTTAATTTATTACACAAAAAAATTATTTTTTATTTTTATTTTATAATGATTGAAGCATATGGTAGGGATTTTTAAAATGGTGTACCTAGAAAAATAGTGGCACTCAATTTTATTATAAAAATTAATCTTAAAGGTAAATATGTTTATAATTTTTTAAATTTATAAAATCATATTCTTAAAAAAAACTTCTTTAAGTTAAAATTAGCCCTAAATACCTAAAACTATATCACTAATTCTTTTGACAAAAAATCATATTGGAGAAGGGATTTCATTAACGAACCCTCATCCTTGACTTTTTTTTTTCTATGTTATTGACTATATCATTGAATTGAATTTCATGATTTTAAAAATAGAATTGATTAATCATCTGATCTCGTTTTGATCAGTTTCATCATTGATTTATTTTAATTATTAAATTATTAAAAATATAAAATTTATTCACAAAAATTAAATAAAGAAATAAAGTCAAACAAAAATCTCTATGCAAGGAAACTAGAAAACCGTGCTTAAGAAAAAAAAGTGTTGATTCTATAAATAAATAAATAAATAATCAGCAACCAAATCCAAATTAAATAAAATTGAAAAATCTTAGTTGGAAAAATAAAAAATTGAGAAAAGCCTGCGCACGCCATTAATGATTACTGTCGTTAGGAGAAATTATTAGATAGATTGTTTTTATGACATAAATAGTAGTCTCATTTGATTATAAAATATCATGTAAAAATATTTTTATATGTCATTTGATAATTAAAAAATTAAAAAGATTTAAAATATTTGTTTTTTTTTTTCAACTATTTTCTCTCTTAAAAAGAAAAAAATTGTCAATGCACCTATTAGTATTCTTAGAATCATTTTTGATTAAATTGAAATTTTGATGAAAATTTTTTTTTAATTTGTAATCGGAATTGTGAAAGAAACAAAATTTCATTATGTTATTTATTTATGTTGAAGTCAAATATCAAATTTTCGAAATCTCAAATTCTTAATTTATGTAAATTACTAAATATAAAATCTCTAATTATTTCCTAACTTTAGATCTCAAATTGAACCCTTAATTTTTCTAATTTGTCTAATATCTCGAATTTTCATTTTTCAATCTTTTATACTAAAGGAAAAATAAAAATAAGAAGAATCATTTTGAAATGGAATAAGACAATGATAAGTGAGGATGAAAGGGAAGTAAACTATTTTATTTGAACGAAAGATCTATATTTTGAGTTTTAATTATGATGTTTTTAATTTTTGATTTTTCTCATACTTTTATTTAGTAAGGATGATCCATCTAATAATTTCTCTTGTCTTTACTCATTATTTGATGTCTTATTCCTCATAATAATTTATTCTCATTAAATGTTTTTGGAATTTATTAATTATTTGGGTATCATTTAATTTTTCCTTTTTAAGTTAAAGTTAGATAAAATTTGAAATTTAATTTTTATATTTAAAAAATTAAATTAAATTTTTTATTTAAAGTTTTAATTTCAACATTAATATTATTAGTAGTTTTTGTTAAAATTTGTTAATTTGATATGTTGCACATAAATAATCAATAAGTGATTGGGTGTAATGATAAAACATATTGTACTCCCAAAAGAAAGACTCAGATTTGAACCTCAAAGACAATATTATTAAAAGAGACAGTCACGAATCTCGAACATGAATCGTAAAATAGACATGAAGTATACAAAAAGAATTATATTCATATGATGTTAAAATAATGATTGGACTAAAAATTTTAGATTAATTTTAAATTTTAAATTTTAAAACGTAGGGATTAAATAAATTCTAGATAAATATAAGAACAAATTTTGCAAAAGATGTGGAAAGATAGACCTACAGGGAGTAGCTGGGAGTTTCTTTTGTAATATAATTTAAATTTTAGAATTAGGTAAAGTGTCAAATAAAATGTTGAATGACATTGATAGTGTGTTTGGGGTAAAAATACTCTCGTATTATTAGAATTTTTATTTATTTATTTGTATTATTAAATTTTGGTGAGGCTAACGTAATAATCATGTCACGTGTATTTCATGTTAGCGTAAAATGATTAATTTTTAATAGTAGAAATAGATTGAATTATTAACAGAAGAATTTATTTTGTTCTTTAATCTAACATGTAAAGATTAATTTATTCATTTTTTAAATAGAAAGAACAAAATACAATTCGACTCTTAATATAAAAACTTTCATAATACTTTTATCCTGAGTTTGGTTTTTAAAAAGCCCCTATCTTTTATCAATCAATCAATCAATAAACTTCACCACATGTAATTTGATTATATTTAGATAAATTTCACCTAATAATAAGATTTAGGTGTAATTACTTATAATTGCACAATAATAACATGTTTGGGCAACCTCATTGAATTGGTTGTAATTAAGAGAATCCATTAACACTTTTCATTTTTTAAGGTAAGGGCGAGAATTTGAGTAATTACGAATGTAATTACATTTAATTTTTTTTTTTTTCAATTACATTATACTATAAAAATTACATGGTTGGCACTATGAGAGTGACAGATACTGAATCGAAGATGCCCCTCTTGGGTAGCAACGGTCGTGGCTGAGGATCGTCGCCTTCACGAACCCATACAGACGAGTTGCAATTTCCATCTTGTTTTTTGGGGATACTTCATGAGTTTTTCGCCTCTTCTTTTTTGGGTTGTTCGTTGGGCTTTACTTGTTGCTGTTTTTTTATTTTTGTGAGCAATCTTTGCCGGTCTTTCGTCTCCGATCAAAGGAGGAGTTACTTTCCTTTTTTCGTTTTTCTGGTTTATTTACTTCTTAAGTCTGTTTGTTGTTCCCAAGAGGTGACAAGATAGTTGTTTAATTTTCTCCAGTTTGCAATAATAATACAAGGCTGGCTATTCTTTAAAAAAAATCATATTATTTAAATCCTAAAATTTTTTAAAATTATGGCCAAAAGATTTATTATAAAAATTAATTTAAGTAACATATCGAGATAGGGCTTGAAAGTTTTGACCTCGTAAGTAAAGGTTCGTCAGTGTTTTGGCGAATTGGTATACGCCAAAAGATGCGGTAAGGGGGTCCGTCAAATTTATTGCGAGTTGGGTTCGCCAGTTTGTTAGGTGAGTTAGGGTTCGCTAGTTAGACTGACAAGCTAGGGTTCACTAGTTGAGTTGTGAACTAAGGGTTCGTCAATTAGTCTGACGAGCTGGGGTTCGTCATTTGAGTTGCGAACTAGGGGTTCACTATACAAAGTTGAGTTAGACTGAAATTAGGAAATAAAGATATTGTGTATCTAGAATACTTTCCGTGCACATAACTCTTCTCCTAAGTCAAGTAGAGTATCCTAAGATTAGTAGGACAATTAATGCCTATAAATACAACCCTTATTCCATGAAAAAATTTCTCATAGAATATTATGTTGTCAAGTCTCTGTTCTAAACCAAGTTTGTAGCAACCAAGGTAAGCTCTTATCCTATTAGGGTTGATTGTCCAAAAAGCTAGGTTCACTCGTATATTTGTATATTGTAACACCCATACCACTAAATGTAACACCTTTAACCTATCTTTGTCGCTAAATTAGGGTTACGGAGCATTACCGATCAATACAAACATCTAATCTCATGATACAATAGTAATTCAACAATAATCATACATTCATATATATCAATATAATTCCATACATTTGGCTTGAAAACATATGTTAAATACTTTTAAAAATAGCATAAACATCATTCAAGACTATTTTGAAAACAATTAAAAAAAACTTGATAAAAATTAGGAAATTATGTGAAACAGGGCACATGGCTGTGTGCCAGCCCGTGTGCTCACCCGTGTACCCTGCACTGTATTTCAAAATAGCACACGGTCGTGTGACTACCCATGTCACAGGCCGTGTGTGTCAAAATTCCTTGATAAACAAGACATACACCAAACATGAATTGCCTAACAAGCTACCATAATTTAACATGTGTTTTCATAACTAAAAACACCATTTATACTTCTAAGTTACGTGAACTCTTATCAAATAAACTTCCAACCAATATGCCCACCAAAGGCACCACAAATATATCAACCAATCTCAACAACATTCAAGTCTTACCTTGATAACATCTCATGTAAATTTACTTGCAAGTGCTGCACTTAACATATGTCATACTCAAGTTCTACTAGTTTGAAACAAATATGCACAAAAAGCATAATAAACCTTACTATGTACAAATTTCACATCTCTTTCATTGTACCACAAAACAACTTCCTATACATGACATGAACTATTCAACCTCTCAATATTCTAGATCAAACCAAGTCAACCATATCAAAATAATCATTCCAAATCATATCACATTTAAAACATTAATCATAACAAGGTTAGCCTAATTTAAGGCAAGCAAATTCACTTGATAACCTTTTAATCCTAACACATGCCATTTATAACCATTAACTGATGTGATCATAAATACCGTTATGCCGAATAGACAGTGTGACGATACTTCCGACGAGATTCCAACTGGCTGAGCTTTCTAATAATCTACAAGACAAAGGAAACAATTACGTAAGCATTTAATACTTAGTAAATTCATATAAGAGAATTTTACTAAATATATTAAATTAAACAACCAAATATACATTCCTCATTTCTTATGCCAAACTTTCTTTCCTATACACATCACCTGGCAAGGTTAGTGAATATTGCATTACATAAAATTCCAACTCATGGCAAATACATGATAAGTATTTATATTTTATATGTCATCATTTATGCATACATATATGCATTACTCATTTTTTTCTCGTTGAATTCATATAACTAATAGCTAATAGTTAAACTTAGCATCAATAAAACATTACATGTATTAAGAAATACATTCCAAGCATATTTCATCCGTCATATGATAAATGTTGATTCTTTTCATTTCGTATATGCATACTCATATTTCCCTATCATATGAACATTAATAACATTAATGTTTTTACACATGTCTTTCCATTAACCCTTACTTACTCATTAAAATCATATGGTAATAAAAAGTAAATAGACATAACATCCATAAAACATAACATATATTAAGAAATGGGTTCCATGAATAATTCATCCATCACATGATACTTTATCATCCATTTACATTTCATATATGCTTACTCGTCTTTCCTTATCATATAGATATTAAGTCTTTGAATATACCTTTCCATTGATCTTTTCTTACTCGTTGAACTTAAGAAAATAGCATTGACACAAAACCTATTAGGCTCAAAGCCTGATAGTATATACCGGCACGAAGCCTACTTGGCACACCGGCACGAAGCCTGCTAGGCACAAAGCCCGAATACACCGGCACAAAGCCCAAATATTTAGATGTAATTATACCAATTCATATAGGATGATACCATTCAACAATTGACCACCACATATACCAAATACATATAATTCAACAATGAATAATACAAAATGAATTTATATTTTGTACATAGTAATGAAACAAACTTACCTAATTACATGATTAATAATATCTCGTTTCATGGTTCAACCATTTAATAACAGATGACTATGAGTAATTCTTGATCTATTCTATAAGTATATATATTATCCAATTACACATATAAGAACACAATTAAATATCAAATAACAATACTCGAATAAATCGACAATTACATGAATACAACATTCCATAATTTAAATCCTTTGTGTTATTCATTTATATTAAATATCTATGATTGGATATCAATTTAATTAATAACATAACTACTTAAATAATTAAAGTTTGAGTTTTAAAGACTACGAACTTACCTTGATTACTAAAGTTGTCACTACAAGAAAATAGATTTTTAGCGACCTTTTTTTAGGCCTATAGCGGTGCTTATAAGTGCCGCTAAAACATTTAACGGCGCTTGTAAAAATGCCGCTAAAGATAACAACGTTTGTGAGGAAAAATGCCACTATAGAACATGGTCTTTAGCGGCGCTTATCTCACAAACGCCGCTAAAGACCATGGTATTTAGCGGCACTTTGTCTTTATTGGCACTTTTCCCACAAACGCCGCTAACATTAACAAATTTTACCAGCTCATTTTAATTCATATAAAACCCGAATTTTTAATATTTTTTTTTGTAAATTCATATTTATTTTCAATTAAATATTTACTCAAACCTTCATAAATTTCTTGAAAGATAGAGCCTTTTTAAGTGCTAGTGATGATGTCTTGCAAAGCTAGAATATGTAAATACATACCGAAACTTGAAACAGGTGACAGACTAAAATTGCATTTCACAAGCAACTAAATATCCAAAGATCTAATAATTCAATTGCACTCAAATTACCTGTATTTGTCGAAGAAGAAGTACCATAACAAATTAGTACCATACGTGCATAAAGAAGTACCATAACAAATGAGTTCTAAATCCATGATAAAGGACCAACAATAAGATCCAAAAAGCAAAAAGAACAAATCAAACTTTCTTCATGTCCATTCAAATAAAACTAAAACAATCATCTTTTGGCCCACTGTTTATTTCGCATTGTTGAATGAACAACGAGAAATACATGTTCATATGTATATGTAGTGTAGAACAAAAAAAGAGGCGTTTACCGCACTGGTTGCTGATTATAATGTTTATTCTCTTTCTTCTTTGCAGTAGCAAGCCTTGCACTCCTTGCAGCAGCCTCTTAAGCAGCAGTTTTTATAGCTGCATCCATCTCTTTACTGGATTTCTTCTTCTTCATAGATGCCATCTTCTTTAACCGCTCTTTCATGTCAACAGCTGATGCATCCTCCTCATTCTGTTTAGTTCCAGCAGATTCATTTGGCCCATTAGTGGCATTTGTATTAATCAGCTGATCCTATGATTCTTTACCCTTCTTCAATTTATCCTTCTTTTTCTTATTCTTGGCACTTTTGGACTCCCCTAGAGGATTTTCCTTCTTTTCTCCCTCTCTATCTTTCTTTTCTTGTGCAACATCTGCAGTGTAAGAGATAACAAGCAAGCTTAGAAGAGACTTCCTTTATGTAGATATTTGAGCAAATAAATTGTTCTAGACCTAAACTACAGGAATGACAAGATACACCAATATTCCTGTATCAACTATAGTCGTCCAATCATACAGGATAATGATTTATGCTCAAGGGACTCATCCTTTTGGCAGAGTAACAAAAGAACAAATGGACCTGAGACTTGGAAGGGCCCAGAAGGAAACCAAGCTGGCTCTTTGCCAGTAACTGTAGTCACAATGTTATATCTTATATGCTATTCATTTATTCTCCAAGACAACTAATCCACTTGTTTTTTTTTTCACTTCTTCTTCAACCTTAGATTGCAAGAAGCATAAAAATGAATTTCCACTTAGAAGAGAGAACTAAAATAAAATCTGACATCTTAATGCTTTATGCTTTTAAGAGACAAGACTACAATAAATCTTTAAAGTACTAAACCTAAACTATAGGAATGACAAGATACACCAATATTCCTATATTACTTTGTTGACAAATAAAGAGGAAGTAAAATCCATGTCAAACAATAAGGCAGGACTTTGAAAGTAAATTGGGTTTCCTTGAAAAAAAAAAAACTATAACAAAAAAAATCCAAATTTTGGGAAGCTTTTAGCAAAGTGATCCTCAAGTGCTGGGAGCACTATACTACTAAATAAATTCCATTAAATTAGAAATATATATAGAGAGAGAGAGAGAAAAAAAAGTAAAGCTAAGATACACCACCCATGATTTCAATAATATCATAACAAAATATGAAAGAACAATAAGAAAAACACCTCACCCATGGAGAAAGACAAAATGGATTATCTTTTCACCTTAGCTAACATAATAGCTTTCTTAGTACTACAATTAGAAAAAAATAGCATTCTAAAGATAAATAGATGTCCAAAGTCTTCACTATGAACTTGCATGATTTTTAATCCACTTCTCGTAAAAAAGTACCTTAAGTAGCATCTATTTGCTAGTAAGTTTCATGATCTCCTGAAATTCAGTAGAACCTTTTAAATATAATTTATATAGAAACATTCTCAATTGAATTACTATCACCATAAATACCTCAATTTTCCAATCGTTTAACCAGTAATTCAATTCACCTCTTCGTTGACGGTCTTATCTTCATGAGACGGCTCGGAGGATCCCTAAACCTACTGAGGAGGAGTGGTTGTAGCATAATAATCATCATCGTTACAACATCAGCCCATGATGTGACATTAAGCGGTGTCGGTGCCCAATTATACAAACTATTACAATTTTTTAATGGTTTGTGTAACATTGAAGCTGATGGAAAGCTCAAATTAATATCTTTTGAGAATTGAAGCAAATACTCGGAGTATGCTTTAATAAAAGCTTAGTTTACCTGACTGGCAATTGTTAAGGTAGTTGTTCCACTGTAAAAGGAATCGATCTTCCTATGCAGCTCGAGCTCGTGATCAACTACTGCACAAGGCCTCATTGTCTTTACCATTCAATACCCACTACCCCCCCCAAAAAAGAAGTTGCTTTCCTTATTGTAAATCCAAAGTCTGCCCACAAAAAACAAATAAATAGTCAAATAAAGTTACAGACAAGTAAAAGAAGCCTTCCGAATACTTCCTTTTTTTAGTTTTTAGTTTTTAGTTTTGTTTAAACCCTTGCTCTAGACATAGTAGGTAGAAGGTTAAAAGAACATTGAACTTGATCAATACAGTTAGCCAAGAAAAGACATAATCCGACTCAAAAAGGTAGGAATCTAACAATTTAATAACAGTAAAAAAATTAGAACCTGTTGTTAATGTGAAACACTTTACAGAGAATATTCACCATGACATGGAACTCTAATAACATTTACTATTAGAATTTATATTAGGAAAAATTATGCAAATTGGTCAGGTTTAGAAACAAATCAGAGAACAAAATTCATTAGTTGGTCTTTCAAAGAAAAATTCGGCAATAGAAATTCAAACAAGCAATTACCCGAATCCCAATTGTATACAACATGCGAATAATGCTCAAATTCGTCACTTTCCTCCCACCACCAATTTCAACTTCAAGAGAAGTGCTGGGGAGAAAACAAAAGTCAGTGCGGATCCTTAAGCTTAGCAGCCACTGTTCTAACTAACTAAACAAAAATAGTTACTTAATTTAAGAAGCAAATTTGAATTCTTCAAGGTGCTACAGCTAAGTGAGAGCATTAAACAACTTGGTATCTTGGTGTATAAAGGGAATGTTAGCAATAATACACTTTTATGGCTTTTTTGTATTCCATCAAAGTATTTGGAACAAGCACATACTTGAAAGCCTAATTACTTTATACTGCTTTGTTAGTTTGCTTAACATATACAAATAAGCAAACTGATCATTTAGGTTGGAATAAAGTACATCTCAACAACTTTACTGAGTTTACAAATAAATTAAGCAAACATGACAAGTGTACATCGCCTTCAGACTATGTGCTTCAATTATTTTAGCCCAGTTCTTATCAAACGTCCATGATACTTTCTCCTTCTCATATTGGGAAACATCCCCTTTTAATGTATGATTTTACAAGAACTATTAAACCACTTATCCACTTCCAGTGGAATGAAAATAGGGGAATTGTTTCTCTCTACTGTTGGGACAACTTTCTGCAAGAAAATGAAACTTATTAAAGATTTTAATTTACATTTGCTAAGTATCATCCTTATTACAATATTGAATACCATCCACGCATATCTCATAGTCCAGATCATGCAATATATCGTATATGTAAAGCTCATAAACAGAGTGGAAGAAACATGTCATTCTAAACAATGCACTAGATTTTATCTACATAATACAATAAAAACTCACTATCATCATAAACAACATAAAAGAATAAATACTAACTTGCCTAGCATATCAATCATCAATATCAATTATGCAAGCATACCTTCCATATCTGCCTACAATACAAACATGAGATTTTGAGGAACAATGACGAGTATAGTGAGAGGAGATCCCAAAAGAATGTGTTCCAAACTGCAATTCTTAAGGTGAACGGAATTATTAAAAATAAATACAACTAGGATCATGCTGGCAGAAAGTAATAAACAAGAACACGAGGTATTAGGGAAAATAAGTGGAAAAGGTGGACTAAGAAAGGCAAGAGTACTAATGATATGGTATCATTAGAATATGCAAATGATCATCCATTTGTCCTTATCCCCATAGGAGGCTGAAACAACAATATTGATAAATGATAATCAGCATCAATGTGCCTACCAATTATATCTCTAAATTCCATAAGCTTTTTATGAAATTTCATAGTTGATCTCCATTCAAAGTCAAGTTCCAATGCATAAACAAACATAAGAAACTAATATTTCACTAGAAAATCTGGGATGCTTATTGACTATTTTGAGCTAAGAGCGTAAAAAAATGTAGCTTTAAGGGTCTACCCTTGTCCAGGATCAAGAGAATCTAAGTATAAAAATTGCACAAAAAATCTTTTGGGTATCAAAGGTATCTTTTAGCCTATTATAATATATACAAAATTTAATATTTTCTAAAAGGAAGCTCCACTGGTATTATCTTTCTGTTAGTTATTCTGCAGTAACTTTGGTGACAAAAATAGTGAACATTGACTCACATTCACATCTCCACCAGCAGACATATGATCTTCTTTCATTTTCCATCCAACCCCAATAGATGACTCTGGACCTAGCACAAGTTCTATCTGTAAAAGTGATGAAGACCAAAAACCAACTGATTGAGAATAGAGCCCCAAACATATCAGCTAAAATTAAGAGTTCACCTTTCACAATTTCCCAGTGAAGAATGATGAATCAACTTAAATTAAAAATAACAAAGGCATACATTTCCACTTGCTTTACTGGAGAGTTGATCAATCCAAGAATTTGAAAGATTAATTGAACCATCATGTAGAGACTTTGAAATGGACATTGTGGCAGTTGAGTGTAATGATAACTGGCTAGGAAAAAAGGGAGGAGAGAATGAGGATACAAAGTAAAAACTACTATATAGTAGACAAATAAAGTTAAACCCCAAATGCCTACCGTGTTGTTTGCACCCCAATAATAAGTTCTATGGTTAAAGAAATTTCATAAGTTAAGTTCTATGGAAGAAGCTGAAGAAATTTCATGCCTAAATACAGCTGAGGCAACCCTACCACCGAAATTTCCTTTGACTCCCAAATTTCCACCAATTGCAAGAGTATTACGCTTCGATAATTGAGAATGAACTTCACTAGTCATAATCATTCTAAAATTTAAACAAAAACAATTCAACATGCTACATTAATGTGATGCAATTATAAAGAAACATGAACTAACAAGCACTCAACTAAATCAATCAAATTAAAAACACAAAAAAATGGGGGCAATACCCTCCCATAATGCCATCACCATTTAGATACTGAGGCAGCAACAAATTAGCCAAAATTGTACCCGTAGGCAGAAGAAAATGAGCCGACATCTCTTTTTGTTCCTCCATGCGTCTTAACTTTTCGAGTTGTTCTTTTATCTCTTCCACTTTATTCAACTTTGGGCCAAGCTCTAATCCAGAATTCAAACCTTCCATACCATAAATATCATATATTTGCCTCTTGTTTTCATCAAACAATATCTCATATGCTTCACATATTCTTTTGAAATTCTCCGTAGCAGTTTCCTTCATCTAAACCAGAAATTTATTTTAAAAAAAAAAGAAACATTAATCTCGACTTGAAAAAGTATTAAAAAATTTGTTGAATGAGGAAAACTTACATGTGGAGATTGATATTTGTCAGGGTGGTAAACTTGAGTCCATTGTCGATAAGCTCTACGAATTTCTTCATCGGAGGCGTCTGGAGATAAGTGTAACAATACGTACAGTTCTCTGTTCGAAGGTCCGTTGGCGTCATAGAAGTCAACAGTAAAATTAAAAGAAAATTGTACGTTCCCTTAAAAGCCTAAAATTAAAAGAAACCCTAAGAGATGGAGAGAAAAAGAGTAGCTATGGTGAGTAAATTCAGTGCAGTGAAATGAAAAGGAGAAACAAGTGTGTGTTGGTGAAGGTGTATTGACTTGATGTTGTCGGAAATGGGAAATTTGGGGATTTAGGGCGCTCGACTGAGATGAGAAGAAGAGGGAGTAACGAGCGGGTAACCAAAAATTATTTCTTGGGACTGAGCGGGATTTGGATTTCTCCTTTTTTTTTTTTAGCAAAAATCAAAAGTTAAAACGTTATTGCATTGAGTACCCTTCATTTGTGAGTCAATGCTTTTCTCCTTTCTAGAGTCAACACATTTTGTTTTTTAAATATTAAGGCTAAACTAGAGTAAATGGCACTAAATTATCTTTAACTTCACATTTTGATTTCTCAACATAAAAAAAATTATAAAATGATCATTAAAATTTTTAAATGTTTTTCATTTAAATTATTTATCTGTTTAGCTTTTCTTTTAAGTCAGACTAATAAACTCCAAATGATGATTCGATATTCGATACAATGGATAAATACGTGTTGATGTAATGTTCACATATTCTTGACGTTTATAGTTGATTCATGAAAAAAAACTAAACTATAAAAAGGAAAGGGTATAAGAGCTTTTGATTAGTGCATGTGGTGAGAATAGAGAATCTCATAAAAATTCATTAACTAACTTTCAAATTGTTTAATTACCTTAGATGTAGTTTATTCTATTATTTAAATGGTAGTTAATATTAATAATATTTAGAGTGTTTAGTTAATAAATCTATATAAATGGTATGAGTTCAAATCACATTGCACATACAGATAAAGGAAAAAGCTCTTTAAAAAGTATATATATCAACCTTAAATCTTTTTTCATTTGAGATGGCATCATTGATCTTGGAATCGATTTTCACCTAAAAATTATATATTGAAAGACCAAAAGCATAAAGTTTGCAATTTGCTAACATCTATACATGAGCTTAAGCAAACATCTCACTCATGAAACTTAAAGTTTGATCAAGCGACCCAAACATATGATTTTAAGCAAAGCATTCATGATTCTTGTGTTTATAAATGAATTAAGAATGAAAAGGTAATATTCCTAATTTTGCATACCAAAAGTATTATACTAATTAGGAATTAATGAATAGATATTATCATTAATTAAATCATAGCTCACTCAATAGTTTAGCATGAATAACTTATGAGAAGTTAATTATGTCATTGATTTTGAAACGCTACACAACAAATTATGTAAATAAAGGTGGGCAATTTTTAGTAGCAAAATTTCATCCAAAACGAACCTTTTTTGCCTTTAAATTTTGATTTTTTCGGTTTAAATTTGAATTTTGAGACATTCAAACTATTATTTTTCTTGCTTATTTGAATCAAACACGAATTTTTTTTACAGAATTATCGTATTATTTTTTCAAATTTGACACGTGTACGTAATAGGTCCGATAAATATTTAAAACACGTAATATAAGTAATATAATAATATTACTTCCTTAATATGTCAATTAATTAATTTGACTTTAATGGGTTAAAATGCTTGCTTATTTTCCTTATGATCCAAGTTCAAATCTCATTGTTAACAAATTATATTATTTTTTATACAATATTATCTAAATATAATTAAATATAATTAAAATTTTCCCTTAATGTATCAATTAAATGATTTAAGCCTGTGTGTACAGATACTACCATATGTAATCATACCAGTTTAAATAAAAAAATTATTAGTTAATTTAAGATATATAAAATTTAAATATATTAGCGGTGTTTTTCCCATAAGCGCCGTTATTGCTCTGACTTTTAGCGGCGCTTGCCCATAAGCGCCGCTATTGCTTTGACCTTTACTCTGACCTTGGAAAGCGCCACTATTGCTCTGACCTTTAGCGTCGCTTTCCCATAAGCACCGCTATTGCTCTAACTTTTACGGCGTTTATATAAAAACACCGCTATTGCTTTATATTTTACGGCGTTTTCTGCCTAAACGCCGCTAAAAATGCCGCTAATAACCTGTTTTGTTGTAGTGTGTAAAACGAAGTTGACGACTATTCCACGATTTTAGCTTTTCTTCGGTCTACTTGCGGTTGACTCTTTTCTTGCTATAAAATATAATTTAACTAAATTAACATCCAACATAGAATTCAATTATTCCATTTTATTCGTATTTCATAATTGTTACAAAATTACGAATTTGCCCTTAACACTTTAAACTTTTAACAATTTAATTCGTACATTCTCACTTGAATTTACTAATTTCCCCAATTATTTTGACAAAACCGAATGTTTCCCTCAACTTTAACAACCCACATTCTTAAGTTGAACCCAACAAGTGGCTCTAGTGGAAAACAGAATGTTATTCATCCTAGGAGTCTCGGGTTCGAGCATTTGTGTATGCAAGTTGTGTGTGCCTTGTCAAAGGGTTAAAAAAATATGAGTAAATACTATCATGTAATCATACCACAAAATAGCTTGGAATTTCCTCCTCCTAATTTCAATGGTGAATTTCGGTGAAGGGAAGAAAGGAAAGAGATGAAATTTTCTCTTCTTTTGTTTTATATTTTCTTTCCTTTTGTTTGTTATTCATTACTTTAACTATTTTAATATTAAATTCTATAACACTTTAATTCCACCAAACACCACTAACTCACAATATGGTAATTTTGACATGCAAAGCCACTCATTTTCTTATTTATACTATTAAGTTCCTTTGAAATTAACAATAATATTTTGCACCTTTTTCAAATTAGCCTTTTTTACTCAATTAATAATTTAAACATTAAAATTTCTTTACCAAAATCTAATACACATGTATAATCATTTCGTAAATATTTAATAAACACATTTACAGGCTTGATTTATAGAAACGAGATCTCGATACTTCTATTTCTAAAACCACTTGACTTTAAGGATTTCACATAAATTTAATTTTTCGTTCAAAAAACATAAATTGTCAAATTCAAAAATTATTTTAATGCTATACTCGACTCGTAAATATTAAATTATAATATTTACTAACTCACTCGTCGGATTTATGGTCTTAAAATCATTGTTTCCGACACCGTTGAAAATTCGGACTGTTACAACTCTCTCCCCTACGAAAATTTCGTCCTCGAAATTTCTCACTTGGTAGAAGTTATTCAGATCAAGTTTTCCTTTCTCAGCCTTAAAGATAGTCCATATACCCCAAATCAGAACTCATACTCGATCGTAATATTACAACAATACTCGTTACTGTACTTAGGCTTGTTCACATCAGAGATATTGTGTATATTATGTTCATTTGGTAATTTGTGTGTTATGTATGTTGCAAACTAGTCAGACCATCTACCAATAAGGATAAAGCAACGCAAAACTCGTTTTAATTCTCAACTTTATCGGTGAGTGTTTAGAGATCACCATATGTGTGTTAACTACGATGTTTTCAGTATGAGTGTTCAGAGTTCGTTACTTGTGTAACACTCTCCACCCAATCCAGTTTGTCGGATCTAGATCTTAGGTGTTACCACACAGAACACATAACCTATATCACAAAACTTTGGCAAACAACTCCAAATTACAAACAATCCTAGTTTAAATTACAATTTCAGGACTAAATTTCAACAACCAACAAGGTAATTAAATAAGTATAATTACACAAAATAAATTGTTTTTAACTTAATTATTCGATAGATAAAAGCTCATTATAATAAACCTCTACTAACAATTCGACAATAGCACTGTATGCATAATAATTCAATGTGCCACCTCCTTGGCAAAGTCCTAGCCTTGTCCCTCCAAGTACAAATCTTAGTCGTGAGACCTAAAATATAAAAACAACATGAATAAGTTCACAAGAAGCTAGTGAGATAAAACACAGATTACCTTAGTTGATACTTATACATAACAACTGATCATTCATTATAACAAACTCCTCTTTTTTTGATCTCATGGTTCTGCTTCGGGCTAATACCATCCGAACTCAGACTTATTCAATCCCACTAATTACCATACCTTAGTTTAAACCATTCCCTTAATCTGGCAATGACTTCAAACTTTCCAGGATATTCATCCAACACTTTTATTCATAAATCTATACTAGTACCTTTTGAACAACCGATGCATCCAAAACATCATATCATACGAATACTTAACTTAAGCTCGCATTCACCATTACTATTCATTAACGAACACAAATACAATTTGTGAGTTCTCATAACTTACCTATCATTAGATAGCCCAACCAATCCTAATCTAAGTCCTTTGTAATATTTGCTTATATTGATAGAACTTGGTCTAAACCATTTCAACGAAATACCCTTTATACCCAACATAACAGAGAGTTAATACAATTTCAAATCACTCCAGGGTTAGATAGAGTAAATTAAAAAGGACGTATACTTTCATCATATGGTTAGGTTCTCCCTTTAACTTGAAATTTCATTTCAAATTTATACCAATACATCAAATTATCACTTTAATATATTAACTTCAGTCATATCTTAACCTTATCCAATGCATACCACAGTTGATAAATGCCTTATCACACTAATTTTTACTAAGCATGTTAAAGAATCATATTGGATACACAATAAAGATTCATATAGAACACGCTACAAAAGCATTCCATTCAAAATACGCCGCAAAGACATTTGCTTCAGAATACGCCATGAAGGAATTTCATTCAGAATACGTCATGAAGACATTTCATTCAAAATACACCACACAAGAAATTATATAGAATATGACACAAAGGCGGTTCATTCAGAGTACACCACAAAGGCTAACAAGATACCATCTAGACACCTCAAGACTGCCATGTTTGCGATATGGATTTGCCTAAACTCACATTGCGTGAGGTTTGCTCATCATCGCCTTAAGACACGCTGAGAACCCCATTAGATAAATGTTGTTCAATAGTTCATTTTCAAAGTGTGTCATGGCCATGGACTTTTTCTTCATAATTTCATACCAAAGTTTGTTTTTACTGTCTCGATGGACTTCATTAGTTACCACCATAGTAACCCGACTCGACTTACAAACTCTTCAAACACAGACACATCCTAGACCCAACATCTCATATTACTTATCATACATCTAATAGAACTCACGTTCAAACAGACTAACTTATTTACCTAATCATAATTCAACACCTATTTCTTCACATATTTGGACTCACCAGATCTCATATACAGTATACACACCATTTTCTAGAATCATGCATATACTCAATCAATTCTAACATGACTTCATTCCATAGTCATATAAGTATCATATTCATACTATACTATCCATGATTTCCAATTCATGGTTTGATCAATTTCATGTAGATATAATTCAATATAAACAGTTTACATGCAAGAGTCATAGTAAAAGCTCATTTGTAACACTCAAAACCCAAAAACTTTTGTCAACTAGGGTCCCGATGTCACCCTATTCATCAATCACTATTCTTCTTTTTAAATCATGTCATTTAATCTCATATTATCAAAGAAATATAACTATTACGTCAGAAATTAACAATTAGTTATAATCACTATTCAACAAGGGCAAAAAGGCCATTTTTAAGATTTTTTGGAGACTTTTACCAGTACTTGTTGGACAAGTATCGATAGTTGTCAAGTCAGTAACTAGTTTAGGAATAGTGCAGTTTTCTACCGATACAAGTGTCAGTTCTATCGAAACAAGTCTCACTTTTACTGATACAAGTCTTACTTCTACCGACACCAAAAACTCTAAAGAGCTAAAAAGTCTAACGCTACAATTTCTACCGATACAAGTATCCCAACTACCAATACTTTAGTAAGCAGAACTACCGATACAATACAAGTCTGAATATAACCTCTCTCCTATCTTGTACTTCTATCGATACATGTATGGGCTCTATCGAAACAAGTATACAAAATTCAAATAATCATGCATAAACTCAAGTTTATCAACCATTCATCATTTCATAACCTCATAATTCTTACCGAACACAGTCAAGCCATTTAACACAATATGATCCTTTTTAGGAAAATTATGATTTTACCCCTAACCTTTTACTTTTATTCAATTTAGTCCTTAAGCATAAAACATGCAAATTAACCATTTTCTATTCAAACAACCATAGCCAAACATCAAAGGAGGTATTACTCACACTCTTCAAACAACTGTTTCATTCCAAGCACATGTAATTTCACCATTTTTGCATTTTAGTCCTTAAACCCTAATTTCATCCAAAATTACTTTACAAAATCAATGAATCTATTCACCAAGCATACAAATTTATCCAAATCTTTCAAGAACAAGCATATTCAACAATGGAAAGTTTTATAACATTTGAAAAATTCACAAATTAGTCCTTAGATTAGCTAGATTAAGCTAACACGGACTCAAAAACATAAAAATTACTAAAAACGGGCATCGTTTGCTTACCCAAATTAAGGCTCAAAGATTTGAACTTCAAACCCTAGTTTCATAGTTCTTGTCGTGGAAGAAGATGAAAAAGATGAGAATTTCATCTTTTCTTATTAATTTTCACTTAAATACTTAATGATAAAATGGTAAAACTTAAGATTTTCTTAATTAACTTTGTTAATCACTTGTTTAGCTTTAATTAATCATATTTACTTCTAATATTTCCCATGATAAAGCACCCATTAAAATATTTTAGGGTAATTTGACTATTTAGTCCTTCTAACTTATCAACTCTACTTTTGTACCTTTTACGATTCAATCCTTTCTACTCAACTCACTATCTAGACATTAAAATTTCTTATCCAAATTTTTAATGCAATGCTAATGACATCATAAATATTAAAATAAATTAATTTTTAGCTCGACTAGTCAGAGTTGTTATCCCGAAACCACTGTTTCCGACACCACTGAAAATCGGGCTGTTACATCACTTGACTATCACCTACATCAGCTCGAACACCAAATCCAATCGCCCAAAATGAAAGTAAATGAATTGAAAGATTTGCTTTGGAAAGCTACCAAAGCAAGCACTCCAAGATTTTTTGAGGATACCATGGTTTAATTGAATAAAACCAATCAACATGGTTATGATTGGTTGAAGAGAAAGAACCCTACTCACTGGTCAATGTCTCACTTCTCATTTAAGAGCCAGTCTAACATGTTGGTGAATTATCTTTGTGAATGCTTTAACAAGGTAAGCCCCTACTTATTTTCTATATGCAGTTCATTAAGGAGCAAATTTCATAATCATTTATGTTACTGGTATATGATATTAGAATTAAGAGGGAAGCCCATTCTAACCATGATGGAAATAATTAGGACCAAGATTATGCTGCTAATTATCAAGAAGAAAGAAGAAGCTAAAAAAATTAAAGGAAACTTGTGTCCAAAAATCAAGAAAAAACTTATTTGGAGTGTGTGGTGTATAAATATGATTAAGGTAATTGGAGTTTGTCTCACTAGGTTCTCATGAACTTACCTCTATGTATTATGTTATAGGAAAGCTGATTTGGGTCTACACTAGGAGAGACGACGCCAGGGCTATGTCAAGGAGTGGCGAGGTGGGCCATTATACATACAGATCAAGTTGGTATCACAAAGTAGTCAGTAGCACTACCTAAAATTTACACATTAAAATAATGTAATTAAGTTATGAGATTTGCTTGTACTCCCGTGTAATTGATATTCCTTGTACAATGATTGTAATTACCTACTGTATGTATTCATTGTAATTTTGTTGGAAGGTTATTTTAATTAAGTTGTAATATTTGCAAATTTGTAGGAGTAAATTAAGTGTAAGTTTGTAATAGTGTTATAAAACACGAGATCCGAATCCGACGAATCGGATCGGGTTTAAGGCGTTACATGTTTGGAGTTGAAAATGCAATTTGTGATGATGTTGGATTTGGATTCCGTTATTGTTTCAGCTAAACTGTTTGCTTCATATTAGGCCATCGCTTAATCGACTGCTGAGTGATAATGGGTCACACTTGCTCTGTTTTATGGATTCTTAATGAACTTCATTGATGATATTGGAAAATAACTACAACTTTTATCTAATCAATTTCATTAGAGAAAATGTAAAGAATTTAATCTAAAACCCAAAACTAAATAACAGCACCATAAGTTGGTTTTCCATTTCAACAACCCCAATACCAGCAGTCACATAAGTTGGTTTTCCATTTCAACAACAATACTAGCTATCATATAAGTTGGTTTTTCACAACAACAACAACAACAACAACAATAATATTACAAATAACAACACCAAACATCATGTTTTTCTCTCCCTCCTCTTTCTATCCTTCAATGTCTTCACTTTTTACAAAAGACCCAACAACCCAATTTGTCAATGGTGGATCAAACTAGGCAAAAAAACGACATGGATTTTGAAACTCATTCCCATACTTCTTACACCCTAAAAATCTCCTACATGGGTTGTCATTGGACAAAAAAGTCTTTAAATTGGTTGAGTTTCCATAAAAAGACACTATAATCACGTTCGGCATCTCCATTTCTCCTATTCTTCTTCTTCTCCTCCTCCTCTTCTTCTTCTTCCTTTTCTCTTCTTCTTCTTCTACTATCCAACTAAGGTTCTTAAATGAGACTATTTAAATGATAGCAAACCCTCCAACGTGATCGATTAAATGACAACAAGAACTCTAACGTTGTCGATTAAATAACACGTCACTTTTAAAACGTAATGAAAAATAGTTGCTAGGATTGATTTAATTGATTTATTTTTTGTTAAAAATTGAGTGATTATTTTATTACTAAAATCAAAATTAAATAAATATTAATGTAGTTTACCCTTAAAGTAACAATGGATATAGTTTACTCGAAAATTATTTTAGTACGGAGGCTGAACTGTTTTTGGTGCATGAATTTCTCAATCAAATGGGAATTTCCCTTAATTTGACATTGACAGCCCAATGATCCAACGTAAGATGTCACCTTTCAAAACCACTTATGGAAAGTTATAATTTTGATTGCCTTTTCTATGAAAAAAAAAATTGATTTTCAACAATTAATGTGGGGGCGAATTCAAATTTCTTATTTAGCCAAAATGTGAATCAGCACAAAACGCCAGGTAAAATGTATTAATATCATTACTCAAAGTTTGAATTAATGCAATTTATTACCTATTTTGTACAAAAGTACAAATCAAATTTGATTTTGAGATACATTAACTTATTTCTCAATTTTGATTTACATATAAATTCGGTTAAATCTTAATTTGATTGACATATGTATTATTATCAATATAAAATGATATGTGTTTGATTACGCTAAAACATATTATTTTTTGTTTATAAATTAAAAAAAATATATGAATAATTCTAAATATTACGTAAAAGATACACACGTTTTCTAATAAATTAATATATACTAGATGATATAACATATTCACCATACAAATGAAAGCTATATATTTATTAAAAAATAATACTTTTTAACTTTTATTTAAATGAAAAAATTAAAAAGTTTAAAATTTTGTTATAAATTTATTAATTTAATATAAAATATAAAAAAATAGGAATACTCACAATAAAATAATTAGAATTGGAATTTAAAAAAAAATCAAATTATCAAAGTTTTCCAGAGTTAATGTAATTTTTTTTAACAATCTTATTATATCTCCTCTTTTTGATAAAATGCTTAAAACTATTCATAATTTTTTCAATCCATAAATATGAAGATAATGCTCTTTAGCATACTCGAGTTCACGTCCTTTTATACTGACAACAGTACTTGCTGTTATATATTTTTTGAAAAATTGTTCTTATATTCTTAAATGCAATAAGGTGGGTCTCCCTACATTTTGGCTGTTGTATAAAAATCATATTCTATTTTATTATTTTATTGAGTTAAATTTTTTTTAATATATTGATGTGATTAGTATCAATTAATGTTTTTTAATTTTTTGACAATGTACACACACCTTACACATATAAGTGTTCGAACTCGGGTCTCCTAGATGAATAATATCATCTTTTTCACTGGAATCACTTGTTGGATTCACTTAACCAAAATTTAAATGAATAGGCCGTCAAAATAATAATCAAACTTTCATTTATCGATAGGGACGCTTGATTCAAACAATAAAGATTATTTTTATGTAATAGAATAATATGTTTATTCACCTTCCACATAGTGGACGAAGGTAGAAAATTGTTTTAAGGGGTCGAAATTAAATTTTAAATTTTATGACGGTAAAAATGAAATCTCATCATTTGAATAGTTTATTTTTTTATAATTTTAAAAGATTAAATTAAAATTTTATCATTTTTAAAAAGATTAAAATACAATTTTACTTTTACTAATTTAAAAAAAAATTAAAACTTAAATAAAAAATTTTCATTTTAAAGAGAACCAACAGAGACTACACCCCTACTTTCGAACTTTCTCTTCTTGATTGTTTCACTTCAGGAGCGACGCTAGAGGAGTAAGGAACGATATAAAGAACCAACATGGACAAATATCAATTCTTTTTCAATTTTTTTTGTATATTTAAAAAATAATTAATTGTTAATGTGACAGTTCATGTGTATGCCATGTTTCTATCTATTTTGAGGAAAATTTGACAAACAATGTAGTTTAAGGGCTAAAAGAAGCGAAAATTTAAATGGAGGGCTAAAATGTTTTTTTTTTTTTAAGTTGGAGGATCAAATAAATCATTATGCCTTTTATAAATTAGTATGATGGAATATTCACATTTTAACTCCCAAAAATTTATTTATTTTTATTTCTAGCTCAGAAAAAATCCGTGAATGTCCTTGAAAAGTCCTTCTATTATAGGAATTGGATCTCCTTTTTACTATTAAATGAATCGATTTAGATCCTATACTATTAAAAAGAATCGAATGGGGCTAAATTAGAAAAAAAAAATTAATATTTACCATTTAAAAAATATCATAATATCTAATGCAGTTATTATTTTTAAAGTTTTTATAGTTTTGTAAATTAAATATTTTGTCAAATCACATCAAAATTGATGAAAAAGTTAATGTTAGTTTATTTTGTCGACAAAAAATATTTTAAAATTTTTTTAAAATTTTAAATTATAAAAAAGTATAAAAATATAAAATTTATATATTTTTTAAAAAAATAATTAATTGCTAATGTGGTATCCACGTGCATGATATATTAGCAATGTTAACAAACGTTAATTTTTCTACCCAGTTTGGGGAAAAATTATTTTATGAACCCTTCTCACCACATTATTCATGATCCATTTCCAATTATTTAATGATGATTAAAAAAAATTCATGTTATTGATACATAATTTTGATAATTATTTTATCATGAACCCGAACTAAAACCCAAAACCCTAAACCATAGTCTCTAGATTTAGGGTTCAAAATTCTGAATTATGAGTTCAAGGTTTAGGGTTGGGGGTTCGGATTTGAGATATAAGATTCAAGGTTCAAGGTAAAAAATTTATCAAAATTATGTATTAAACATGGAAAAAAAATTGTTGAAATGTCATTAAATAATTAGAAATGGACCATTGATGATGTGGTGAGAAGGGTCCATAAAATAATTTCTCTAGTTTAGGACGATTTGACAAACAAAGTAAGTTTAAAGGTTAAAAAAGCTGAAAAATTAAATAAAAGATCAAAATGATTTTTTTTGATAAAGTTGGAGGGCCGAATAAATCATTATACCTTAATGGAATTGTGAACTTTCAACCAATATTATTGAATCGGACCATCTGATCAAACCGATTGAATCGAAAATCGACCAGAATATTAATTCGAAAAGCGATTTTAATTTGATTATATCGGAAACTAATACATATTAATTAAACTGAGTCAACCAAATTTTTAATATTTTTTAACCGAATCTATTGTATCCATCACCGAACCAATTCAACAACAGATCTAGTTTAAAAAACACTGCAGGAAATTATAAAATTGTCACCCAAATAAAGCGATAGGAATGGGTTTGGTTTTTGTAACAAAATTACATGACGTCTCAGTACCGTTAAATTTTGGCCTTTTCTTCTTTCTTAAACCTCAATTACATTCCTGCTTCATTTCCACCATTCTTTTGCATGGTTCGTCTTTAGTGCATTTATATATTTTGCGTGATTTTAGTTGCTTTTTTCCATTTTTTTCCATTAATGCTATATCTGCAATGGGGTTTACCAACTATTTTTATTTTATATTAATTAATTTCTTTGGGTTTTTTCCCTACCTTCTTCTTTGACAATTTTATATATACAAGTTTTCCAACACGATTCCTTCTTTTACCAAGTTGGAAAAACACCATGTGGAACTCATCAGTCCATTTTTTCGTATTTAATGCTGTCATCAATGGCGGGACGTATTCACATTCATCATCATGTTTGCCTACGATCCGCCTTCAGTCATTTCACACTAACTTAATGAGGGCCATCACGTTGAACACGATGACAGTTTGAAGCTTGCAGTTTATGAGGTACTTGACAATCTTTAAAAAAACCCCCAAAAAATCCGAGTTGACTTTTGATGTTTTATATTTATGGATTATATAGATTCCGCCATTAACATAGTGATATGTTGGTTTTCTGTTTGTTTTTATTACAGGGCATGTATTGATTGGAACCAGCATCTGAAAAGAGTGTTTTTTTGTTTTGTTTAACGCTTTTTTTGAGTGAATATGTCTTCAGCTACTTGGATTACTTCCATTTCATGTTCAAGCTCTGTGATTTTATCTTCCAAGGAGACCTCGATTCCTGTCGTGACCCGATGGTTGAGATTCATTTTCCTATCTCCATGTCCTCGGAGAGCTTTGTTTTCAGCCGTTGATCTACTGTTCTTGTTTACCCTCTTATGCTTTGCGTTTCACAAGCTCTATTCTAGATTATCAGGCAACATCCATGGCAACTCAGACATCAACAAGCCACTCATAAGATGCAATAGAGCCCTTACCAGGACCACTATATGGTTCAAACTATCCTTGATTGTAACGCTTGTACTGGCATTTTCTTACACTATTACATGCATTATGGCATTTAATAGTTATAACCAGGATCCAAGGAAACTGTTTGATGGGATGTTTTGGTTAGTTCAAGCTGGAACTCATGTGGTGATTGCTATGTTAATCATTCATGAAAAGAGAATTGAGGCTATTAATCACCCTTTTTCGCTCCGAGTTTATTGGATTGCGAATTTTATCATCATTTCCTTGTTTACAGCTTCTGAGATCATTCTTATTGGAACAAATCAGGGTCAGTATTTCAGGATGGATGATATAGTTTCCCTTGGTTCTTTTCCTTTATCAGTTCTTCTTCTTGTTGTTGCTATTAGAGGCTCAACAGGTATAACAGTGAGTGGCGAACTCGGACCGGCAATGGAAGAAGAAGATACCAAGTTGTGTGAACCTCTTTTGAGCAAATCCAACATTACTGCCTTTGCTTCAGCTTCTATAGTATCAAAGGCGTTTTGGCTCTGGTTGAATCCTCTGTTGAAAAAAGGCTATGAGTCCCCTCTCAAAATGGATGATGTTCCAAATCTTTCACCCGAACATAGGGCTGAGAAGATGTTGAAGCTTTTCGAAGTAAATTGGCCTAAACCGGAGGAAAAATCAAAGCACCCTGTTCGAACTACGTTGCTACGATGCTTTTGGAAGGAACTTGCTTTCACTGCATTCCTTGCAATCATGCGGCTTTGCGTCATGTATGTCGGTCCGCTTCTGATCCAAAGTTTTGTTGAATACACTGCAGGGAAAAGAAGTTCTCCTTATGAAGGATATTACCTTGTATTGATTCTCCTTGCTGCTAAGTTTGTTGAAGTGTTGAGCAGTCACCAATTTAATTTCAACTCTCAGAAACTCGGGATGGTCATTCGCTGCACTCTTATCACTTCGTTATACAAGAAAGGTTTACGGTTAACCTGCTCTGCTCGTCAAGCTCATGGGGTCGGACAGATTGTGAATTACATGGCTGTAGATGCACAACAGCTATCGGATATGATGTTACAGCTTCATTCTATTTGGTTGACTCCTTTGCAGGTTTGTGTTGCCTTGGTGCTCTTGTACATGTACCTCGGTGCCGCTATAGTGACATCCTTTCTTGGACTTCTTGGTGTTTTTATATTTGTGGTAATGCAAAGTAGAATGAACAATCGTAATCAATTCAATGTCATGAAGAATCGTGACTTGCGAATGAAGGCAACTAACCAGATGCTTAACTACATGCGGGTTATCAAGTTCCAATCATGGGAAGAACACTTCAATAAAAGAATCCAATCTTTCCGTGAAACCGAGTTTGGATGGTTAAGCAAATTCCTGTATTCTATCTCTAGCCATGTGATAATAATGTGGTCAACGCCGTTACTGATATCGACCCTAACGTTCGGGACTGCACTTTTATTGGGAGTAAGACTTGATGCAGGGCTAGTGTTCACAGCAACAACTATCTTTAAGATCTTGCAAGAGCCCATCAGGTCATTCCCACAGTCCATGATCTCACTTTCACAAGCTGTGATATCATTAGAGAGGTTAGATAGCTTCATGATGAGCAAGGAATTGGTCAATTCATCGGTGGAGAGACAGGAGGGTTGTGATGATAGAGTTGCAGTGGAAATTAAAAACGGGGCGTTTAGCTGGGATGATGAAAAGGGAGAACAGGTTTTGAAAAATATAAATTTAGAGATCAAGAAAGGGGAACTCGCCACCATCGTTGGGACTGTTGGATCCGGGAAGTCTTCTCTCCTGGTTTCGGTTCTTGGTGAGATGCACAAAATATCAGGAAAGGTAACACATTATTGGTTAAAATGCTTGCATTCCATGCTAGTTGGTTGTTCGGCATAATGATGCAATAATGGATTGAATGACAGGTTAAGCTTTGTGGGACGACGGCATACGTAGCTCAGTCATCTTGGATTCAGAATGGGACGATTGAAGACAATATTCTATTCGGTTTGCCGATGAACCGGGAGAAATATAGGGAAGTTATTAGGGCTTGTTGTTTAGAGAAAGACTTGGAAATGATGGAGTTTGGTGATCAGACAGAAATAGGAGAACGCGGAATTAACCTCAGCGGCGGCCAGAAGCAACGGGTACAACTAGCCAGAGCTGTTTACCAAGATTGTGACATCTACCTTCTCGATGACATCTTTAGCGCTGTTGATGCTCATACAGGGTCAGACATATTTAAGGTGACATTGATGTCTGATTATTGCAAGTTCTGTTAGTGTTTGAAAAGAAATGATTCATCGTTTTGGTCTTAAAAGGAGCCAAAACGATAGATCAACATGATGAATCTCAAGTTTATTGCTTCTGTTTTATATGCAGGACTGTGTGAGAGGAGTTCTCAAAGAGAAGACTATTTTGCTTGTAACCCATCAAGTGGACTTCTTGCATAATGTTGATCATATCTTGGTAAGTAGGCTTGTATGATCCATTTCGTGGAATAGACACGAGCACATATGTGCATGAAATTCATGTTTCTAAAAGAATTCATCGTGTAAATTGCAGGTGATGCGAGATGGGATGATAGTACAATCGGGGAAGTATAATGATTTACTAGACTCGCACATGGATTTTGAAGCACTTGTAGCTGCACATGAATCGTCCATGGAACTTGTAGAAGAAGCAGGCAACACCATGCATGGTGAGAATGCCCCCAGAACATCAAAATCAGCTCAGGATGCTTCTAACATCAGGGAAGTAAACGGTGACCATAAGTCCCAAGATGCTCTGGAATCTGATAAGGGAGATTCTAGGCTAATCAAAGATGAGGAAAGGGAAACCGGTAAAGTCAGCTTGCATGTGTATAAAATGTACTGCACTGAAGCTTTTGGTTGGTGGGGTGTAGCAGCTGCGTTATTATTATCTCTGTTATGGCAAGCTTCTCTAATGGCCAGTGATTATTGGCTGTCATATGAAACTTCAGCTGAACGTGCTCTTCCGTTCGACCCTTTGCTATTCATTTCTGTTTATGCTATCATAGCAGTCGTATCGGTGGTGTTGGTAACATTTAGAGCCTATTTCATTACGCATATGGGACTCAAGACAGCCCAGATATTTTTCAGGCAAATTCTTCAAAGCATCTTGCACGCCCCTATGTCCTTTTTCGATACCACACCTTCGGGAAGAATTTTAAGTCGGGTAATGAACTATGCTACTTTCTCATCACGGCTAATTCTTGCCCAAAAAGGGGAGTCTTGTTTTCCAAGAAACAAATGATCAAAGTGGCTTGGTGTCTAAGGACTGACAGATTCCTTCTATTTTTGATCCATAGGTGTCGACTGATCAGTCCAATGTCGATATATTCATTCCATTCATTATGGGGGTTACCATTGCTATGTACATTACACTGCTAAGTATCTTCATAATCACATGTCAATATGCTTGGCCAACAATATTCTTGATAATTCCACTTGGTTGGCTGAATTTCTGGTATCGGGTACGGTTCTCTGGTTTCAATTCACTTTCGGCATTTGCTATTTCGTTTCCGTGTACGATATAAATCAAGTAGGAAGTCCATATGATTTGAATTGCAGGGATACTACCTGGCATCATCGCGCGAATTAACCCGCCTCGACTCGATCACTAAAGCTCCTGTCATCCATCACTTCTCGGAAAGCATCTCCGGAGTTATGACAATTCGCGCATTCGGAAAGGAGGACAGGTTTTGTCAGGAAAACGCTAACCGAGTTAATTCCAGTTTATGCATGGATTTCCACAACAACGGATCCAACGAGTGGTTGGGATTCCGTTTGGAATTTATTGGTAGTGTAGTTCTTTGCTTATCTACCATGTTTATGATCCTTTTACCTAGCAGCATTGTCAGGCCAGGTAAACTGTATGCTGCAATCACAGTTCCACAAACCAATCTTTATGATTTTCATGTATAAACACAAATGGTGGTACTGGTATCAGATAAACAATACTTATTTTGCCTAATGCAGAAAATGTGGGGTTATCTCTCTCATATGGATTGTCCCTCAATGGTGTGTTGTTCATGTCCATATATTTCAGTTGTTACGTGGAAAATAGGATGGTTTCAGTTGAAAGAATAAAGCAATTTTCAAGTATTCAACCTGAAGCAGCATGGCATAACAAAAGCCATCTTCCACCTCCAAATTGGCCCGCCCATGGCAATGTTGAGCTCAAAGACCTTCAGGTTCGGTACCGTCCAACCACGCCTCTTGTACTTAAAGGCATTACTCTGAGCATCAAAGGTGGTGAAAAAATTGGTGTTGTTGGTCGGACCGGGAGTGGGAAGTCGACTTTAATCCAAGTTTTCTTCAGACTGGTTGAGCCAACTGCTGGGAAAATAATCATTGACAGTATAGATATCTGCATGCTAGGACTACATGATCTCCGATCACGGTTCGGGATCATCCCCCAGGAACCTGTCCTTTTCGAAGGATCTGTGAGAAGCAACATCGATCCCGCAGGACAGTTTTCAGATGAAGAGATATGGAAGGTAACCATGTTATTATATCCCATAATGAGAACATGAACTCATTGTTTGCACTCACTGGAAATTTCTGAATTTTTTGCAGAGTCTTGAGCACTGCCAACTTAAAGATGTGGTTGCTTCGAAACCCGATAAACTTGATTCTTTAGGTAAGTGACTTTAACATGTTCCAGTATCTGAAATGGTGACTGAGCATTACCTATAAATCCTTCAAATTTTTCAGTGGTTGATAATGGCGACAATTGGAGCATGGGGCAAAGACAACTTCTGTGTTTGGGAAGAGTTATGCTTAAACGTAGCAGGCTTTTGTTTATGGACGAAGCGACAGCATCTGTCGATTCACAAACTGATTCCATAATCCAAAAGATCATCAGAGAAGACTTTGCAGCCTGCACCATTATCAGCATTGCTCACAAAATACCCACAGTCATGGACTGTGATCGAGTTTTAGTCGTCGATGCAGGTGCATGCTTCTTTCTTACGTTATTCAAACTTGGCATATCATATACGGATAGATGTCCTACATGATTTTTCATATATTTAAAGAATCATACTCTCATTGATAACAGGAAAGGCAAAAGAATTTGACAAACCATCACGGTTGCTCGAGACACCAACACTCTTTGCAGCACTGGTTCAAGAATATGCCAACCGCTCTTCCGGACTATGAAACCATATCTTCTTTCGGGTGGATTTCCATCCACTGTCAAGATTGCAAAAAAGTTCAAAAAGAAATGAATGTGCTGAATTTAACAGGATTTGAATCCATCTGAAAATAATACTGTATTCTTGAACTTAGAATTGTTCAGAAGGGTTATGCTTTCGGTTTTTCCCAGTTTTATTCAGAAATGAACATTGTAGTAAGATTCATTTACAAATGAACTGTAATAAAAAAGGGTTTAATCTAGATTTACAGAACTTGGTATAATCAGACCCCAACAAACGCCCGACACTGGGATTCCCAGTGTTCCTTTGCTTGTCGAACTCTCTCGGCTCTTTCCATTTGAAGCCGCTGCTCCCAGTATTCACGACAACTGTTCCAAAAACAAATACATGATAATGGTAAGAACATATCGGTACACATTCATTCCTTCAAATGGAAAGAGGAAGACCTATTAGGATCGTACCTTCTCCTTAACAATATACTAAGCTCATCCAAATGTACAAAACCTTCATAAACTCCTGCCTATAATTCCGAAAACACCAACACAAAACGAAGAATATTATGCTACTTTCATAAGAGTAGAAGTTTATTATCCGACCTAGACACTCACCTCTCGACATAAGGGACACTTTTCTTTTGGCTCAGCTGCTTTCAGTCCATTAACAATGCTAACTGATGCAGCCGAGCAAGCACACATGTAGCACAATATATGCCCACAAGTGAGGGATACTGGATCAAATACTGTGTCCTGTTGCATAAAAAAAACGAAGCTTATATCAGTGAAGAACCCTTAGTAGCAACTGAACTAATGGATAGCACTTTCAGACCTGAAAAACTTGCAACTTACCAAGCATATAGAACAAGTCAAGTCAATATCAAGCTTGACAGAATCAAAGAGTTCACAAGAAAGGAATGGTTTCCCATCATTAAATGTGAGGTAACATTCTTCGAACGATGCAGGGGTCATCCCCGATTTCACCTTGGTTTCCCTCAAATTAATATGGAAAGCCATAAGCTCGCATAGCCACGGCGATTGAAGGATTTCAATGTGCATACTTTGTGCTTGTGACTTGAAAGCTTGCCCTTGTTTGGAGAAATGGACCTTATCGTATTTTTTCAGTATTTTACGAATCGCCACAGCATTAATCAATGCATAGTTAACCAGGTCCTTCCCTTCTTGAATCAAAGCAACATGGCTGCCTTGTAGCTTACTTTTGAAACAAATGAAGTATTTTCTAAAACCAGAAGCCAAATGTAGTTCAAGCAATTTCTGTGCACGCTCATTGAAGCAGCCTACTACATCAGACATTTCCCTTAAAAGGGAAGGGAAGAAGGTGCCATCGCAAACTGGACATTAATTTCCATCAAAAGTATAACCAAATCATAATTTTATACACATTAGAACAAAGGTCTAAGATAAACCCAAAATCAGATTATAAATACATCAGATAAACCAAGAACTTATAGCTTTTCTTCAGGCCTAAAAACCCTTTCTTTTTCTCAAGAAACCCAATTCATATAATCAAATTTATATATATATATATATATATATATATATATACCTGGACAATGCTGGGGACAAGTTTGGTTATGAAGAACACCATGGACGTCATTCTTGGACTGAAATTCTCTTCTACAGTTCTTCAAAATCTTCTTAAGCTTCTTGAAACCAACACCAGGTAGTTTCTTCTCTTGTCCCTGCATGTATTCTTGATATTTCTTGCAGAACTTCATCTCTTCTTAACAATAAATTATTATTATTATTATTATTATTATTATTATTATTATTAAAAAATCCAAAACACACACGATATCAATACTTTATTCCCGTTGGGTTGTTTCAATCAACTTACACAAACAAACACACAATCGAAGAACAAAGGAAGAAACAGAGCAACAGCAATTCAAGAAGACATGGAAACTGACGGTAGTTGTGGTGTGTGGTTTTAGATTTGGTGTGATGACAGCGGGGATTGGCGGTGTAGTGTTGATGGTGAAAGAGGAAGATGGCGAGAGGAAAATGGCCAATTTTTCGGATTATCTTCTCTCTCTGTCGATTGCTTCAAACTCACTCTTTTTATCTGTATTACCGCTAATGGAATTCTACACCTCACCCAGACATGTATTATTTGGTTTCCATAAAGGAATATTAATATAAAAAGGGGTCAAATTTTGTTTTTACTCACTATATTCTGTGTAAGTTACAATTTTAGTATATATTTAATTCGAATTTTAGAATTTCAATCTGCACCGAAATGATAGTAATTAAAATTGTTTGATTAAATTTTGTTACTAGTCTTATATTATGGGTAAATTTATAAATTTAGTCTATATTCTTCAGTTGAATCATTCTACAAACGGACGTGACATTGCACAAGTGATAATTTACGTTTCAACGTACTTGAACTCACGTCCTCTAGCAACAATGCCGATGCCAATTGAGCTAAGACTCAATCGGTAGTTTAATGTAATTATTAATCAGTGAAAAATCATAAACATGTTATAAAAAAATTGTATATGTATTTTTATACGGGATAAATATCAAAATTATTCATGAATTTTGATTTGATATAATGTTATACATGAACTTTAATTTGATTCAAACTAATAATAGTATCGAATTAGCACCACTCTTCACTGATATATTGCATAAACAAACACTTGTATTAATCCAATATAAAAATGATTGAATATATTTGTTTCTTTAAATATGTACAATTGAATTAAAATTAAAGTTTCATATATCCATATGATTAATTACACACAAAATAAGATTCATGTACCAAAATAGACATTTGATCAAAATTTTATGTATAAATTTGATATTCATAAATTTTTATAATTAAAAAAGGACATTTATATTTACAAATATATCTGAGGCGTTGGTTAAAAATTAGAATTATTACACCAATATTTACTCAACTTTGATCTCATTGACAAGACAATCACTTAAGTTTCATTTTAATCACTCAACTTTTAAAAAATAACAAATTAATTTTACTAACCATTTTCCATTACAGATGTAATGAAAAGTTGACCTATCATCCCACTATGTAAACGACCCAATTTAAAACCCTAATTAGCCTGGGTAGTAAAAGAAAAAGAAGAATCAAATAAAAAGAAGAAGAAGACGAAGAAAAAAAATTCTAGACTGATTCAGCAGCAGCATGACGCTATTGTGACACTTCCACAAACAATTGGAATGCAATATTTGTTTCTGGTTTTGGCATAGATTGAGAGCTAGAGCTGTGATTTCTACCGTGGTTTGGGTTAATTGGGTTTTCACGTCAGCTAATTGCGTTTCCACCGTGGCTAGTTTAATTGGCTACGTAAATTAATTAACGAGCCACATCACTTGTCTTATTAGGCCTGCAACGGAAAATGTTAGTGGATAACTCATTTATTACTTTTCGATAATGTCAGCAACTAATTTGTTATTTTTTAAAAGTTTATGAATAAATTGAACGTTAAGTGATTATTTTGTCATTAAAATCAAAATTGAGGGACTGTTGCTATAATTTAAACTAATTAAGAAAGCGCACGTAGAAGCAAAAAGGGAGAAGCTGATTGGAAATAAAGTGTACCACCTTATAAATTTGAAAAAGTAATGGAAAAGGAAGTATAATGTGAAATGATTTAATACTATTAAATACTGGCTGCTTTTATTTTATGTGAGTTCGACAGAGTGGGGCCCAAATCAGACCTGAAATGTGTTGGTCCCTTAGTGGTCAAATTCTATTACTAGTCCTTATATTTATGCGTTCTTATAAATTTAGTCTTTATATTTTAGTTTTGTCGATTTTAATCTCGTACTTTTCTAATTGATAAATTTTAGTTGTTATATTTTTAAATTTTTAAATTTTTAAAATTTCAGTCATAATTCAAATGGTAGAAATTAAATATGTTTGGTTAAATTATGTTATTAGCAAGGTCGAATTCAGAAAATTTTTTAGGGAGAGTCGAAACTAAAATTGTATATTTTTACGATATTAAAAATACAATTTCATCATTTTAATAATCTATATATTTATAATTTTTAAAGGATTAAATTATTTTTTTTCATTTTTAAGGTTAAAATGTAATTTTATCATTAAAAATTTAAAGATTTAAGAGACCTAAATGAAAATTTTTCATTTTAAGACGGGGAGGGTTATCAGTATTGCATTATAAGTAAAATACAAATTCAATTTATATTTTTTAATTTGATCATTCTTTTTTTTAATGGCATAATTTCAAATTTAACCTTTAATATTTACATTTTTTACCACTTTGGCCCTTAATTTTTTTTTTAGCTAAATTTTGCCCTCAATTTTTTGAAAAGAGTCAAATTTGACTACCAACCTTTTGAAAAAGAGTCTAAATGATGTTTTTTAATGAGAATACAAATTAAAATGTTAAATTTTTAAACATAATAGGTTGCATGAAAATTCACGTGTACTCCATGCTAATTTTTTTTTATTTTTATGAAATTTTTTATATTTTTTAATTTAAATTTTGATTTTTTTAATTTTTTAATCATTTATTGACGTAACATATAAGACAAATAATGTTATGTTAATATGATGTGCACGTGGACTGCCATGCGAGTTGTCATGCCATGACGTTAAAAACTAATGTTTTAGTCATCATTTTTATTTATAAAAAAAAAAGCAAATTGACTTTTAAAAAAAAAAGAATAAAACTAAATTAACAGAAAATATAAATGTTAATGGCTCAATTTATCATTATGCCTTTTTTTAATAGAGAAAAGGATTACCAAAATGGGAAACATATCTGACATGAAACAACAAATGCAATGAAATCCTAGTTAAAGCCGAGCTCTCACGAAAACTAGATAAATCAAAACTCATTCTTAGTTCGTATACGTTTTGAATTATGAAATTTCAATCCTAATGCAAATGATAATTCTTTATTCTATTAACAAGATTTTCTATAAGTAATATGTTAAAATAGTACGATGATATGACACTATACATTTGATAATACATTTGTTATGTAAGATTTTGAAAATAGCAAAATTGAATTTATAATTACTATTCAATTAAAATCGAAATTTCAAAATTCAAAAAGTTAAATTAATTATATCAAATTAAAATATAACGACCAAATCCATATTTTATGCATAGTATAAAGATAAATAGCATAATTTAACTTTCAATCATTCATTTTACCTAAATTTGAAGATATTTTGGTGTTGGGTTAAGATAAGATAAAATATTTGAAAGAGATATTATATTAAATATAAAATTATTTCATAATTTATAATGACAATTGACTAAACTAGTAGTGTCGAAACCGACTTAAAACGAAGTTTCGAAAATTATTTTGAAATCGAAAAATAATGGGAGTCGCCACCAATCATTTATTCGGTGTGATTGGATCACCACAAAACGTCTCTTTTTTTAAAAAAAAAACATTTTGAAAACATGTAGGTTTTTGAAATCCAAAAAACGGGTTCGGGAGTCGGTTACGCATGAGGAAGGATTAGCACCCCCATACGCCCAAAATTGGTACCGTATTGATTATTTTTGGGTCTTAATTTGTAACATTTAAGAGCTTGAATAAAGTTTAAAACACGATCCCTAAATGCATGAGTTAAGTTTAAAAGAAATCGGGTTTGTTTGGAAATCTCGCTATTTCAAAGTGATCGAGGAAGAAAGTTACGTCCAGTAAGTTAGGGCATGACATTTCAAAATCTAGAAATAACGAGCTTTCCTTTGTAAAACCTTTTTTTTTTAATTTTTGCGAAGAAGATATTCGATTATCTTGATTTGTAGAAAGGTTGCACCTTGTAAGTTAAGGAGCAATATTTCAGAATTCAAAATAAGGAAACATTGCCTCGATTAAGGGTATTTGATTGTTTCGATTTGAAGAAAAATTGCACCTAGTGAGTTAAGGCACAAATTTTCGAAACTCGAAATAAAAGAATATAGCCTCGATTTTAAAAGCTTTTATGAAAAACAATTTTGAAAACGAGCATGCTAGTTTAATACGAATAGGCAGTTAATAATGGGTATTAAATAACGTGAAGCAAGATAAATAAGGAGATAAATTATTTGCAAAAAATTAAAATGCAAAATATGAGTGCACAATAATTTAAAATTAAATGCAAATATTGATGAGAAAGAGGAATGATGCCATTGGAGTTCAAAATGAGACCTTTCGGATACTTGGGGGGTAAAATGGTAAATTTTGGAAGTTTCGGGGGCAAAATGGTAATCTTGGGAAATTCGAGGTTAAAAATGGAATTTTTGGATGTTTGGGGTAAAAATGGAATTTTTGGAAGTTTCGGCGTCAAAAATGGGATTTTTGGAAGTTTCGAGGTCAAAAATGAGATTTTCGGGAGTTCTAGGGTAAAAATGGAATTTTTAGAAGTTTCAAGGTAAAAAATAGGATTTTGGGAAGTTTTGGGGTAAAAATGAAATTTTTGAAAGTTTCGGGGTTAAAATGGAATTTTTAGAAGTTTTGGGGACAAAAATGGGATTTTTGGAAGTTTCAAAGTAAAAAATGGTATTTTTAGGAGTTCGAGGGTAAAAACAGAATTTTTGGAAGTTTAGGGACCTTTAGGGAAATAAAACCAAAAATAGGTGACACGTGGCAGCTCCTGGTGCATCTTGGAGTCAGAGGACTAATTTGAAAACCATGGAAAAATCCTGGGACAATTTTGTAATTAAAACGAACTTGATTCAAGGATTAAATTAAAACAAATTAAAAATAAAAAGGACCGTTTGTAGAAATAAACCAAAATGATGACACGTGGTAGCTCCTGGTGCATTCAAGAGTTCTAAGGATTAAATTAAAAAGCCTTGAGAATCGATGGGCAAATTTAAAATTAATTGAAAGTGTAAAAAGGACCTGATTGAAAATTTTAGAAAAGCGGAAGGATCGAACACATAAATAACCCCTCCTTCAAAAACACGCGGATCCTAAGTCTGGTCGGGTCGGACTTCGGGTCGACCAAGAGTTATTATGCAAAACGGTGCCGTTTTGAGCATTCTGAAACCATGCCAAAACGATACCGTTTTGGATGCCTATAAATAGGCTAGTCTTTAGAAAAAAAAATCATTTTACCCCCTTTCAAAAAAAAAATCGAAAACCTCTAAAAAAAAAATCCTCTCCCCTCCTTCGACCGACCGTACCCCGGCATGTCTGTAACACCCTTATATCCGGTTCATATGCATAAACCCGATATAAAAGTATTACATTAAAATAAATCGAGTCATGCAACTTTTTTTTTATCCAAAATACCTCATTTAATTTCGTCACACAAAACAACATTTTTGTTTATCTAATAAGTACACATATAAGTTCCATAGTACATGTCATTTTACATCAAAAGTAATATACCAAAATTTGAGCTCCAAGTGATGTGATGTAATGAGAGGTCCCGATCTACCTTCTTGTATTCCTTGTACCTACGCGTTAAGGCCGGTGAAGGCTTAGTAAGCACTACAAAAGTAATGAATGATCATTTAAGTACTCATGCATACAAACTTCTTGCTTTTCTTACATGTAACCTGTAACTTACCACAATGGTACAACTTACACTTTTATTCACTTTCTGTAGTTTAGCCCTTAGTAGACTTTCATAGAACCGTTAGGATATACGGAACAAACAGAGAGCACATAAGTGCTGGGCAACAGAGAGCACACACAGTGCTAAACAGAGAGTACACAAAGTACTAGTCAGAGAGCACACAAAGTGCTAATCAGAGAGCACACACAGTGCTAATAACAGAGAGCACGAGACGTGCTAAACAGAGCTAATCAGAGAGCACACACAGTGCTAATAACAGAGAGCACGAGACGTGCTAAACAGAGAGCACACACAGTGCTAATCAGAGAGCGTGCTAGTGTTCCTTAATGGCATGCCACTAATATCACAATGGTTCTAATTTGTCTACTTGGGCACAATCTCAATTAGCATCATTTCTCATAAATGATATATCTCACATAAATACATCATCAAATACTTCACATTTATATTTTCAAAGCTGTACACTTGCGTCACAGTCACTAAATTATTTATATATTGAGCTACAGAATTCAAAATCATAATCCGCTTGATGTTTCTGAAACTAGACTCAATCATATTTTTACCATAAAATTTTCAGAATTTTTACTTCAGCCAATTTGTACAGTAAATTCTTTCAATTTACCCCTTCGCTGCTGCCTGATAGTTTCGACCTTTCTTCACTAAAAATTATCTATCTTTTATTAAAAAGATCAAATGATGTTTCCGTCTGTTTCTATTGAAAATAGACTCATTAAGGATTAATCCATATAAATTTCAGTCTCTAATAATTTTTATACATTTTTCTATAATTTTTCAAAGTCAGAACAGGGGAACTCGTACCTACTCTGACCTTGTTACACAAAATCAGTTGTATCTCAGAATTTAAAGATCCATTTCCATCACCGTTTCTTCCATATGAAACTAAACTCAATAAGCTTTAATTTAATATATAATAGGACCCTTAACTCTTTATATAAAATTTTTAGTGAATTTTCGAAGTTAATCCTCTGTTCTGTCCAGACTGTTTTACTAAATCACACATTAATCCCTTCATTTTATCATTATAAACATTCAAATCAAGTACCTATCTAACAATTTCTATGCTAATAATTCATATACCATTAGAGAATTTAAACCATAGTTCAAAACTCTTGTAGTACTTACAACAAAAAGGCTGATTTCCTTCTTTTTTACCCCTTGTTCTATTCTTTTCCTTTGTCTTCAATTTGATCCTTGCCTCTCTTCTCTTTCTTTTCAATTTCACACAAACACATGTAAGCTAAATGCTATAATTCAATGATTTCCATGCTAAATAACAGTAAAATACATGTATATCATGAGGATTTAACCATTTCTTACCTTAACCCTTGAATTCAAATTTTCTCGATTTAGTCCTTTATCTCTCTAACACCTCAAAATTAATTCTATAAGAAGTTTAAGGTGTCTACTAACTCTCTTTTATGACTTTCTTTCAGAATTTCCAAAGAAAATGGAAGGTTTTGGAGTTTGGAAAGCTTAAAAATGATGGAAGGACCTATTTGGAATAAAAGCAAAAGTTGGAAATGGAAGAAAAGGCCATGGACGGCTAACTTAATGAAAAAGATGATATTTTCATCTTTTTAACCAGCTTTTTCTTCTCTCAAATTCTCTAGAATTTTCACTTAAAATATCTCATTTAAGAAAAATGGTAAAATTACACTCTTAGTCCTTGAGCCTTTCAACTTTACACTTTGGCCCAAAACTTTGCCTCCAAAAAAAATATCTTCCACCAAATTACTCTTTTGCCCCTCCTCAATCAATCTAATTCCCATGATGACTCAAAATTCATTTCGGATAATTCGCTATTTAATCCCCCATATTTTCTCTCCTTTACTATTTAATCCTTAAATTTTTTTTTTCTAACCTTCCTTACTTCACTAAACATTTATAATTCTCTATTCTAATTTATCACTATTCCAAATCCGATTCAAACACACGGATGTTACAATGTCAGTCTGGTCCCAGTCCGTCGCGCGTAACCACCACGCGCTTCCATCTGTGGCCGCGGTTATCGCGCGTCGTCACCGCGCATGGTCACGCGCACCGGTTCGATCATGTCTCCAGAGCTAGGTCTCCTTCCACGCGCCACGCGCCTCCGATCGGTAAAAAAAACTTCTTTTCCTTATTTTTTGTTTTAAACTTCCCCTTTTTTACGAAACCATTTTTTTAACGCTTTTAAATCTTTTGTTCTTTCTTTTTGCAGATCCATGCGCGACGAGGCGATGACGGCACTCCGGCACGAAGCTCCGACGACGATAGAACCGGCCGAGGATAAGTCCTCTGTCCTTTCAATTTTTTTCTTTTATTATTAATGTCCCTTTTTTATTTATTACTATTAATAATATTATTAATAATTATTAATGAGGCAGTTGTCACTTATTATTATTATTATTATTATTATTATTATACTTATGAGCATTGAATACAATGAATATTAGCAAACAATAATAAAGGCTTAATAAATGATATACATCAGCTTATACCGAATATAGACGATTACTTTTGATGCATACGGGATAATAAATGAGTGGTAAGTGTATATACTTTTAAAAATTAATACTTGGCTAACACTGAACCTGAGATTGCTTGGTATTCTGCTCACCGTTTTGATATCGATTGTCGTGTATTTTTTGATTTTCACAAGTTAACTGTTCTACATTGATCTTTTTCTGGAAAAATTTTCTAACCCTTTACAAAATTGTTTGAATATGGTTTTATAACCAGATTTACAATGATGATTATTTGTTTTTTTCAATTAAATGTACATCTAATCTCTTTGTTTTTGCAGGTTCGACGATGGCAGTGACGGTTGAGGCAGCTGATGGCAGTGCAAGTAGCTGGTGGTGCAACTTGGCGATGATGTGGCGGATTCTGGTTGGTTGAGGTGGAGGCAGCAGCAGCACTTAGCAGGATTAGGGATTTGGGTGTAATGGGTTTGGGCCTATTTGGGTCATTTGTAATTTAGTTTAGGTCATTTGACTTTGGGCCCAATTGGGTTGTGTAATTGGACATTTTGTACTGGACATTATTTAAATGAATTTTAAATTTAAATTTATAATAAATTTAAATTTCAACTAAATATAAATTTAGAATAAACTTAATTTTAAAATAAATTTAAGTTTATTAGGCCCAGACAAATTGGGTTTCAACAGCTACCCCTCTTTACTCGTTGCTGTGTAACAGGAACGGAGCAAAGACCAGAAAGGACGTCCAATTTGTCAAGTCTCATCTCATTGACGTTCTTTCTTCAATTGGCCCACCTTCCATTTATTAACTGTTGATTTTGCCACATCTAACTCTGCATCTTCTTTATAATGACTCCATCTTACCCTAAGGTAATCTTCAAAAGACAAAATTTGCTATTGTATTTTCATTCTATTCTCTTCAAGGGAATTGGAATTCATCACCGTAGTCTTTGAGTCTGGTTTCATTGACTTTGCCTTCTTCTCAGTATCTCATCTGGAAGATGACCATATCACTTGTTTTGATCCACTTCTCTGTGTTTCATCAGAAAGATGATTTTGGTTTACTTCCCCGTATCTTATTAGGAAGCTAACCGTTTATTGCTTCGACCTGTTTCTCGGTGTCTCATCAGGAAGCTGGGTTTCGAAGATTTGCTCACATCGAGCGTGGGTTTGATTTGGTCTTCTTCTCAGTATCTCATCAGGAAGATGACGGTGTCATTTGTTTCAATCTGCTTCGCTGTATCTCATCAGGAAGACGAATTTGGCTCACTTCTCAGTATCTCATCAGGAAGCTAACTGTTTATTGCTTTGACCTGCTTCTCGGTGTCTCATTAGGAAGCTGGGGTTCGAAGATTTGCTCACATCGAGCGTGAGTTTGATTTGGTCTTCTTCTCAGTATCTCATTAGGAAGACGAATTTGGTTCACTTCTTAATATCTCATCAGGAAGCTAACCGTTTATTGCTTCGATCTGCTTCTCGGTGTCTCATCAGGAAGCTGGGGTTCGAAGATTTTCTCACATCGAGCATGAGTTTGATTTGGTCTTCTTCTCAGTATCTCATCAGGAAGATGACCACGTCATTTGTTTCAATCTGCTTCTCTATATCTCATCAGGAAGACGAATTTGGTTTACTTCTCAGTATCTCATTAGAAAGCTAATCATTTTATTGCTTTGACATGCTTCTTAGTATCTCCTCAGGAAGCTGAGGTTCGAAGATTTTGCTCGCTTTGAGCATGGGTTTGATTTGGTCTTCTTCTCAGTATCTCATCAAGAAGATTACCACGTCATTTGTTTAAATCTGCTTCTCTGTATCTCATCAGGAAGACGAATTTGGTTCACTTCTCAGTATCTCATCAGGAAGCTAACCATTTTATTGCTTCGACATGCTTCTTAGTATCTCCTCAGGAAGCTAGGGTTCGAAGATTTTGTTCGTTTTGAGCGTGGGTTTGATTTGGTCTTCTTCTCAGTATCTCATCAGGAAGATGACCACGTCATTTGTTTCAATCTGCTTCTCTATATCTCATCAGGAAGACGAATTTGGTTTACTTCTCAGTATCTCATTAGAAAGCTAATCATTTTATTGCTTTGACATGCTTCTTAGTATCTCCTCAGGAAGCTGAGGTTCGAAGATTTTGCTCGCTTTGAGCATGGGTTTGATTTGGTCTTCTTCTCAGTATCTCATCAAGAAGATTACCACGTCATTTGTTTAAATCTGCTTCTCTGTATCTCATCAGGAAGACGAATTTGGTTCACTTCTCAGTATCTCATCAGGAAGCTAACCATTTTATTGCTTCGACATGCTTCTTAGTATCTCCTCAGGAAGCTAGGGTTCGAAGATTTTGTTCGTTTTGAGCGTGGGTTTGATTTGGTCTTCTTCTCAGTATCTCATCAAGAAGATGACCACGCCATTTGTTTCAATCTGCTTCTCTGTATCTTATTAGGAAGACGAATTTGGTTCACTTCTCAATATCTCATAAAGAAGCTAACAATTTTATTGCTTCAACCTGCTTCTTAGTATCTTCTCAGGAAGTTGGGGTTCGAAGATTTTGCTCGCTTTGAGCGTGGGTTTGATTTGGTCTTCTTCTCAGTATCTCATCAGGAAGATGACCACGTCATTTGTTTCAATCTGCTTCTCTGTATCTCATCAGGAAGACGAATTTGGTTCACTTCTCAGTATCTCAACAGGAAGCTAACCATTTTATTGCTTCGACCTGCTTCTTAGTATCTCCTCAAGAAGCTGGAGTTCGAAGATTTTGCTCGCTTTGAGCGTGGATTTGACTTGGTCTTCTTCTCAATATCTCATCAGGAAGATGACCGCATTGCTGTTTGTGGGCGGTTGCAATCTGCCCTGTGCTCGGGGTAAAGTTTTGGATTTCAGCATCTCTTCAACTTTTCCTCGGCGATCTTAATGATTCCTTACGCTATGTGGCGGGGATGTGACCGGTGAAATATGCTTCTATGGGCCTCTATATAGGCCTAAATTAGAAAGTCATGATTTAAATGCTCCTAAATTATATGAATGTGTATGATGAATGTCAGATTTCTTTATTATTGTTCAGGTCGGCATAGTCTGTCGTCCGTCCAAATTCTGTCTTAGATGTCTTGCTCCATTTTTTCTAGGTTGTTCTAGAACTGCTTATTTTTAAGTTTATCTTCCTCCTGGTGGTCTTGTTTCGGACTTCTTGTATTTTTTGAAAACTTCAGAATAATGCTCACAACTTTTTGTATGATTTATTAGTTCATTACTCGTTATTTAGATGCAAAATGCTTGGAAAAAATTGTGCAGAAACAAAGTCGTATTTCATTAAAAAGGGGATTAAAGGAAACAATCATTAGTCGAAAATTGCCAAGTATACAATAAAGAATAATTAGTTGCCCCAGATATCGCAAAATGGGCTACTTTATGCCAACTTGCTTGAGAATTATTCCTAACTCAGATGTGTGTCTAGAAGATCTAGAGTGCTTGGTCGATGTTTCAAGTTGTAACCCTCCTCTATCTCGTCGACACGCTCTTGAACCCGAGCCGCCCTTTACGGGTTTTCAACTCAAAGTTTCCTTGGTTCTTGGACACCCTTTGCGAGTTTTCATCCTGAAACTTTTTTTAGACACCTTTTACGGGTTTTCATCTCAATTCCCCTTTTATTTTTAGGCGAAGTATTTTTTCACCGAGTCTAAATTGATCGGGTTGTACAGATCCTTGCCGTCCATTTCTATTAAGATGAGAGCTCCTCCTGAGAAAGCTTTTTTTACCACATAAGGTCCTTCCCAATTGGGCATCCATTTCCCACGGAAATCTTTGTGCATGGGAAGTATCTTTTTCAAAACTAGATCTCCCTCGTGGAATTCCTTGGGACGAACCTTTTTGTCGTAAGCTCACATCATTCTTTTCTGGTACATCTGTCCATGGCGGATGGCTTTTAGTCTCTTTTCTTCAATTAAATTCAACTGGTCATATTGAGCTTGGATCCATTCAGCCTCGTCTAGTTGAAGTTTCGTTAAGATTTGAAAGAAAGGTATTTCAACCTCAATAGGCAAGACTGCTTCCATACCGTATGCCAACGAGAAAGGTGTTGCCCTAGTAGAAGTTCTAACTGAAGTTTTGTAGGGAAAGAGGGTAAATGGTAGTTTTTCGTGCCAGTCCTTGTAAGTCTCAGTCATTTTTGCCACAATCTTCTTGATATTCTTATTAACTACCTCCACAGCTCCATTAATTTTTGGGGGATAGGGAGAAGAATTATGATGCTTAATTTTGAACTGTTCACAAACTTTTGCTATCGTGCTATTGTTCAAATTGAGGGCATTATCGGATATGATCCTTTCAGGCATCCCGTATCGACAAATAATTTCTCTTTTCAGGAACTTGCTAACTACAGACTTGGTAACATTTGTATATGAGGTTGCCTCTACCCATTTAGTAAAGTAGTCAATCACCACGAAGATGAATCTATGGCCATTGGAAGCCTTTGGAGAAATTAGCCCGATGACATCCATGCCCCACATAGAAAAAGGCCAGGGAGAGGTCATGACATGAAGGTGTGATGGAGGTACATGAATCTTGTCTCCATAGATCTGGCATTTATGACATTTCTTGGCATAATTGATGCAATCGCCTTCCGTACTAGACTAGTAATACCCAAATCTCATTATTTTCTGAGCCATCGTGAAACCGTTGGCATGTGTCCCACAAATGCCTTCGTGAACTTTTTCCAAGATCTCCTTAGCTTCAATTGCATCGACACATCTTAGCAACACTTGATATTTTCTCATCTTGTACAAGATTTCCTCGTCTATGACATATTCACTAGCTAGTCTTCGTAATGTCCTCTTTTCATTTTCTGAGACTTGCTCGGGATACTTTTGATCTCTCACAAATTGAAGAACGTTCTGGTACCATGGGTGATCATCTTTTTCTTCTTCTTCCTCTACCTCAATATCACAATAATGAGAAGGAGCTTCATAGATACTCATCTGAATAGGCTTTACATTTTCCGTCCTACTTACCTTAATCATCGAGACTAGAGTGGAAAAAGCATCGGCCATCTGGTTTTCCTCCCGTGGGAGATAATGGAATGTGACGTCATCGAATTTTGTGATCAACTCGAGGACCAATTTGCGATAATCCATTAACTTGGAATCCCTTGTTTCCCATTTTCCTTTTAGTTGATAGATTACCAGTTCAAAGTCTCCATAAATCTCTAAAATTTTGATTCTCTATTTTATGGCGGCACGGATTCCCAATATACATGCTTCATATTCAGCCATGTTGTTTGTGCAATCAAAATCAAGTCTGCTGGTGAAAGGGTAATGATCTCATTCTGGTGATACCAAGATTGCCCCGGCCCTATTACTTGTGGCATTTGAAGCTCCATCAAAATTCAATCTTCAAGGTCGTTCTTCCGCGATTGCCCCTTCAGTAGTCGCAATATACATTAAATCTTCATTTGGGAAATCGAAGTCTATCGGCTCGTAGTCTTCTAAAGCCCTACTTGTCAGGAAGTCTGCTATCGCACTCCCTTTTATTGCCTTCTGATTGACATAGACTATGTCGAATTTCGAGAACAAAATTTTCCATAAAGCTAATCTCCCATTCAATGCCGCTGACTCCATCAAATACTTCAGAGGATCCAATTTCGAAATCAACCAAGTGGTATGATATAACACGTATTGTCTTAATCTACGTGTAGTCTAGACTAATGCACAACATAATTTCTCAATAGATGAATATCGTGTCTCGCAATCAGCGAATTTCTTACTGAGATAATATATCGCACTTTTTTTCTTTTCGGATTCATCATGTTGGCCTAGTACGCATCCCATGGAATTTTCAAAGACCGTCAAGTACAGGATCAATGGCTTATTAGGAATTAAAGGTACCAAGATGGGAGCTTTGGATAAATAGTCTTTGACCTTATTAAAGGTTTCCTGACATTCATCATCTCATACACCCGGGTTGCGTTTTCTAAGCAGGCGGAAGATAGGATCGCATTTCTCAGTCAACTGTGAAATGAACCGAGCAATGTAATTTAATCTTCCTAAGAACCCCCGAACTTCTTTTTGCGTGCTGGGTGGTGATAGCTCCTGTATGGCTTTGACTTTATCAAGGTCAATTTCAATTCCTCTTTTGCTGACTACAAAGCCTAACAATTTTCCTGATGTGGCCCCGAAAGTGCACTTTGCTGGATTTAACTTTAGTTTATATTTCTTTAGCCTTCCAAATAACTTTCTCAAGATTCTTACATGTTATTCCTCTGTTTGGGATTTCGCAATCATGTCATCGACGTAAACCTCAATCTCCTTATGCATCATGTCATGGAACAGGGTCACTATGGCCCTTTAATAAGTTGCCCCTGCATTTTAGAGTCCGAAGGGCATCACCTTGTAGCAAAACGTTCCCCATAGCGTGACAAAAGTGGTTTTGATCATATCCTCAAGGTCCATCCTTATCTGATTATACCCAGAGAAGTCATCCATAAAGGAAAACAGGGAATGTTCTACCGTGTTATCGACTAGAGTGTCGATGTGGGGTAAGGGGAAATTATCTTTTGGGCTAGTTTTATTTAAATCTCGATAGTCCACACACATGCGTACCTTTTCGTCTTTTTTAGGGACGGGGACTATATTAGCTAACCATTCAGAGTATTTAACCACTTGGAGGAAACCGGCATCAAATTGTCACTTGACTTCCTCTTTTATTTTTAACAACACATCCGATCTCATCCTTCGGAGTTTTTGCTGCACGGGTCTTCTTTCTTCCTTTATAAGGAGTTTATGCACCACAATGTCAGTGCTCAAGCCGGGCATATCCTGGTAAGACCATGCAAAGATATCTTGGAACTCTTAAAGCAACTCGATAAGATTCCTTCTGGTTTATACGGAGATGCTTGTCCCAATTTTCACTTCTTTCTTTTCATCTTCGTACCCCAGATTAATAACTTCCACTGAGTCTGAATGAGGCAGGATCTGTTTTTCTTCCTGTTCCATCATTCTTAACAGATCCGGAGGCAGATTACAATCTTGATTATCTTCAAGGTCCTGAAGCTCTTCTAAACACGTATCTTGCTCGAAGTGGGGTTCTATGTTAGTGTCAGGGTTGCTCATATTATTGATATTTTAGGATCTGTTAAGGGATGAAATGAAGGTCCAAAGAGTAAAATAAATTTACGAAAGAATGAATATGTGGTATATGTATGAGTATGTATGTATTAACCTTGTTTATTGGATATGTACGAATGGTTTATTAAGTCGAATTAAGAAATTAAAGAATAATTATGGAGAAGAATATAAGATGGAAAGTGCATTTCATTTAAAATAACTGAATAATGACCATGGGCCCTTTTACAAAAAGATTCATATTGCTTTCGAGCCTAAAGCAATAGGTGTTTTCGAGCATTACTCTGAGGAGATCTTAAAAATTACAAGGAGTTCCTCCATGGTCCAATTATTCAAGGTGCTTCCAGGTACACACGAACCAATTCTTGATAGATTCCTTTCATTTCCTTCATCTGATATAGCATTAATGTCTAAACCTTTCATGATGCCCCCTTTGGTTCCAATCGTCACTCGCTCCTTTTCCTGTCGGTTGATCACCCCTCCTCAGGCGAAAGTCTCGTAGATGTGTGAGAAGACCATGGGTTCCCACGAGATGTCTTTTCCAGACAGTCTGGCCCTCCTTCTTTCTTGCTTTTTCTCAAGTTCTTTTCTCTTTTGTTTTGCGTCTGGCTTGTACCCCAGGCCATAACGATCCCGTTTTTCTACTAGTATTGGCACATTAACTCTTCCTTGGAGGTATTTTCCTAGCCTTCTCCCAAGTATCGCTCCTTTTTCGACTGTTAATTTCAAACCCATCCTGGTGGTCGATGATATTGTAGGCACAGGTATCTTTCTCCCTTTCGAAATGAAGGTTGCATTGACAAACTCCAGTGAGCGAAACGAGCATTCCACAGCCTCTTCGTCTATCCCCACGTAGGGTGAATCACTTGTTATGGACGCGATCATTTCCTCCTCAGCATTAATCGTGACCAGCAGCCCTTCATTTATTAGCTTCACTTTCTGGTGCAAAAAGGAAGGTACTGCCCCAGCTGAGTGGATCCATGGTCTTTCCAGCAGACAGTTATAAGTGGGCCTAATATCCATTACTATAAAATCTACTTCATATGTATTCGGTCTAATTTGAAGGGGTATTTCAATCTTCCCCATTACATTCCTTTCTGTCCCGTCAAATACTCTCACTATGTTATTACATCCTTTCATGTGAGAGCTATCAATTGGCAATCTTTGCAGTGTAGCTAGCGGTAGCACATTCAGGGCCGAACTATTGTCTATGAGTACTCTAGGTAACGTATACCCTTTACAACGGGTAGTGATGTGTAAGGCCTTGGTGGACCCTATTCCACCCGTTGGTATTTCATCATCGCTGAAGAAAATAAAGTTATCAACACTCACGTTATTGAACAATCGATCTGGTTTACTGATAGAGATGTCATTTGCTATATATGTTTCGTTTAGCACTTTCATTAGTGCGCTTCGATGGGCCTCCTGGCTTAAAAACAATGACAGGATCGATATCCAAGCAGGTTGTTTGTGTAGTTGCTCTACTACGCTATATACTCACTATGCCTTAAAAACTTTAAAAACTCCTTTGCCTCATTCTCAGATATAGGCTCGTTGATGGGTGCTTCAGGTTTGTTAGTTATTTCCTCCTTAGGCTCACACATTCTAACTTTCCCTTTGTTGACCTCTTTTTCTTTATTCACAGGGTCATAATTCTTACCGCTACGGGTAACAAGATTAACATCCTTCCTAGGTTCCCCTTCTCTTGGTACGGTCACGTTACAATTGTAACTCCATGGGACCTTCTTGTTGTCTTTGTAAGGAAACGCTGCAGGCTTTTGTATGATAATACGAGGAGCTGTCTGTTCACTTGTCATGCCACAAATAATCACCTTGGGGCGATTGCTTTTATAAGCCTTGGTTGTTCCGTCCTCGGAGGCACAAACATCATTAGCTTCCCCTCCTTCTTCAAAAAATTCTAGCTCTTGATTGTCTATCAACATCTGGACCACGGCCTTGAACTCGATGCAGCTTTGAATCTCATGCCTTTTAACAGCATGAAACTCACAATGGTCATCATCCCCGATTATCATACTCTTTTTATTGTTCACGATTATCCCTTCTTTAACCAACTCTTACCATACCCACCGAAGTGGAGACTTGATTTCTTCAATACTTCTTTTAATTTTTCAAGTTCCTTCTTCCAGCAAGGCATTCACCCCTTGCTCTTGGTGGTTAGGCAGAGGATTCCCAACTATATTAGGCTTTGTTAGCTCTTTCAATTTTACTATTCCATGCTCTATGAGTCATTCGACTCGTCTTTTAAAAGCGGGGCAGTTTTCAATCGAGTCCTCTTCTGCCCTTGCATGGTATTCACAGTGGGCTTTCGCATCGTACCAAGCTAGGAATGGGGGTTTGTATGGTCTTACATGTTGAGGAGCTACCTTATGCGCATCATATAATATCTTGTAAAGTTCCCCATATGACATCGAAAGGGGAGCATATTGAATTCTTCCTCTATTTGGCCTAGTGCCCGTCTCCTACCGTGGGGCACTTTGGTAATTGCCCATTGGAGTTTTGGGCTGACTTGCCACGAAGGGTCTGGTATAGCTAGGTCTGTATATGCTTGCACTGTTGACCTCGTCATCTCTTTTTTTAGAGGCAAGCCTTTTAAGGCTTTCTCCAGTTTCAATTTTACCGATTTTGATCGCATTTTCAATCATTTCCCCTGACATGACCATATCAGAGAAACTCTTGGTGGCGTTTCCTAACAGATAATTTAGGTAAGGAGCTTTGAGGGTATTGACAAATAACATTATTGTCTCTTTTTCTGTTAACAGTGGCTGTACTTGGGTTGCCATCTCACGCCACCTCTACGTATATGTTCTAAAGCTCTCACTTGACTTCTTTTCCATATTCTGCAGTGTAAGCCGATTAGGAGCTATATCTATCACATGGCCGTATTATTTTAAGAAAGCTTGTGCCAAATCTTTTCACGAATGAATTTTTGATCGGCTCAACTGATTGTACCATCTGATTGTCGACCCGGCCAGGCTGTCTTGAAAATAATGAATTAATAGTTGGTCGTTATGTACGTGTCCCGCCATCTTTCTGCAAAACATGGTTAGGTGAGCTTCAAGGTAGCTCGTCCTGCTATATTTTTCAAATTCTGGAGCTTTGAATTTGGGAGAGAGAACTAGATCCGGAACCAGACTTAGCTCTTTGGCATCTACCCCATAGGAAATTTCAACTCCCTGTATCGCGTTGATTTTCTCTTCTAACCGCCTGTATTTTTCTTCTATTTGTCTGGAGAGATCTTTTCTTATCATCTCGTTAAAGTTTAGGACAGCTAGATTCGCGGAATTATCCTCTGGTTTTGACCCTGATCCAATTGGATAATTAGTTGGTCGCAATGTGCCTGTGGCTGGTTGCTGTGCCCTTACAGTAATGGTGGGCTTTCGTGCCGACATTTCATACGGCGCCGGGTTATGGAGGGGTGAAAAGCTTGGGGGGACCATTGGGTCCTCTTCTTCCTCAATAGTAAGGTCTTTTCCTTTATCAGCCATGCTTTGTTTTACTTGCGCTAATTCATTCATTAGGCTTTTCTATACCTCCATGAATTGATTCTTCATTTCTCTGCACATTATGCTCATCTGCTCTTGGATTCGCTCTTGCATCTGGTCTTGTAACTCTTTTTGGATTTGTTCAAGTCTTTGTTCCATGTCTTTAGTTTTCTTTCGAGTATTATAGCGGTGTGTGTTTTCAATAGTTACTGATATATCTAGAGGATTTAAATTTTTAATAAGTTAGGACTATTATGCAAAAAAATGTGATGCGAATAAGATGCATGTATGCAAGAGAAAGGTATTGACTTATAATTCATTTTTCATTTAAAAAACTTCATTTTGGATAACAAGTTCCTCAACATAAAGCAAATTACATAAACGGTTTTGCTTTGATGCTCAAAGCCTTGACTTTCTTAAGGAGGCTTGATAGCTTTTGACCTCGTTCTGTCTTCGTCTCGTATTGTATGCTTAACTCTTCTGCTTCAACTGCCAGTGTTTGCACATGATCAGCTATTTTGCGGATTTGATTTAAAGCCTCACCCATAACATAATCCCTCTCTCTGACTTCTTTTTAGGTTTGTTGAAAATGCCAGTCATTTGTCTCCAACGTCCTTTCCAAAATCTCAATTCGTATTTCACTATTCTGTAAAAAGGCCTCTAATTCATCCACCCTCTCACTTAGTCTCTCGATCTCAGCTCGGCTTGCTTTTAAATCCAATACTGAATTTTGGCTACGATGCCTGTATAAGGACTCCTTTAATTCTCCTATTGGAGCTTTTAATTCGGTCACTTCGGCTTGGCTTTCCAGGAGGCTACTCTTCATAGCATTTTCCTGAACTTGGGCGTCTTGAAATTTGTTTTTCCAGTGACTTGTTTTATTTTTCTCTTCACGGATTTCCTGCTGCCATTGTTCTGATATTTTACCTAAATCGGTGGTTCTCATTGACAATCGAAGCTTTTTGTAGTCCTTCTTTAGGCTGCTAAGATCTTCTTCAGCCTTATTCTTCCCTTTTCTCAATTTTTCCGCCTCTAGCTTCTGAACATCAACGTTTAATCCTAAAAGTATCTTCTCTTCCTCTAGTTTTTCTATCATTTTCCCCATCTCAGCATTTTTTTTTTCGAAATCTTGTTTAATTATTTCTAATTCAGTCAGAACAACCTATAAGTGTTCTTTAATTGTGCGGATAATCTCTGGGTTTGGCATAGGAATATTGTCATTGATCCTTCAGTTTCTCCACCAATCATATTCTGCAGTTATCATGGGGTTGGCATCGAATGCTTTCATTTTTCAAACCTGGTTCCATGCATTTGAGATTTCCCTAATCCTTTTCTTATTATTTTCTTCCCGGTACACGAATTCACACTGAGATATCCCCTGAGTTACGAGTATGAACTGTCTTGATCTGTATTGTCTTGAAACCAGCAAAGGTGCATATCCAGTTGCGCCCCATATTCTTGCCAATGGGACCCAATCAAGATCTCCGCACCGATACAATATTTCATCAGGAACGAACCATGGTGCTCGCCACTCTATGTCTTCATCTTTAAGGCTTTGGAGTATCGCTATCCACTTTTCTTCTGAGAAGTTTTCTTGTCTCTGCGTAGCCACAAACTCTTTCAAAGGGGAGTAATCCTTAGATAAGTACTGATAGGAGACTTTTTCTGTTTTCCAGAAATGACTATGAAACCATACCATCAATAGCGGTGCGCAGGCAATAAATCGACCTTCTCCCTCCTTTCTGCATGCATTTAAGTACCTGAAAGTTTCAGCTAGTATAGTCGGGACAGTGTTACTCTTTTACTTAATCTATCAAACAAATCTATCACTGCGTCTTCTATAAGCCCCAAAGCCTTTGGAAAAACGACCAACTCGTAGATACTTAGGGCTAGAATGTCAATTTTTTTCTTCGTATCTGGATGAGCCAGTATCAAATCTCGTAGACTTTTCCACGTAATGCACTTGTTATCGCCTTTGACCTTAACTCGAGCTGCAATCCACTGTTCGCTCATGCCCGTGATGTTTATTAATCTTTTAACCATGGTCGGGAGATTTGGAGGTCTAGAATAGGCCTTATCTACCGACATCTTCGAACAACAGAGCAGAGTGGTGTATTCTTCTATCGTCGGTGTCATGTCTATATTCCCGAAGGTGAAGTAATTGTAGGCTGAATTCCAATACTGTGCTAAGGCTCTAAAGAGGGATTTTTCTATCTTAACTTCGCACAAGTATGGAAATCTCCGTATTCTTTGTAAAAGGTCTGTTTCATGTTGTCGTCCCAACTGTCCCATATCTCTTTCAACTCTAGCACATTGTTTTGAGCCGTGCTGATCCTGGTGTGATCCCAAAGCTCTGACTCATATCCTTCCACTAAGCTGTCCCCTTTTTAGCGTTAAGTCTCCTCCGACCACATGCGCACGATCATATTGTCCTCCACTTTATCAAAGTACTTGTTTTTCATGATTAATTCTCTTATCGGTAACTGAACTTTTGAGTCTATACCTTCTTTTTATTTGATGATGAAATGCAATGCAAAAAAAAAGAGACAAAATAAACAAGTTAGCGAAACACAACAATATCAATATACAAGTATAGCATAGAACCTAAGAGTTTGTCTTGGAAGGTTGCTAAATGGTTTAGTATAACTCCTTCTAAAGCAAGTTCCTACGTCTCACTATATGTGGTTTTAGGTTCTAAAGTAGGGGTACCCAAACCAACAGATTCCTCGATCCTCACCCATTACAGGCTCACATTGACGAGTTCGGTTTAGGGGGAGGCATTTCCCACATGTTTGCATGGAAGTGAAAACTTCACGAAAACAATGGTACTTTGTAATCCCGAAAGCAATCCACTATCCTGCACAGAGGTGAAGACCTCACGAAGGAGTAGTTTCAAGCTTCCACTTAAAAGGGTAATATCATATGCAGATGTATGCAAATTTACACTAGCAATATCACATAATATAATGTCACAAAAGATGTTGAGGATCGCATACTAAACAAAATTGAAGCTTAAAAGTTTCCAAAGAAGACCTGAAAATAATCAAATTTGGCTTGACTCTCGTTTATTTAAAAAATCCCCAGTAAAGTCGCCAGCTGTCGAAACCGACTTAAAACGAAGTTTCGAAAATTATTTTGAAATCAAAAAATAATGGGAGTCGCCACCAATCATTTATTCGGTGTGATTGGATCACCACAAAACGTCTCTTTTTTTTTAAACATTTTAAAAACATGTAGGTCTTTGAAATCCAAAAAACGGGTTCGGGAGTCGGTTACGCATGAGGAAGGATTAGCACCCCCATACGACCAAAATTGGTACCGTATTGATTATTTTTGGGTCTTAATTTGTAACATTTAAGAGCTTGAATAAAGTTTAAAACACGATCCCTGAATGCATGAGTTAAGTTTAAAAGAAATCAGGTTTGTTTGGAAATCTCGCTATTTCAAAGTGATCGAGGAAGAAAGTTACGTCCAGTAAGTTAGGGCATGACATTTCAAAATCTAGAAATAACTAGCTTTCTTTTGTAAAACCTTTTTTTTTTTAATTTTTGCGAAGAAGATATTCGATTATCTTGATTTGCAAAAAGGTTGCACCTAGTAAGTTAAGACGCAATATTTCAGAATTGAAGATAAGGAAACATTGCCTCGATTAAGGGTATTCGATTGTTTCGATTTGAAGAAAAATTGCACCTAGTGAGTTATGGCACAAATTTTCGAAACTAGAAATAAAAGAATATCGCCTCGATTTTAAAAGCTTTTATGAAAAACAATTTTGAAAACGAGCATGCGAGTTTAATACGAATAGGCAGTTAATAATGGGTATTAAATAATGCGAAACAAGATAAATAAGGAGATAAATTATTTGCGAAAAATTAAAAATGTAAAATACAAGTGCATAATAATTTAAAATTAAATGTAAATATTGATGAGAAAGAGGAATGATGCCATTAGAGTTCAAAATGAGACATTTCGGATACTTGGGGGTAAAATGGTAATTTTTGTAAGTTTCGGGGGTGAAATGGTAATTTTGGGAAAATTCGAGGTTAAAAATGGAATTTTTGTATGTTCGGGGTTAAAAATAAGATTTTTAAGAGTTTGGGGGTAAAAACAAAATTTTTGGAAGTTTTAAGGTTAAAAATTGAATTTTTGAAAGTTTAGGGGTAAAAATGGAATTTTTAAAAGTTTTAAGGTCAAAAATGATATTTTGGGAAGTTTGGGGGTATTAATGAAATTTTTGGAAGTTTCGAGGATAAAAATGGGGTTTTTGGAAGTTTTAGGGTTAAAAATGGGATTTTTGGGAGTTTGGGGGTAAAAATAAAATTTTTGGAAGTTTAGGGACCTTCAGGGAAATAAACCAAAAATAGGTGACACGTGGCAGCTCCTGGTGCATCCTGGAGTCAGAGAACTAATTTGAAAACCATGGAAAAATCCTGGGTCAATTTTGTAATTAAAACGAACTTGATTCAAGGATTAAATTAAAACAAATTAAAAATAAAAAGGACCTTTTGTAGAAATAAACCAAAATGATGACATGTGGCAGCTCCTGATGCATTCAAGAGGTCTAAGGATTAAATTGAAAAGCCTTGAGAATCGATGGGCAAATTTAAAATTAATTGAAAGTGTAAAAAGGACCTGATTGAAAATTTTAGAAAAAGCGGAAGGATTGAATGCATAAATAACCCCTCCTTCAAAAACACACGGATCCTAGGTCGGGTCGGGTCGGACTTCGGGTCGACCAAGGGTTATTATGCGAAACGGTGCCGTTTTGAGCATTCTGAAACCATGCCAAAACGACACCGTTTTGGATGGCTATAAATAGGCCAGTCTTTAGAAGAAAAAAAATCATTTTACTCCCTTTCAGAAAAAAAAAACCCTTAAACCTCTAAAAAAAACTCCTCTCCCCTCCTTCGACCGATCGTACCCCGGCATGTCAGTCTGATCGCTGTCCGTCGCGCGTAGCCACCACGCGCTTCCGTCTATGGCCGCGCGTCATCACTGCACATGGTCATGCGTGCTGGTCTGACCATGTCTCCGGAGCCGGGTCTCCTTCCACGCGCCACACGCCTCCGATCGGTAAAAAAACTTCGTTTCCTTATTTTTTGTTTTAAACTTCCCCTTTTTTACGAAACCCTTTTTTTAACGTTTTTAAATCTTTTGTTCTTTCTTTTTGTAGATCCATGCGCGACGAGGTGATGACGACACTCCGGCACGAAGCTCCGACAATGATAGAACCGGCCAATGATAAGTCCTCTGTCCTTTCAATTTTTTTTCTCTTATTATTAAAGTCCTTTTTTATTTATTACTATTAATAATATTATTAATAATTATTAATGAGATAGTTGTCACTTATTATTATTATTATTATTATTATTATTATTATACTTATGAGCATTGAATACAATGAATATTAGCAAACAATAATAAAAGCTTAATAAATGATATACATCAGCCTATACCGAATATAGACGGTTACTTTTGATGCATACGGGATAATAAATGAGCGGTAAGTGTATACTTTTAAAAATTAATACCTGGCTAACACTGAACCTGAGATTGCTTGGTATTCTGCTTACCGTTTTGATATCGATTGCCTTGTATTTTTTGATTTTCACAAGTTAACTGTTCTATATTGATCTTTTTCTGGAAAAATTTTCTAACCCTTTACAAAATTATTTGAATATGGTTTTATAACCAGATTTACAATGATGATTATTTGTTTTTTGCAATTAGATGTATATCTAATCTCTTTGTTTTTGCAGGTTCGACGATGGCAGTGGCAGTTAAAGCAGCTGATGGCAGTGCAAGTAGCTGGTGGTGCAACTTGGCAATGACGTGGCGGCTTCTGGTTGGCTGAGGTGGAGGTAGCAGCAGCACTTAGTAGGATTAGGGATTTGGGTGTAATGGGTTTGGGCCTATTTGGGACATTTGTAATTTAGTTTGGGTCATTTGACTTTGGGCCCAATTGGGCTGTGTAATTGGACATTTTGTACTGAACATTATTTAAATGAATTTTAAATTTAAATTTATAATAAATTTAAATTTAACTAAATTTAAATTTAGAATAAACTTAATTTTAAAATAAATTTAAGTTTATTGGGCCCAGACAAATTGGGCTTCAACAAGTAGTATTAAGGTATATATAAATATGTTATGAAAATTAATGTAAAATATATTTTTTTAAAAATTTAAAATTATTTCATTATGTCGATTGAATTTTAGTTCAATTGACATGAGTATTGTTGTCAATATAAAAGAATATGAATTCGAATGCGTTCAAGCGCATTATTCTCCTATTTATAGATTGAGAAAAATTATGAATAATTTAAAAAAAAAAACAAAAGTTTTTAATAAGAAAAATATCTACACTATGTATAAAAGGAAGGCCCTCGTGCTTTCCTTTTTTGACACATCCAATGGCAATTTTGGTCTTTTTAATTTTATTAAATTATATAAAAATAATTAAATTTGGAATTTAATATTTCATTTTTTATATATTTTATTTCATTGTTTTTAATTTCATTAATTATTTGTACAGAAAGTTCCTAAGCGAATTTGCAATCATACATGTCCTTTTCTTTTTTGCCCCATAAGATAATGGTAAAATTTTAGTATTGACCCCTCTAAGTCTATATTTTAATTTGAAATAATTTAGTCATCTATTTTATCAATGACATTAGTTGGTCTAAATAATTAACATCCTTAATTATTTCAATTAAAATTTTATCGTGAATTTTTTTTAAGAACACTTTTCTAAAACATACCAAAAAAATCCATTTCGGATAATAAGTTTGGAATGAATATTTTTAAGAGAAATTTATGCCTAAACATTTTAATCGAAATAATAAACTATTTGAACTAACTAAAAATAGAAAAACCAAATTATGTCAAATTATTTATATCCTAAATTTAAACATAGTAAAGATATCATAATCATAATTTAACTTAAAACAATCATTTGTCATTTAATTTAATAAAAAAATTTAACTTTTAAAAAAATATGTTTAATCAAAATAAAAATAATTACAATAGTAATTAATTTTACATATATTACAATTTCAATAAGCATTTAATAAATAATTATATTTATAATAAAAATTGAATAATTTTATTTAACAGTACGATTCAATAAGCAATTCATATTTTGGATTCAATACTTAAACAATTCCATTTTACCTCTATTCCTTATTAAGAGAAAAAATAGGGGCGTAATTAGGGATTAGCAGAGATTTCGATCCCCCAAAATAATTTTTTTTTTAATTAAGCTCTTTAAATTTTTTTAAAATTTTAAATTAGTAAAGATAAATTTACATTTTAGTTCCTTAAAATAATAAAAATTATAAAGATATAGACTATTAAAATAATGAAATTGTATTTTTACTACTGTAAAAATTACAATTTAATTTCTACCTACCTAAAAAATTGTTTGGCTTTGCCTCTAAAAAAAATAAACTATACCGTTAATTACTCAATTATGCATAAGTTTTGTTTCTGTCACCTAACTTTAGAAAACTACAATTAGATCACCAAATTATTCGAGATTGATTTTTTTTTCACTCATCTGTTAATAAAAAGATGAAATGATTGCTTTCTAAGTGGCATAAACCGAACTTTGATCTTCAATGTTTTCAAATTATATCAATTTATTTTTAATTTCAAAAAAATTAAATCCTCAACTTTCACAAATTATGTCAATTTAATTTTAATTTTAAAAATTACATAAAAAGTTCCTTAAATTTAAAAAAAAATCATAAATAAATTTAAAATATAATAACTCCACTAACTCAGATATTAAAAAAAATCAATGCTTTTTGGAGTGTCAAAAAGAATATAATAAACAAGCATTGGACAGCAGAGCAAAGCGTGTAATGCTTATCCCATTGTTTGCCGCATTCAACGAGCGATGTGAACTCCTTTAAGGTGAAAGTCTCTTTCTGCTAGGCACGGTGGGTGGTTGGGCGCTCCACAAACCGAGCACACAGAGGCCCACCGCCCAGAGCTATAAAACTAAACCATCGAACGCCGCCGACGTAACAGCAGGTGCAAGTAATTGTCAAATTGTATGAGCCGTTTAATTTTCTTAAAACTATTATTATTATTATTATTAGGGGTTATGTCTATAAAAAGTAGATTTCCAAAATTATTTACGAAAATAAGTCAAAATGGAAAAAATTATTGAAATAAGTTGTTTTTGCAAAAACGCGTCTACGTGGCAACTTTTTAAGGGAGAATTTCAAAAAAGCACTTTCACGTGGAAGTATTTTTTCTTGAATGAGACAAAAACACCTCCACGTAAGAGCCTTTATCTTTGACTGAGACAAAAGCACTGTGAAAACACGCTGAAAAACGTGTCCACGTGGATACTAAATTGAAAAAAACTTTCACGTAGGAGCATTTTTGTCCCATTCAAAGAAAAATCCTTCCACGTGGAAGCACTTTTTAAAAATTTCTCATAAAAACGTCATCACGTAAGCACGTTTTTACAAAATTGATCTATTCTCTTAAATTTTTTTTCCTTTTTAACTTATTTTCGTAAATAATTTCGAAAATGATTTTTTTATTTTACATAACCCATTAATAGGAATAGGATTAAACTGTTTGCCTTTGACTTTACAGACACAGCAGCCCCCACGCAATCAAATTTTCTTCTCATGTTTTTTTTTTTTTAGGTTCTCTCTTTAACCCTAATCTTCTCCATATGATGTAATTTTTTTAATTTTCTGTTCATTTTTGTGCAGATTTAATTTTATTAAGTTTTGTTATTAGAGAAAATCATTATTTGGGATTTATTGAGTCCTAATTTGGTTGATTTTTTTAAATTTTTTATTAATTTTTGTGCAGATTTAATTTTATTAATTTTTTTGTTTTTAGATAAAATTATTATTTGAAATTGATTGAGTCCTAATTTAGTTGGTATCGACATTGCTATTAGTGTAGGAAGAAGAGGATTCAAACTCATTGAAGCACGCTTATCCTCCTAAATAAGGGTCGGAGAGAATTATTTATATGGGGTCTGAACTTGCTAGCAACTTTCGCATTGGGCTTGACATTTTTGTCCGAGTTAATCCCTAAACTTGGTAATTGTTGCCACATTAGTACTTAAACTTTTTTTCGCCTAAATTAGTCCTTAAACTAGGTAATTGTTCCTATATTAAGGTATGAACTAGACAATTGTTGCCACATTGGAGCTTGAACTTTTTTTTTGTCTCATTTAGTCCCTAAACTTGACAATTGTTCTTATATTAAGGCTTGAACTTGATAGTTATTTTCATATTATGGCTTGAACTTTAGGGTTTTCAATGAAATTCAAAGACTAACTTGGACTAAAAAATGTTTAGACCCAATGTGAGAACAATTGCCAAATTTTGGGATTAACTTGGATAAGGAAAATGTTAAGGCCCAATGTAGGAACAATTGTCTAATTCAAAAATTAACTTGGACCCAAAAAATGTTCAAGTCTCAATAAGAATAGTTGTTGAGTTCAAACCCCTAAAAGTGATTTAACTTTTTGTTATTTCTAAAATTTTATGCGACAAACATATTACCGCATGTATAATGTCATTTCAAGTTACTATTCTTCACATGTTACTAACAAAAAAAGCTAGTTGATAGATGTAATGGTGGTTGTTTGTTTTTTTTTATACATGTCAATTTTTAATTGGTTTTCTAAATAGACTTAATGGTTCAACTAACTAACGATTGAATTAACAGATGTATCAACTTGGAAAAAATAATTTAAGTATCACTTGTGAGAAAAAAATTTGTTTAGAGACCAAAATGAGAAAAAATGCATAGTTTATGTACCAATTTGTTGGTTAATCCTCTTTTAAAATACACCTAACGTTTTGACTAACGAGGATATCAACTTAGAAAAAAAATAATTTAAGTATCAATTGTGACAAAAAAAATTTTGAGTACCAATATAAAAAAAGCAGTTTAATTTAAATATCAATTTGTGATTTAAGCTTATAATAAAAATACAAACTTAAATAAGCTAACTTTGTTGACCTCAAACATGTGACAAAGCCTTAAAAGTTTTCAAAAATAATTTTAAATGCTAAAATATACATATATAAAAGCTCAAGGGTCAAAAAGCCTTTAACAAAAACTGAAAAAATCAATTCAGTCCTTAAAAAATTACACTTTATTGAATTCTTGTAACACCTCTTAATCTTAAATTGTCGTCGAAATAGGGTTATGGGATATTACCAGACATATCGAATAATTTACAAATAATAAATAAATAATTAATGAGCATACTATAAAATAATCATAAAATCCCTTAATTGGACCTTCGGGGCTCAAAATACGTATTAGAAGGGAATTGGGACTTGTTCTGGCGCTTTGCAGATTTTCCATAAAAAAATTTTCGAACTCGATATAACCCCCTTTATAAACATCTAACATTCCATGTAATTTCAACCCGCAACCAAAACAATTTATACTCAAATTCACCTAAATCATAATCAATTCATGAACATATTAATTTAATAATTAAACATTCTTAATATTTCTCAAAATTTACTAATAACTTTATTCATTTTTCATTCAAACTTAATGCCAAATTTTATAATATACTCTTTACCATTTTATTAAACTAATATCAAAATATAGTATACTTTTTTTTCTTACAACCAACATTACAAGCATATACATGTAACCTACACAACACTTAGTACATGCCACTTTTACCAAAAGGGAAAAATTACATTACCGAATTTATACTGAGGTCGGGATCGATCTGGATGCTGAACCAAGACCTTAATTTCTACTAACCTGCGCATGAAAACAACCGTACGCTGAGTATTTCATACTCAATGGTATTACTATAATTCAAATTATAAATAACCAAATAAATTTCACATAATCAATCATATAATACATGAACACATATTATCTTAATTTATACACCACTTTCATTCCATATCAATAACAAATCAATTTAACCAAATAACAACCAAATATCATAAACAATTAGGTACTAATAACTTTTAAAACCTTTGATTTATTCATTTCATTCTCTTTTCTCAATTTCATCACATATCACTTTATATGCATCAATTTTTTTCATTTCTATTCAATTTTTCTTTTTCACATTGTTTACCTCTATTAACAAGACTCGGATCTTGGCGGATACACGAATCCAACCAAACACACCAAAATGGCACTCAGTGTCTCATCGAATAGTTCGAAGCAATAAAGTGACACCCAGTATCTCATCGGCCTAGCCGAAGTAAAGTGGTACCTAGTACCTCGTCGAATCTATCCGAAGTAAAATAATGACACCTAGTGTCTCATCGACTCAAGGTCGAAGTATCCCTGAACTCTTCCGATCCTATGGCATGCCAACTATATCCGACTCAGCCCAATTAGTTAATAGGATTTTTAATTTACAATTCATATCACTTTCAAGTTCAATTTCACTTTCAATTTTGATCACAAATCATTCAAATTCAATTCAAATATATTCTTAATTCAATATAAATTTTCATTAATCTCAATATTAACGCTTACCTCATATTCACTTATTAAATATAAATATCGAAATAAACATTAAGTAATGAATAATTCAGATTATAGTAATACAAACCCGGATTTCGCGATTACTCATTGATAACTTTCTCCTTTCCTTTTTGTGCCGATGCTTCGGGTTCTTTACTAGCTACGAAAATAATAATAATAATTTACGCTATTAATTACAACATTAATTTATAATAATAATTGAATTTCTATCCAATTTATACCCTAATTCCAATTTAATCCTAATTAACTCGTTTATTTTTCTAACTCAATTCATACTTTATTTTTATTTAATTTCCTTCCACATTCTACTTAACTATCTAATGTTCATAATAAAACCCCAATTTAAAATTTCTTTCAATTTAATCTCTCTATCATAAAACTTATAGCTTCTTTTACAATTTAATTTCTTTATCAATTCTAACTTGAAATTCATTCAATTAATTCTCTAATTCACTATTTTGTTAAAAGTTAACTATGTTCAAAAACCTTGAAACTTTCAAGACCTCAACTTAATTTCATCAAAACTTTATTCTAAAGCTTTTAAAACATCTAATTTAAGAGAAAATAGCTTAATTGATTTACTAATTAAAGCTTAAAGCTTCAAAATTATAGTTCCCCTTTTTCTTTTCTCCCTTCCTTTTTCGTTTAAGCTTCTGTTCTTCTATTCCTTCTTTTGTTTCTTTTATTCTTTTCTTTATTCTTTTATGTCTTATATATATATATATATATATTAGTTAGTAATAATATTCATAAATTATAAATATCTATTTACTTAAATAATAAGTAAATTAATATTTATTTTACAAATGTACAAATATAATTTTTACACATATATATTTTATTACCATATATTTGACTTTAATTTATATATATATTCCATTAATATAATAAGATAAAATCAATTAAATAATAATTTATACTATTATATTCTAATATTAATTAATAATAACTTAAATTATTAAAAAAATATTTAGATTTTCTCATTGTTTTGCCTCAAATTATGAAATAGGCATAATTGTCATTTTAGTCTCTCTTTCTTTCTTTTAATCTATAATTAGGCTTTAACCCTTTATTCAATTTAGTCATTTTTATTAATTACTCTAAATTAAACTAAATTCACCTAATCAAAGCCTAATTAAACACACTACTAGACTCATAATTTCTCCTAATAATTATTTACGAACTCGGTTTTACTAAGACAAAAGCCCTATAACTCACTTTTCCAATGCTCTTGGATTTAGGTCATTACAATTCTAATGATAAAAAAAAAAAAATCAATTAAGTCTATTAATGGAAGCTGTTAATTAATCGATTTGACCGATAAAAATATCGGCATGACTAACATGGTAGCACCAAGAGATGACACGTAGGTAGTATGCTAATGTCACATGCCACATTAGAAAAAATTCAAAAAATTTTAATAATTAAAAATTACATCTAGAATGAAACTGGATAATATTTGAATTTAGAGAATCAGTTGTCCAGATTCATTTTAGATGAGTTCAAAATTAAAAAAATTATAAATTATAAAAAATGTTAATAATTATTTAAAATTTCTAAAAAAATTAAAAAAATCAATAATTTTATAAAAAATATTTTTATATATACTCGAATAATTTTATATTATATATAAAATATTCTAATAATTTTTAATAATAAGTTATATATAAAAAATTCGAATATAAAAATTATTAATTCAACTTTTCAATTTGAATTTTTAAATATGAATAAAAAATTAAAAATTATTAATAAAGATCATTGGAATTTTTTATATATAGTATAAAATTATTCGAGTATATATAAATTATTTTAAAAAATTATTGATTTTTTTCATTTTTCATAAATTTTAAATAATTATTAACATTTTTTTTTTTTTTTTTTTTTTTAAGTTTTGAACTCATCTAGATGAATTTAGACAAATGGCTGTCCAAATCAATTCAACCTAGACAACAATATATTCAGATTCAGTCCAGATATAATTTTTATTAATGATTTTTTAATTTAAAAAAATATATATTTTGAAAAATATTTAAAAATAAAAATTGAAAATTTTGTTAACGTGATATACCACATCAGCATCTTACCGCGTGTCAACTAATGGTTTCCAGCAACGAAAGGATCTAATTAATTTTTTTTTATTAAAAGTTCAATAAAATACATTTTATTAAGGACTCAATTGTTTTTTTATTTATTTTTTTAATAAATTTTTTTATCCTTAAGGCTAAAAAAATTAAAAACTAAATTTACATGTGTCCTTAAAAGACAACTAACATGTTGGAGAGCCTTAGAGGTTTTCAAAAATATTTTTTTTGAATATAATTTCAAAAATAATTTTAAATGGTAACAAGTTAAAAAAAATTAATATTTATATACCTCTATAAAAGACCACTGCCATGTGACAGAATTTTAGAGGTTTTTAAAAATAATTTTAAATGCTACAAAGTTTAAAAATAAAAAGAAAATAATAAAAACATTGTTTATGTACAAATTTAAAATTCTTATTCAATTTTCAAGAGAAAATCAATGGAAAAAGGGAGTCATTCCTTCTCATGGTTCATTGCTCAAAGTAATTTATTAACCGTCGGTTTAATTATTAATTAAACTAAATTACTATTAATCGAATTATTCGAAATGTAAAAATATTTATTTATTAATCGAACCAATTTTTTTAAATACATCAATCGAATCAAAATGTTTTGATTAATTCGGTTGGTTAACCAAATTAACCAAAATTTATATGTTTTTGTTTGGTTAAAATAAATATAAAACATATATTAAAAAATACATTGTTAATTTTCATTTTCTTTTTAATAGTTTAAAAAATATATTATATATAATATATATTATTTATTTCAATTAGTATAAAATATAATAATTCAGAATATACATTGCTATATGAAAAATATATTATATGTAATATGTATTATTTAATTCAGTTAATTACCCAATTTTAAATTAAATTAATTGATCATTAAATTTTAAAATATCATTATCCAACCTCCGATTAAATTAAATTCAACCACCGATCGAACACACCCTACTTTAAATTTCAGGTTAAAAAATAGATGCTACAGATTTACTATTAAGATTCTAACATTTGAGATTAAAATTTGTGGGGAGTTCGCACCACTAAAATTCACATCGACACCCAATTTTAATGTACAACTTCTGAGGAAAAAAATCATCTTCTCCCCGATTAGAAATGCAAACCTACAACATATTACGCATCTGTTACAGAAATCAACAATCTGGATTTGTATTAATGATGCCTTCATTGAAGCAGTTTTTATATCACCCATGCATAAAGGATATATACCTCCATTGACATTCAGACTTGTTATATACAATTATAATAAAATTATAATAACCCGAGGATTTGATTCGATTATAGATTCGAAATATCCATATTTTAAATAACCTCAGACACTCCATTGAGGGGAAGGACTTCTTTTCTATTGACTCGACCAAAACATCACCGCCTTCGATTTTGACTTCTGTTGATACCGTGTATCAACAAAATTTTTATCTTCTCCCCAATTTAGTTATATTTTAAGATGATCCCTCCCGATATTTTAATTTGATCAATTGTTAAAAAACCAATTGATTAAATTTTAGTCCTTTTAAGATTTTAGTCATGACCAACAAATAGCAATTAAATCTGTTTAACCAAAGTCTACCATGCGTGAAAACTGTAAATTTAATCCATGTTCAATTTAACCTTTGAAATTTTAATCTTAACACAAACGACAATTATGAAACCCATTAATTAACTTTCTTCTAATAATATATAAAAATAACAGGCTGGCATGGCATTGTAGATATGATAATATGTTTGTTAGCAGAACTCAACCTTATGAATATAATAGTTACCATTAGGTCAAGACTGAAGTTTCAAATTCAAAAAGTACACATACTTGAGGGACAAAATTCACAACTTAAGCATTGTACAAAGACTAATAGCAGAATTTAACCATGATAACCGGGAAAGATTGCATGCATGGTACCAAGATTGCATGAAAACAGAAAACCGAACTATGACCAAGGCAAATGGTTGAGTGACCCTCAGTTGTAGTCAGCTGGATTGACAGAATTTAACCATGATAACCGGGAAAGATTGCATGAAAACAGAAAACTGAACTATGACCAAGGCAAATGGTTGAGTGACTCTCAGTAATAGTCAGCTGGATTGACAGAATTTAACCATGATAACCGGGAAAGATTGCATGCATGGTACAAAGATTGCATGAAAACAGAAAACCGAACTATGACCAAGGCAAATGGTTGAGTGACTCTCAGTAATAGTCAGCTGGATTGACAAAAAACACCCCCAAAATGCATAAAAAATAATTATATAGTTGATTGTAGTAACCTATGCTGCCTGAATTTTTGGCAGAATGAAAAAGGCAAGCAACATGGAGAGCAAACAACCAATAATGTAGTCCAAACACACAATGCTCTGGTTTCAAGATTTCAACAAGCACTACAAAGCCCTTGTTTCAAGTTCATTTTAAAACCACAAATTTCACAGCGGAAGACAAACTGAAAAGTACCCTATTAGTAGCAGAACAAACAAGGACTAAATCCAAATAATTAATAGTTCAAAAATTGAAATTCAACTTCACTTGATAAACTAACAATCCAATGCCAAAAATCTCACTAGATAATCTAATAATCCAATGCTAGTATACAATGTAATAGACATAACCATAATGATAATCAAACCCAATACTAATGCTGCTTACTAATCATCATCAACTTATAATTTTCACTTACTTTAAATGGAAACAAGTTACTAGTAATGTTGATGTGATACGCTGTTTCTCTTAAGTGTACAAAGGCAAATCAGTCCAAGCACCAGAAACGTGTCCGTTCTCACAAACATAAGCACGAACAACCGGCTCCCCATCATCGTGGTACCCGAAAACCCGCCTCAAACAGAAAGCAGAATGCAAATCCCATGTTTGTTTACAAGAGCAAAAGGCGCAACTCAGATCGATCTTGCGCCTGTTCCCATCATTTATCGTCCTCCACACTCGGGATTTCTTGAAGTCGTTGAAAACCCCTCCAAAAAGCATGTAATTCCGCTTCTCCTCCATGTGAATGCATCCCGGCCAATCGCAAATGTATAAACAATCGCCTCGGAACCGGCTCGCTAACAACTTGTTGCCCTGTTCTCGGCTTAAGTTCCAAACGCCGTCTGCTAGATGGGATCTAAGCGGTCTAGATAGCTTCCTCCTTTTACAAACGAGAAATTCACGCCCGGTTTTCATGTCTCTGTTGTCAATTGTTTCTACTTTATAACCATCTATCGACTCGGACGGGTTTGAAACGGTGCCGTCATATAGATCATCGAAAAGCGGCCATGAACAATCGGACCCGGGAGCGTTATTTTCCGGATCCGGTTTCGGATTCCCTTCCACTTGTCTGGACCAAGGCTCGGTGGGCGGCGGGGAGGCTTGGGAATTAGCTAGCTTGGGATATTTCACCTTGGGGCCAATCTCACGTGCGAAGCCAAAATCGGAGTGGTCGAGAAGGACGCCAGCGTGATGGAGGCCTGGGCAGCAGACGGAGAGCTTATGGAGGGATGACCAACCGCCGGGAGGGACGGAGGAAGAGGAGAGGAGATCGGCGCAAACGGCGGGGATGGTTTTGAAGCATTTTTGTTTGAAACAGGTGTTGTGAATGAGAGAAGAGAATTTGGTGCAGACACAAGCGAGACAAGCCCAGCTCTTGGGGTGATGTTCGAGTTTGGAGAAGATGTTAAGAACGACGTCGTCGGAGAGTTTTGAGAACGGCGTCTCCGTCATTTTGAAAGTGGGGGAGCTGGTGAACCTTGTAGTTTCTCAGGTGAATACTATATACGGAAAGAAAAAGTGGGTTTTTGAGCTAAAAACGATTGAATTCTGGGATTTCAGAGATGGGAAAAAATATATAAAAATTTTCCATTTTGCTTTTAAAATTATTTGGGGGGAAGATGACGAAAGTGGTGGGTGGGTGGGTGCTGCATTTGCCAAGGAATCTGGTGGCGGTGAGACTGTGAGCTCGGCATATTGTTTCCTTAAGGACCACTTAGTTATGGGTGAATTCTCTGAAAGGTCCCTTTATTATAGGGGATTGATTAAATTACTCTTTATACTATTAAAAGGAATCAAATAAGATCAATTTCAATAGAATTAACATTTAGTCATTATACTTTTAACGAGTAACTCCAGTGAAAAAGAGAATGTTGTTCATCCTAAAAGACCTGGGTTTGAGCACATGTGTGTGCAAGGTGTGTGCATGTTGTCAAAAGGTTAAGAAAGAATGAACAGATGCTACTATTTAATCACATCAGTATATTAAAAAAAAATTATTGTTTAAAAATAATGTTATTTACTATTTAAGGGAGATAATATTTTGGAAGTTGTATAGTTTTTGCAAATGAAATATTTAGTTTGGAATTGAATTGCAACTGAAATGATAATAATTTTTGTCATTTCTTAAATAGTAAATGTTAACTTTATTAGAATTTGGTCTTGTTTGATTTTTTAATAGTACAAATACTAAATTGATTCATTTAATAATAGAAGGATTAATTTGATCAATCTCTATTATAGAGGGAGTTGGCAAAAAATTTCACCCTTAGTTCCCCTCCCCCAAAAGAAAATATAAAGGACCCCTTAGTTGCATTATTTTATCATCCATCGAGATTTAGGATCCCAATCCTTTGTTTCTTTCATGTTTATATATATTAATTTAGGCATAATATCAAGATTAGCCTTTAATGTTAACATTATTTGTCAATTTGGTCCTTATTTTTTGTTAAAATTAACCATTAAACTTTTTTTAATCAAATTGCTTTTTTTAATGGAAATGCCAACTAAAATGTTAAAATTTTAATAAGCAATCCATGAGAATTTTATGTTGATATAATACTATTTGTCTTGTATATCACATTAACAAATAATTTAAAATTATAAAAATATTTTTTTAAATCACAAAAAAACATGAAAAAAGCATGAAGTGCATGGGACTAGCCATATAGACTAGCATGTTTAAAATTTTAAGGTTTTAGTCAATATTTCGTTAAAAAAAAAATAATTAGATTCTTTTTAAAAGATTTATGACCAAATTCTACTCCTTTTAAAATTTTGAGTGTTTAATTTAGCAAAAAAAAAAAAAAAGAATAAGAGCTAAATTGACAAAAGATGTAAATGTCGAGGGTTAAATTTGACATTATACCTTCAATTGTTAAATTTAAAGATAATGTCACATTTGGTACCTATACTTTCATAAGATATCCAATGTGGTACACGTACCTTGAAAATGTCTAATGCGGTACCTGAACCATCAATTTGTGTATTATTTGATACATGTACATTCATAACATGTATAATGTGGTACTTGTATTTTGAAAATGTCTAATGTGGTACTTGAACTATTAGTTAGTGTATTATTTAGGGTATGTACTTTCATAAAATGTCCAATGTGGTACTTATACTTTGAAAATGTTCAATGTGGTACCTAAACTATCAATTTTTGTATTACTATTGTACTTGGAGTTAACACACCTTAATAAATGCTAAACCAACCAATGAAAATCTAACATGTGGATTTTTCCCAAATCATTAATTCCACATTGATAATAAAATATTATGTGAAAAATGTAAATAGAACAAAAAAAAAATTGAAATAATAGTCGAAATCAAGTTATTCAACCTCCCATTCAAGCTCAATAGGACATTTTATATAAGTAAATGTACTAAATAATACATAAATTGATAGATCAAGTACCACATTTGATATTTTATAAGAGTACAAGTATCAAATGATACAGAAATTGATAGTTCAAATATCACATTGAACATTTATAAAAGTATAGGCACCAAATGTGACATTATCCCTTTTATTTATGGTTTAACGTATAAAAATGGATACAATTATTTAGCAATTATTGAAGGAAAACCCACCTCCTTAAGCATCCAATCTTATTCCATTTCTATACTTTAATAAAGCGTTGATTAGTGTACTAATATAATACGAAGAAAAGCCTATTTAATACGACAATATTAAAATATCTGTAACAATAATATCAATAACAAAACAATTCATTGTCTGATAGACGAATTTTTTTAATTTAAAATGTTACTTATGAAATGAATTTCGTGTGTTAGTTTGATGATTAAGGGTGTTTATTGTCTCAAACATGATTTAGATTTGAGTCGTGTCAGTCACGCTGTTGTTAGGGCTTTGACCTTCTTTAGTAATTCACTAAAAAAATATTACTTATGAAATCCATTTTCATCCCTAATGAAAGGAGAAATCATTTTACGGATCATTTTCACCACATAATTCATAATCCTTTTTCAATTATTTAACGATATTTCAACAATTTTTTTCATGTCATTAATACATAATTTTAATACTTTTTTACCTTGAACCCCACTATTCGAGCTCAAAACTCCAAATCCCAAATCCTGGACTCGAACATTAAATCTTAAACCCAAACACTGATCATCAAACCCAAACCTCTAACTCAAATCATGAACCCCAAATCTCAAACCTCAAACTTGAATCCTTTTCGAAGTTCAATGTTTAGAGTTTGTGGTTCGAGGTAAAAATATTACAAAAATTATGTGTCAATGACATGAAAAAATTGTTAAAATATATTAAATAATTGAAAAGCGACCATAGATGATGTGATGGGGAGTGTCCATAAAATAATTTTTCTAATGGAAGGGAAAAAGTCTAATAACTCAAATATTTTTTTCATAACTTAATAGAATATTTTTAGTATTCTCTAGTATTATGATCCATGTTCAATATTCATGATTGTCTTTCCCAACAACGTATTTTTCAATATTTGAATATTTGCTTTTTCCTTAAGAGTGTAATATGTTTTATCACTACACCCAACACTTGTTAGTATAAAAATACTTCCATAAAGCTCAAACAAAATTTGGCATGTAATTTATCTATATTATATGTAAAATAGATAATTGAGTTAGTAAACTTGACATCAACTTTATGAGGTGATTAATATTATTGTAAGAGTAATAGAGAGAGCGAATGGAAACAAGCGATTATTCTATAGGTGATTCTGGGGAAATTGCGAACCGTTCCACTAAAAAAGTGAGAATCAGAGATGGGGAAGACGAGTCGGATGAGGAGATGGTCCTTGCTCAAACCCTTTCTCAGCCTCGGTCTTGGAAGGATCGTCTTCTAGGGATTGGGCTACAGGGAGCTGATACGAAGGAGGGTAAAAGAATTTACAATGATGATGAGGATTTAGAGCTGCCAGAAGCAGATATAGTAAGATCAACAATCAATGGGTTGCCATCCATCAGGTTCTCGGAACAAATAAATCAGTTGCTCATCAAGGACATGGCTAGAACAGTAGTCATCAAGTTGCTAGGAAGAAACATTAGTTATTCTGTCCTATATAACAAAGTTTGCTCTCTCTGGAAACCAAGTCAAGGATTTCGATTGGTGGATGTTGAGAATGGTTACTTTCTAGCAAGGTTGCAAAGCAAGGAGGATGTTGACAAGGTATTACGTGAAGGTCCTTGGATTGTCTTTGTCAGTACCTGTCGGTTCAACCATGGACCACTGACTTCAACATAAATCAGCCATATCCAAGCATGGTGATGGCCTGGTTACGGTTTTCGGGCCTTCCTAGTCACCTGTACAAAAAAAAAGTCCTTTGGGAAATAGGAGGAATGGTCGGATGTGTCACAAAGCTGGATTTTAACACTGAAAGTGGGTCTCGGGGAAGGTTTGCTCGTATGGCTGTCTTCATAAATCTAGAAAAGCCATTGGTCTCTCAAATTATGGTCAATGGGGTGGTTCAGAGAGTTGAATATGAGAACCTGCCTATGGTATGTTTTTCCTGGGGACATTACGGGCACATCAAGGAAATTTGTCCCAAGATAGTGGGAATACCAAATGTAGCAACGATAAGCAGCATGCTATGCATCATGAGGAGAACATTCCAGAAAATTCTGGCACTTACGGTCCATGGATAATAGTCGATAGGAAAGGACGACGTGGTGCTAAATGACCGAATAAATCGACGGGTTTTACGGCTAAAAATGTGGCAAGGGAGAATGGCTCCACACGGTTTCAAATTCTAGAGAGTCTAGAAGATGACATGGTAATTCAGGTGGACCAAGAGACTTCTACTTTCAATAGGAACCAACCGAAACCTGCTAGTTTAGGACTCCCAAAGGATGTTGGGTTCTTAAACCCAACTTTGAATCAAACAACAAAAGGAAAAGAAGTTTTGACCCATCAGGACACTGACGAACATTGCAACAGCGAAGTGGCAATAGCAGTCTCATCATAAAACCTGCAGTAGTACAAAGCACTTCCGAATCCGAAAGACTAAAAACCTCCTCTCCCGTTGAGGGTATTGACCCTAACCTCTCCCCTCCACTCCATTCCAAGAATTCAAATGGGGTTCGTGCCATTGTGGCACATTTGAAGTCTTCTAATAGATCAGAACAGCGTACAGAGGTTCCTAGTAGCATCAAATTCATTACTAACAAAGATGAATTACAAATAAGGGAAACAACAAACCTAAAAACAAATATTGATCTCTTGATGAATGATCCACCGATAGTTGTGCTTCCACATGAAGAAAGAGGTCAGGGGGATTTTGGGGTGCTTGCCGATCAACCCAACAAAACAGATCTTTCGCTTGAACAGTCCGATCCAGGTGTACTTCTAGAAAAAGTTAACACTACACCGCTGGGTAATCCTTCGATGGTTGAATCGTTATCAGCCTTCAAAGGTCTACAATTGGTTCCTGTTACAGTAACAGAGGGAGTCCTTGATCCTTCAAAACATGCCGCTGTTTTTTTTCTTGAAGAAGGGGCACCGGAGTTGTCGCATGGAGGCTCCTTGATCTTGAAAGACTCTCGGCCTAAAAAGGGAGGATTTAGGGTCGGTGGACACAAACATGGAGATGTTAAAATAGGGAAAGTGTTGAACAGAACAATTAAAGAGAAAGGGGCCCTTTCAAGCTCTCTTCACATAAACCTCTTATTGCAGAACCCAAGGCTAAAATTGCTGATTTAATAAAAAATCAGATTAAAATTGGGCATGTAGTGAATGGCCCGAAGATTGATAGTATGATCTCAGTAGAAAGGAGCAACAGCCAGTAGCTGTAGATGGAACTTCTCGACATTTTTTCGATTTCTCACAATGAAGTGTAACTTATCTATCTTTTCATGGAATTGCCAAGGGTGTGGGAACACAAAATTCCCCAGAATTTTTCGTGAATATTCCATAGAATTCAAGCCAGAAATCGTTAGTCTCCTTGAAACAAGAATAAGTGGCAAGAGAGCGGATGAAACCATTGCTAGTTTAGGCTTTAACTATTCATATCGTATTGAGGCTAGCGGTTTTTCAGGGGGAATTTGGCTCGGTTGGAAGGACACTGTTCAAGTTCACATAATTCACAGTCATCCCCAGTTTATTCTGGTAGAGATCAAGTATGGTTTTCCGATTCAGAAACTTCTTATTGCATTTGTCTACGGCAGTCCGAATAAAAAAACTAAGAGATCAGCTCTCTAGGATGCTTTAAAGAGTCTATTCCCACTTCTTCTATCCCATGGATGGCGATGGGAGATTTTAACGCTCTATTAGCCGTGGAAGACAAGAAAGGGGGTGCTTCTGCCGGTTGACAGTGCGCACTTTTTGGGAATTTCATTGAGGAAAACAGTTAGTGTGATTTGGGTTTTAGAGGATCACCCTTTACCTGGCAAAGAGGGGGTGTCTTTGAAAGACTTGACCGAGCTATTTGCAATAGTGCCCGGCTTCAAACTTTTCCAAATAGCCTGGTAACACATCTCGTTCGCATCAAATCAGATCATCGACCACTTCACATTAACCTTTGTCCTGATCTCAAATTACCAAAAGGGCTCTGTTTCGTTTCTTGGTAGGCTGGGCGCAACATCAGAGTTTTTCCGCCATTGTTAAATATTTATCGGCTTTTAATGGAAATATGTCTCGCACCTCGGAAACTCTTACCATGGGTCTGAAAGAGTGGAACAAAACAACATACGGGCATATTGACGAACGTAAGCAAAAATTGATCTCTTCCTTAAAAAAAGTACAGAATGAAGTAGAGTTCACAAATTCTGTCAAAGCTTCGGAAAGGGAAATGATCATTAGGAATGAGTTAGAGAAAGTTCTTGATCAAGAGGAATTACTCTGGAACCAGAAGTCTCGGTGTGATTGGCTCAAACTTGGGGACAGGATTATGAAATTTTTTCATAATCGCACTATCCATAGGAGGAAAAGCAACCGCATCACTGGTCTTCGTAATAGTAAGGGGGAATGGTTATATGATCCTGATAAAGTACAGTCTGAAGCAGTATCCTTTTTTAAAAAATTATACGAGCAGGAATCGGGTGATTTGGAAGAGTTACCGCCTAGTCACTTCCCTCAATTAGAACAAAGGGACATTGATATTCTTGAACAAGCTGTACCGAATGAAGAAATCAAAAACGCACTCTTTGATATGGCACCATTAAAAGCCCTAGCGAGCGATGATTATCACGTAATCTTCTTTCAGGATCAATGGGAAAATATTGGAGAAGCGGTATGTGAGTGGGTTAAAGACGTTTTTTGAGGTAAACCCATTGATCAAGACCTTAATAATACTCTTGTGATCCTCATTCCGAAAGTTCCTCACCCAGAAGAAATTTCGTCCCATTAGTTTGTGCTTTGTCTTGTACAAGTTAGTCATGAAGGTCATCGCCAACAGATTCAAAGTTATATTCCCAAAAATCATAGGCCAAGAACAGACGGGGCTTATCGCATGTTGAAACATTTTCGATAACATTCTTTTTACCCAAGAAGTTATGCACTCCATGAGAGGGAAGAGTAAAAAATGGATGACTATCAAAATTGATTTAGAAAAAGCTTATGACAAGGTGAGATGGGACTTCATCGAGACTTTCATGGAACATGCAGGTATTCCGAATTCTCTTAGTAGACTTATCATGTCAGCTATTACCAGTTTTACTATGCAAATCTTATGGAATGGATTACCTACGGAAAAATTCAAACCTGCCATTGGAGTCCGACAAAGTTGCTTGTTGTCCCCGTATTTGTTCGTATTATGTATGGAATGGTTAGGACGCAACATTAGAGAGTCCCAAAGAATAGAAAATTGGAAACCCATCAAGCTAGCAAGATCAAGGCCAGCCCTTTCACATCTCTTTTTTGTCGACGATCTAATTATTTTTTTCAAAGCAGATGTTTGTCATGGTAATATAATAAAAACTAGAGCAAGTTTTGTAACTTCTCTGGTCACAAAATTAGTGCAAGGAAAACTAATATTTTTTTCTCTAGAAGGATAGATGATACCTTGAATAATCAGTTGAGCGAGATTTCAAGGTTTTAACAAGTCCAAGACTTGGGGACATATCTATGAGTACCTTTATTTCACAAAAGGGTTACTCATGCAAAACTAGATTTTATAGTGGACAAGGTTCGAGTTAAATTATGGAATTGGGACCCAAGAAAGCTATCTATTGCAGGCAGGTTCACTTTGGCACAGTCAGTACTCCTTGCCATAATTATTTTATGCAGACAATGCGCATCCCAAAAGGGATTTGCGTCAAAATTGAGAAATTAGCTAGGCGATTTATTTGGGGCTCTAATGAGGGGAAACGGAAAATAGCCTTAGTAGATTGGGCTTCTATGTGTTAACCACGAAAGAATGGAGGGTTGGGAATTCGCCGTCTTGAAGATCAGAATGCGGCCTTCTTATTAAAGTTAGGATATCAGCTCATCACCAAAAGCAACTCTCTGTAGGTCCAAGTCCTACGATCCAAATACAAATGGTCTGGGAATATCCCAGACAGCATTACTCAAACAAATTGTTCAGCCATATGGAGGGGCATTACAAAGGTTTGGCCCACCTTCATAAAGAATCTTTGTTGGCAGCTCGCACTGGTGAGCTGGTTCACTGTTGGGATGACCCATGGGTCTTGAATACGGGGGCCCTTAAAATCCCATGTTCAACATTCTGATCGCGCACTCGAAAACTGTACCGTAAGCAGCATGACGCTTCCGAACGGGCTTTGGAATTTACACGCTTTTCGGGTTCACTTGCCGGAAGAGATCATTCAACGAATAATCAATATCCCTCCACCATACCCAATGGCCGGCGTAGACAAAATTCTGTGGACACATTCAGAAAGGATTGACAGGATTGAAAACCTATGAGAGATAGGTAGCAGATGTTTTTCCTTTTTACAAAAAAAAAAAAAAAAAAAAAATTATTGTAAGAGTATTTTCATGTGTTCATATTTTTATATAAACTTCAAATAAAATTATTTAGGAATTAAACACAACACCAACAAATTTCATATAAAAAACTATTGTCATTTCACTAATAATTATTTATTAATATATTTTTTATAATTTTTTAATATAGAATATTTTCATTTACCATGATTTAAAATTAATAAAAATAATATATTTGAAAAAATTGAGGAGTTATTATTTTTCAAAAAATATTTTACATATTTTTTTCAAAATACTTTACATATTTTTTTTTTCAAAATATACAATTTAAAAGAAAAAAATAAAACATAAAAGTTAAAAACAATGCAGAGAGAAAAAAAAAGAACATTATCATAATTTTATTTATTTATTTTTAATAAGGACACTATCGAAAACATAAAACTTAAAAAGGAAATAATAACTCTTAGCATTAAAATTTAAGTTCTCAACAATTGTAAAAATTACTGAATTAAAATTCCATAACCAAACAAGTGATTAGTTCGAGTATTACCTTCCGCAACAAATATGTGCGCTTAGAGGTGAACGTTCGATTAAATCAAGTAAAAAATTTTAAATTAATTATATTGATAGTCTGATTTTATCATTCTAACTAATTCGAAAAAAAATTTAATCGAGTCGAATTAAAGTTAATAAATTTGCTCATTTTTAAAATTGGTAAAAACCGAAAGTGTATTTATACCAATATATTATTCGAATTATTTAAATTGTAAAATTTAACTTGAGTTGAACTCAAAACTTGAATTACTTATTCAAGTAGACTCGAACAAACCCAATAACTCAATTTAATTAATTCGAAATTTTTTTCTAGTCAAATCAATTTTGCCCGCTCCCACAGCCACAGGCTGAAAACAACAATGTCCATTCCAAGGAAAGGGAAACCAAAAGGTAATTTAGCAAAGAGTTAAAATACCAATCCGATCATAAATACAACAATCTCCATGCATTATTATTGGGAAATTAAAGGATCACAAATTATGACTATGCATGATGATGAACACCACTTTCGCCTTCCTTGTCTTTTCGTGCGGCAGCTCTTAGTTTACGTTGCTCCTCCTTATAAATTCGATTCCTTCGTTGAAACTGCAAAGATTGGCCACAATGGATGTCAGTAAATGAAATGGATCCCAGCACCAATTAATTCAAACATCCATATGGATCATGGGATTAAAACAAAATATCTACATTCAAATTATAATGATTGCTAAGTAATATAAAGTTTTCTTTGCCATTGACCTAACTTAACATCTAACTTGGTTTTTGGAGTAGAGAATGATAAAAGGTAAGATCAACTCAATAATCACAAGCTCATTTATCCTTCATGATTATGCATTCAAACTAGTTGCTCCTGTAAAACCATTTGATGGAGAATGTATTAGAGTTTTCCACCATAAATCACACACTTGAAATCGTTACCATCTCGTGACTGTTTCCTAGGTTACAGAAAATTGACATCTTTTAAGCAAAACTGAAAGCAAATTCCAGTAAAATCATAAAACTTCACGAATAATAAGTTCCATCAAATTCCCTAAATCTGCCTCTATGTCAAAGCTGTATTGATTCAGATGCTTGGCATTGTAGCTTTAATACCTTTTGAATGACACACTATGTTTCTTGGATACCAGCGGCAGTATGAGTGCGAAAACATGCATTTATCAATTTACAATACATACGTTAGCAATTCAACAATCCATACTTTATCATTCTACCATGTGCCACATCCAAGGGCGAATCCAAGGGCCCTAAAACGGAAAATTTTTTTTTTAGGCCCTTGAAAATTTTTAAAATTTTAAATTAATAAAAGTAAAATTGCACTTTGGCCTCCTTAAAAATGATAAAACTTTGATTCCTAAGTTAATAACAAACACAGTGAATAGGACAACCTTAACTTTAAAGAGATAGCATGATACCAAACACCACCTAGAGGTAAAAGACTTCTCAAACTAATGAAGCTATCTGTAACTGGATGATCTGGTCCCAGCAGCAGAACTAAGGGTGTGCTTGGTTGGGTGGAAAAGTGGAGGGATGAGAGGAGGAAGTGGAAAAGTGGAAAAGAAATTGAATGTTTGATTGGGAAGGAAGGTGAGAGGAAAGATAATAGATGAGATGATCAATTTCCATCCTAATGCATAAAAATCAATCCTTCCAAATTGGAAAGATGAGAGGAGAAAATGAGAGAGGTGTATGCTAGTTCAAAATTATACATTTTTCAAATGTTTTATTTTCTTTCCTTTCATTTTTCAACTCTACCAAGCAATTGATGACATTTCTTCCCATTTTTCCAACTTTCCTACCAAGAACACCTATGGAAAGAAAAATTATGTTTTTCCATCCCTTCAATTTTCTTTCTACTATACCAAAGCCTAAGGGCCAGTTTACCATTGAGGTTAAAAAGTGCTGTGGAGAAAAGCTTCGTAAAAGTGCTTTAATGAGGCTAAGAAAGTAATTCCAGCCAAAGCACTTTTGCAAAAGCGAAAAGCTAAAATTTTTTACTTTTTCGCTTGGGTTAAAATCTCAATTCCAAAACATGGTAAGGTTTGAAAAGCTTCTAGCATTGCTTTTAGCTTGAAATCATAGTTTCAGTTGAAAAACACCACTTTTCAACCTCAATGGTAAACGGAGTCCAAACAGTGGCGGAGCCATGCATGGCCCCCCCAAAGTTTAAATTTTTTCAATTTATTTCTTTGTAAATTCACACTATGATCCTCCAAAAAATATATGTAGACTCCCAAGGTTTAAAATTTTTGCAATTTTTCCATCTGTATATATATTATAGCCCCCTTAAAATGATAAAATTTTAATTTAGACCTTTTATAATTTATAAAATTTTAAATTAATAAAAGTAAAATTATATTTTAGCCCCTCAAAAATGATAAAAATTTAATTTAAAAAATAACAAAGATATAAACTATTAAAATGATGAAATTACATTTGTACTGCCAAAAAACAAATTTTTGGCCCCGCCACTAAGCCTAGAACATAAAAAAGCACTAATATTAATTCTTGATTCATAAGCAGCAATGGGATCGTCGAGATAAATCCAATTCTTTCTTCTTTTTTTTCAAATTAGAATCTAAGCATGCAACGGACAGCAGTGGCTTGGATTCGAAATTACGATTGGAAAAAATCAATGCAACGTTCTCATTTGCAAAAAAATCCCCAAAATAAACTAACAGAACCAATTCCAACCACTTACGAGCTTGAGGACGACCATCAAGTCGTGAAATTCAGTAAAACTCAAGAACAAAGCAAGAAATTCAATAAACAAAAAAAAGGAGTTAATCGATCTCATAAAAAAAGGCGTCAAATCCAGAGCAATTATAGCTAAATGGATCAAGAAACGACCTAACAAAACTAATTAGATACTCATTTGGCGAGAATACAAAGAGAATTAGGGTTTGGGGAACATTTAAATGGGAAAAATAAAATAAAATCCATAAATCTGGAATCTAATCCAAAGGAAATAAAATTAAAAATTAAAGAAGGGGAAAGAATTACCTCTTTAGAATGGTGGAGGCACTCGAGATAATCTTCACGGAGAAGACCACAGTCCTTGGGCTCTCTGCAACGGGACATGCACTCGCTGAAGTCGACCCAGAAATCGTAGCACCTGCCTTTGTTACCATTGATTCCCCACCCGGATGCCATCACACTATTTCTCTACCTCTCTTCTCCGCTCGATCAAAATGGATTTTATACTGCAAAATTTCCAATTTAATTGTGCAGAGAAGTGATGAAAAGGCTCTTTCGGTAGTTTCAATCTGGTAGCCGGAAATTACCGAAGTGCCAGACGAGTGGGCTTACGGGGCGACCCATGGACAACCGGGCCTCATCCTGTTTTGCTCGGTCACTATCGATCCATTTACTGAATGTTGGGTTCGCTCTAATTGGAGATTAAAAATATAATAATTATTTGAGATAAATGTTAAAATTACACGTAAACTTTGATTTGATGTGTAATTTAATTTTGTTTTGGTGTTATTATATACCAAAAATTGTGGTTTTGGTTCAAAATGTATGTCTGAAATTTTAATTTCAATTCAACTGTACACATTTAAAGAAATATATATATTCATTTGTATAAGCTTAATTTCGTCCGAGCTAATATGTAGTCCTAATACCAATTAAAAAATATAAATCTAATTTTTTTTCTATTTTCATTTATTTATTTATTATTTATAAATATAAATAAATATAAGTAAATTGAATTTAAATTTAAAAACCCATTTGCAAAGGCCTAAATTTATTTATTCATTTAATTTTATTTATTTACTATTTATAACTAAATAAATACAAATTAAAAATAATTAAATAATAAGAACCCAATTAAATAATCTAATACAAATTAAAACCCAATATCCAAACAAACTCAAACCTAAGTCCAATCTTACAAACCCAAAACTTGAACAAAAAAGAGAAATCCTAACTCTAGTCAAGTTACCAGCCGTCGTCGCCGTCAACCCTCCACGCAGTCGTCGCCGCCACCATCGTCGGGATCTTCGGACGCCACTCTCAGATTCAGATCTCCACGATCCACACGCAACCCACTCACACCAAAAAATTTGGAAAAAGATTGTAAAAAACAAGTATATAAACACGAAAAATTTACCGAAAATAGGACGGAAAAATTGATATATAAAGAATTTCTAGCATTTGAAATACAAAATCAACATTCTTAAGGTATATTTCTATTTTTATACATACATATATTTGTATTTGTATTTATTTATTTTTTTTCTTATTTCAAAACAAGTTTTAAATAAATAAAATAAAAAGGGGTGGTGATTAGGGTTCATACCTTAACGACGCCATCGTTGGGGGGTCGTTGGAGGCTAGTCGGAGGGTCGGTTTTTCTTTAGAAACCGAAAGGTTTCTTATCATTTAAAAAAATTTTGGGATTCTATTTAAAATAACCACAGATCTGGGATTTTTAGACATTCTAAAACTTTTTTTTTTAAATAACCTTTTCAACTGCCATACGCGATAGTCGTCGGCGCTGATAAGGCAGTCGAAGACCGAACACCTAGGTCGGGCATGGGGGATGGAGGAAGGCTTGAAAGAAAAAAAGAAAACAGAAGTTCTTTTTAAAAGAAGATGAAAATGATTTTTTAAAAGAACTTTGGCTTTTTATAGCCTTAGTGAAACAACGCCATTTTGGCCTAACTCAATAGGCTTCAGAACAACGTCATTTTGGTTGACCCGCCCCAACCAGATTTGGACCCAAAGAGGATCCGCGTGTTTTCATAAAAAATGATATTTATTCTCGCAGTCCTTTTGCTTTTCTGACCTATTACAATTAGGCCCTTTAATGTGCTTTTATTTATTTCAAAATTCGCCCTATAATTTCACTTGGTTTTCATTTTGGTCCTTGACCCATAAGTGTCTCAGGAGCTACCGAGTGTCAGGATTTTTGGGTTTATTGCCCACGAAGCCCTTGCCTTATTTTAAAATTATTTTTAACCCCAAAATGTCTAAAAATTATGTTTTAACCCTCAAATTCTCCAAAAATTTGAATTTGTCCCTCAAACTTTTCAAAAATTAAAATTTAACTCCAAACTTTCCAAAAATTTGAATTTAACCCCCAAATTTTCTAAAAATTCAAATTTAACCCTCAAACTTTCCAAAAATTTAAATTTAACCCCAAACTTTCTAGAAATTCAAATTTAACCTTAAATTTTCCAAAAATTCCAATTTGACCCCAAAATTTCTAAAAATTTTGATTTGACCCTTAAAGTTTCTAAAAATTCAAAATTTACCCGATTTTAGTGTAATTTTTTATCCTATATGTTTAAATATTACGTGCTTTTAATTTTTCTTGTTTATCATTTTTTTTTATTAATCCCTTTTATAAGTATATGTATATATATATATATATATATATATATATATATATTATTTTATTTGTTTGTTTTTTATGTATATATTGTTTTTTATTATTTATACTTGTAAATTATGTGCATATTTTTGCATAACATGAAATTTTATTATTTTTTTAAATACTCAAACTGTTTTAATATATCAAGACAATGTTTTTTGTCTCGGGAATTTGAAAAAATCATGTCCTAACTCACTGGTTGTGGTTTTTTCTTTGAACCAGGATAATTGAATATCCTTTTAAAATTTAAATACGAGATTTTTTTAAAAGCTCATCATTTTCGAATATTCGAATTGTTATGTCCTAACTTACTAGATGTGACTTTTTCTCAATTAATTATAAATAATGAGCTTTCTTCGGAAGCAAAATTTGTTTTCAAAACAAAATAAATATGACATCCATGCATTTAAGGATCGCGATTTAAATTTTTCTCGAACTTTTAATTTTCAACTACTAAGATTTTGAATAATCGATTAGGTACAAATTTTGGGCGTGTAAGGGTGCTAATCCTTCCTTATGCGTAATCGACTTCATAACTCATTTCATGGTTTTAAAGACCAAAATTATTTTAATGATTTTTTTAAAAAAATCTCGAAAGGTGACCCAATTACACCTGTTTTAAAAAATATTGACGGCGACTCCATTTTTCATTTTCCAAAATATAAATTAAGACTGTTTTTGTTTTTTTTCAAAAAATGGTTTCGACAACTTGGCGACTCAACTGGGGACAATAAGAGAGTCAAGCCATAAGTAAATTATTATTTTTTGTTGAAAACTTCAGATTCGATTTAATTTAATTTACGATCTTATACATTTTGTGATTTATATGTTGTTTGATAAATGTATGTTGATATTGCTATATATGTCTATGTTTTTGCATACATGCATTTGTTACTACATCGCTTAAGTGGAAGTGAGAAGCTACTCCTTCGTGAGGTTTTCACCTCCGTGCAGGATAGTGAATTGCTTTCGGGATACATTCGTACCTATGTTTTCGTGAAGTTTTCACTTCTGTGCAAACATACGGGAAATGTGTCCCTTTGAACCGAACTCGTCCGTATGAGCCTATAATGGGTGAGGACTGAGGAATCTGCTGATTTGGGTACCATTAGTTTAGAACCGAAAACCGCATATAATGAGCCTTAAGTGCCCACCCTAGGTAGAACTATACTGAACCTTTAGAAACCACCTAATAGAATCGTAGGTTCTCTGTGGTATATTTGTTTATACGTTTTATAATTGTTGGTACTAACTTGGTTTTTTTTTCCTTATTTTGCATTGCATCCTCATATTAGAAAAGGTATTGACTTGAGTTCGATTAATAGTAGAGAACCGACCATGGAAAAAAGGTATCTTGATGAGGTAAAAGACAATGTGGCCATGCGTATGTCGTCAGAGGATAAACAATGTGAGAAGGGTGATTGTCTAGCTGAAGGTCTAGTATCGGATTACTGGGATTTCACTCGGATCAGTATGACTAAAAATAGCTTAGAGTTGAAAGAAATATGTGATCAGTAGGATGATGGAATGAAGTAGATTTTCTACCGAGAGTATGGGGACCTACCGTACTTGCTAAAAGTTAAGGTGGACAAGCATCTCTTTCGATCCCTTGAATAGCAGTGGAACCCGACTCATAGTTGTTTCACCTTTGGGAACATGGATATGGTACCCACGATTGAAGAATATAGAGCTCTATTTCGTTGCCTCAAAGTTCAAGTAAAAAAAGCCTATTCGAGAGCCGTTAATGTGCCAAATTTCCTGAAGAAGCTGATAAACATTACAGGAATGAGTGAGCAATGGGTCATAGGTCAAATTAAGGTGAAGGGCGATAACAAATGCATCACTTGGAAAAGTTTGTGAGATTTGATCTTAACGCATTTAGATGTAAGGAAAAAGGTTAATATATTTGCTTTTAGTTCGTACGGACTGGTTATATTTCCCAAGGCGTTGGGATACATAGATGAGGCAGTCACTGATTTATTTGACCGGCTCGACAAGAGGATTACACCTATCCTAGCAATTTTGGCTGAAACTTTTAGGTCATTAAATGCATGCCGAAAAGAGGGAGAAGGGAGATTTATTGGTTGCGCATCACTACTGATGGTATGGTTTCATAGCCACTTTTGGAAAGTGGAAAAGGTTCGTTGCCGACTGTTTTCTATGAGTTGTTCTCCTTTGACGAAATTTGTTACTACACAAAGGCGAGAGGATATTTATGAGGAAAAATGGATGGCAATACTCCATAGTCTCTAAGACGAAGACATTGAATGGGGAGCACCGTGGTTCATTCTCGACGAAATTATTTATCGATGTGGGGATTTCGACTGGGTTCCATTATTTATGGGGAGCTATAGGGTATTCTTCTTTATTAGTAATGAGACAATATTGGTCAAGACAGTTCATCCTAACAACTCAAGGTTTGGCTCAATGTGAGTTTGTATACAAGGGCTAGAAATAATAAGAAAAGAGTCCGAGAGATGTCAAATGCCTGAAATCAAGTCCGTAAAATGAAGTCATTTCCTGCAAATCCTATGAAAACCCAAGAGTATGATGAATGGAGGGTTAGGAGAGTCAATGATAACATCCTCATGTCAAATCCCGACAATGTCCGCCCAATTGAGGAGCATTTGCAAATAGTCCAATCGGAACTAGAGCTCATCAAGCAAGACTTTGAAAAGAAAATTTCCGAATTGGGGAAAAGATAGAAGCATTAGAAGAGGAAAAGATGCAGTTGGGTTTAAACGTTGATGTCCAAAAGTTAGAACCCGAAAAGCTAAGGAATGGGAAGAGAAAGATTAAGGAAGACTTGGATGGCTTGAAGGAGGATTATAAGAAGCTTTGTCAATCAATGAGAACTGCTGGTTTGGGTAAGACGTCCGAACAGTGGCAACAAGTCCAAGAGGAAAGGACTCGAGTGGATCAATAAAAAAGAAAATTCAAAGATGCTCAAGTTCAAGAGGATGCCATAAAAAGTGAGCTGCTAGAAAGCCAAGTCGAGAAAGCTGAGTTGAAGGCCCGAATAGTCGAGTTAGAGGAGTCATTGCGTATGCATCGTAGTCGTAACACTGTGACAAAATTAAGGGTAGGCCAGGCTGAGAATAAAGGATTAAAGAGAAGGGTTGGAGAACTTAAAGCTTCATTACAAAACTGTGATATTCGGATCGAATTCCTCGAAAGAACTTTGGAGACAAGTAATAGGTAACTTCAACACTCTCAGAGGCAAGTCAGAGTCCGAGACGATGTCATGGGTGAAGCATTAATACAAGTAAGAGAGGTGGCAGAATACTTGCAGAAGTTAACTGTCCAGGCAAATGGTTTGAGCATAGAGTATGAATCGATGTCTGATAAAGGCCAAAAGTTAGCATGTCTCATTTAAAAGATTAAGACTTTGAGCATTAGGGCAAGACCTTATTTGTAATTATCTTATGTAAAGACATTCGTTTTCTAGAGGGCATTGGCTCAACGAAAGCTCTTCACATTACGACTCGATGCAAAGGGTACACTTTACCGGATGTATTGATAGATAATGGCTCAGCCTTGAATGTGCTACCATTAACAACACTGAATAGGTTACTGATAAACAGCTCTCACATGAAGGCATGCCACAGCGTAGTAAGGGCCTTTTATGAAACGGAGAGACGAGTGATAGGCAGAATTGAGATTTCACTCCTAATTGGTCCAAACACGTATGAGATGGACTTTTGGGTAATGAACATTAGGCCAACTTACAATTTCCTGGTGGGAATACCGTAGATCTATTCGGCAGGGGCAATACTGTCATCCCTACATAAAAAGTTAAAATTGGTGACAAGGTCGATTAATTACCATTAATGTTGAGGAGGACATCATTGCATTAGTGACTAGCGATGCGCCCTACATAAGTATAGATAAGGAGGTCATGGAGTGCTCTTTTAGATCATTAGAGTTTGTGAATGCTACCTTTGTGGCTGAGGGAGATAAGATCCTCACACCGAAGATTTCGACGACTACTAGGATGGGGCTAAAAATGATTATTGGAAAAAGAGCTTCACCTGGAAAAGGATTAAGGAGATATCTCCAAGGAAGGATTACAGCGCCAGTATTGGCAGAGAAGCGTGATCAGTTTGGTTTAGGATTCAAGCCAAATATGAAACAGAGAAAGAAATAACTATAGAAAAACAAAAGAAGAAAAGAGCACGGATAAGTGGGGAAGAGATCAAAAGCAAGCTAATGGTCCTTCTTCATATCTTAAAGTCATTCGTGTCGAGATGTATTATTAACCCCGAGCGAAAGTCGATAAAAAAAATGTTAGCAGAAATAATGGAAAATTTGAACATCAGCGCTATTTCTGAAGGGATGAGTGAACAAAGGATTTTATCAGGAATTCGCCTCTACGTCCTCAGAAGCATTCTAGACAATTGGCCCGCGGAAGAACGCTCCCTATAACTTTTAAGTCTTTTCCAAAGTAATGTTCAGAACACTCTCGTTGCTCTAAGCTCGAGAGCAATTGGGATCTTTTTGTAAAGGGCATATGTTCATTGGCTTTTTATTTTCAATAAAAAAGATGCACTTTCTTTCACCTAAATTGGAAAAAATTCTCATTATTATTTTCATTCATCTCATACCACAATAAACATTCTTAAATTCATTTATCTTTCGGATCTTTTGGTCCAAATGACAGGTCCCTAGATATCAACGATATGAGCAACGTCGTTATCAACTTAGAGCATCATTTTAAGCAGGACGTGTGTTCAGAGGAATCTCAGGATTTTGAAGAAGCCCAAGATTGTAGTTTATCTCATGATTTGCTACGGATGGTTGAGCATGATAAGAAATAAATCCTACCTTACAAAGAATCAATAGAAGTTGTGAGTTTATGGGATAAAGTTAACAAAAGGGAGGTGAAGATTGAAACCTGTATCTCTACAAATATGAAGCGAGATCTCATTGATCTGCTTCAAGACATGATGGCCAGATAGATAATGAGATTCGGGTATTACTGGTCAACCTTAGAAGGAGATTGCATTAGATATGTTAAGAAATGTCACAAGTGTCAAATTTACGGAGACAAAATTCATGTACCTCCTTCACCTCTCCATGTTATGACTTCCACATGGCATTTTTCTATGTGGGGCATAGACGTCATCGGACCAATCTTGCCGAAAGCTTCTAATGGGCATTGATTCATTTTGGTGATCATCGATTACTTTACTAAGTGGGTGGAACCTGCTTCCTACGCTAATGTCATGAGATCAACGGTCAGCAAGTTTTTGAAGAAAGAAATTATATGTCGGTATAGAATGCTAGAGAAGATCATATCTGATAATGCTTTGAACCTAAATAATAGCACAATAGCAGAAGTCTGTAGTCAGTTCAAGATCAAGCACCATAATTCAGCATCGTATCGCTCGAAAATGAACGGCGCTGTATAGGTAGCTAAAAAAAATCAAAAAATTCGTGGGAAAAATGACAGAGACCTACAAAGATTGACACGACAAGCTACCTCTTGCTCTTTACGATTATCGAACGTCAGTTAAAACTTCTACTAGGGCAACACCTTTCTCATTAGTATATGTAATGGAGGCAGTTTTACCCATTGAAGTCGAAATTTCTTCCCTCTGAGTCTTGTCAGAGTAAAGTTAGATGAGGCTGAATGGATCCAGTCAAGATTTGACTAGCTGAGCCTAATTGAAAAGAAGAGTCTGAAAGCTATCCAACATGGCCAAATGTACCAGAAACGGATGATGCGAGCTTATGATAAAAAGTTCGCCCTAGAGAATTCCATGAGGGAAATCTAGTTTTGAAAAAGATCTTTCCTATGCAAAAAGACTTATGGGGCAAATGGATGCCAAATTGGGAAGGACTATATGTCGTAAATAAAACTTTCTCTGGAGGAGCTTAATTCTAGCTGAGATGGATGGTAAGGATTTGTCAAACCCCGTGAACTCAGATTCAATGAAGAAATACTTCACCTAAAAAAAGTTGAGTTGAAAACTTGTAAAGGGCGGGTCAAACCCAGAAAAAAAAAAGAAAACAAAAAGGTAGGGCCGAGATAAAAACCCACAAAGGGCATATCAAAGCCTAAGGAGATTTGAGTCGAAAACCTGAAAGGGCGTCTTAGATTTCGATAAAAAATGAGGCACGAAGTGGGTTTCCTTCTCAGAAGTAACAAGATGGAAAGACATTACATTTTGGGCATTGACGAAGTGTAAATTATTTTCATGGGCACACATCAGGCTCAAAGTGGTCCTCATCAAGTTTGCTCGAAGAAATTAATACGTTGATATTTGAGGCATATGATTTTATTTCTTTTTGCTCACTTTAGCAATTTTTTATCAATGTTTGCCAGTTTTGACTCACATTTGTTATTTTGACTAATATTTTGATAACTTCTCATTTATTTCCATTCGAGAGTTATCGCTAATAAATTGAATTCTATCCATTTTCGTAACCTTACTCAGAGCATTGTTTGCATTGAAATAACGATTAATGGACTTGATGATATAATGTATAAAAAGATTTCTACATATTACTTTGGAAAATTATAAATAGTACAGGGACCTGAAACAAGACCATTACTCGGAAATAACCGAATTTGAGGGTTGAAGGGATCTTGAAGCGAATAAGTTCAACTGATGATTACCTCTTCGGATTTCATATCAAGAACACCAAACTTGAAGGAAAGGCATGATGACGTGTCAATATTAGAACTTAGGCAAAAGACGATCAGTGACAACCTAAGGACTAAAACAATAAAAACCATTTTTAAATATGACATCTTTGCATGCATATCAGTTTCATGCATTCACATTTAGATAAGAGCATTTGATTAATTCAAATCACGGCATCCTAGTTACATGGCCTAGATAAAGGCCCATAAAATAGGTTCTACAGGTCATATCCTTAGAGAATGACGATAGAACGACGAATCTTATACCCAAAAAGCTGTCGAGGAACGAATTGAAACTGCAATGGCAAATCTTATACACCTAAAGCTGTAAAAGGGCAGATTGAAGCCGTAATGGCGAATCTCATTCACCTAAAGCTGTAAAGGGGCAGATTGAAGTCGCAAGGACGAATCTTATACTCCTAAAGCTGAAATAGAGCGAAGTTACAACTCCGAATCTTTTACCTCGATCATGATGCAGATTGAAGATCATCCAATCTTTTACCCCGACCATGAGGCAGATTGAAGCAATCCATCTTTTACCTCGACCATGAGGCAGATTGAAGACTATCCAATCTTTTACCCTAATTAGAGGGCAGGTTGAAGTAATCCAATATTTTACCCTAACCAGAGGGTAGATTGAAGACCATCTAATATTTTACCCTGACCATGGGGCAAATTGAAGACTATTCAATCTTTTACCCTAATCAGAGGGCAGGTTGAAGTAATCCAATCTTTTACCCTAACTAAAGGGCAGATTGAAGACCATCCAATATTTTACCCCGACTATGAAGGTAGATTGAAGACCATCCGATCTCTTATCCCGACCATAAGGTAGATTGAAGCAATCCAATCTTTTACCCCGACCATGGGACATATTGAAGACTATCCAATTTTTTACCCTAATCAAAGGGCAAGTTGAAGCAATCCAATCTTTTACCCTAACTAGAGGGCAGATTAAAGACCTCCAATCTTTTACCTCAACCATGGGGCAAATTGAAGACTATCCAATCTTTAACCCTAATCAGAGGGCAGGTTGAAGCAATCTAATCTTTTACCCTAACTAGAGGGCAGATTGAAGACCATTCAATCTTTTACCCAGACCATGAGAGCATATTAAAGACCATCCGATCTCTTACCCCAACCATGGGGCAGATTGAAGCAATCCAATCTTTTACCCCTAAAGTTATAAAGGGGCAAATTAAAGCTACATAAGCAAATCTTATACCCCTAAAGTTGTAGAGGGGCAGATTATAACTCACAATAGTAAACATCAATCTTCATTGAAGTTGCAAAGAAATGGAGTGAAGCTACGAAGGCAAATCCTTATCTCTCTAAAGTTGCAGTAGAGCGGGATGAAGCTACAAGAACAAATCTTATACCCTTGAAGTTGTAGTGTGTCGGATTAAAGTCATGAAAGCAAATATTTATCTCCCTAAAGCTACAGTGGAGCAAGATGAAGCTACAACATCAAATCCTATATCTAGTAGGTAGGATGGAGACTACATTAGCAAATCCTATCTCCTTAAAGATGGAGTGGAGCAGGATAAGACTACAACATTAAATCCTATCTTCTTGAGGTTGCAGTGAAGTTGATATAGTGGAATAAAGCAGTTAAAAAAGTGGAAGGACGGGTGGCTTCAGATAAGAAACTCCAGAAGACGAAATTCAACAGGATCAGATGAAATTGATCTTCTTTTGAGTCTTTGCTCCGTTTTCGTTACACGACAACGAGCAAAGAGGGGCAGTTGTATAAGCCCAATTTCTTCTGAGTTAATATGAAGCCCAAATACCAATTAAAAAATACAAGCCTAATTTTGTTTTTATTTTTATTTATTTATCATTTTATAAATATAAATAATAAATATAAGTAAAATTGAATATAATTTTAAAAACCCATTTGCAATGGCCTAAATTTATTTATTTATTTTATTTTATTTATTTATTAATAATAAATAAATAAATACAAATTAAAAATAAATAAATAATAAGAACCCAATTAAATAACCCAATATCCAAATAGGTCTAAACCTAAGCCCAATCTTACAAACCCAAAACTTAAACAAAAAAAGGAAACCCTAACCTTACTCAAGCTACCAGTCGCCGCCACCGTCAACCCTCCACATAGCCATCGTCGCCACTGTCGTCAAGATCTTCAGACGCCACCCTCAGATTCAGATCTCCACGATCCGCACACAAACCACTCACACAAAAAAATCCAGAAAAGATTGTATAGAATATGTATATAAACACGAAAAATTTATCGAAAATAGGACGGAAAAAATTGATATACAAAAAATTTCTAGCATTCGAAATACAATATCAACATTCTTAAGGTATATTACTGTTTTTATACATACATACATACATATATTTGTATTTTATTTATTTATTTATTTTCTCTTATTTTGAAACAAGTTTTAAATAAATAAAATAAAAATGGGTGGTGGTTAGGGTTCATAACTTAACACCCATCGTTGAGGGGTCGACGGAAGCTTGTCGGTGGGTTGATTTTTTTTAAAAACCGAAAGGTTTCTTATCGTTTTAAAATTTTTTTTGGGATTCTATTTAAAATAACCATAGATATGAGATTTTCAGACTTTCTAAAACTTTTTAAAAAAATTACCATTCCAACCACCGTAGGCGACGATAGTCGGTGCTGGTGATCGACGATCGAAGACCTGACACCTAGGCCGGGCATGGGGGATGGAGGAAGGCTTGAGAGAAAAAAATAAAAGTAAAAGTTTAATAAAAAGGAGGATCCGCGTGTTTTTCATAAAAGGGATATTTATCCTCACAGTCCTTTCGCTTTTTTTTATTACATTTAGGTCCTTTAATGTGCTTTTTATTTATTTTAAAATTTGCCTCGTAATTTCACTTGGTTTTCAATTTGGTCCTTAACCCAGTGTCCCAAGGGTTGCCAAGTGTCAAGATTTTTGGGTTTATTGCTCATGAAGCCCTTACTTGTTTTAAAATAGTTTTTTTGACCCCAAATATTTGAAAATTATTTTGACCCCCAAATTTCCAAAAAATTTAAATTTATCCCTCAAACTTCCCAAAGATTCAAAATTGACCTCTAAACTTTCCAAAATTTGAATTTGACCCTCGAACTTTTCAAAAATTATAATTTAACCCCTAAACTTTCCAAAATTCAAATTTAACCCTTAAATTTTCCAAATATTTGAATTTAACCTCTAAACTTTCTAAAAAATCAAATTTAACCCTTGAATTTTCCAAATATTCTAATTTGACCCTCAAAGTTTCTAAAAATTCTAATTTGACCCTTGAAGTTTCCAAAAATTCAAAATTGACCCGGTTTTAATGTAATTTTTTAATCCTATATGTATATATATTACATGCTTTTAATTTATCTTGTTTATCCATTTTTATTAATCCCTTTTATATGTATATGTATATTATTTTATTTGCTTGTTTTTTATGTATATATTGTTTTTTTATTATTTATACTTGTAAATTATGTGCACATTTTTGCATAACATGAAAATTTGTTTTTTTTTTTTTAAATACTCAAATTGTTTTAATAAATCAAGACAATGTCATTTGTCTCGGGAATTTGAAAAAAATCATGTCCTAACTCACTAGATGTGGTTTTTTTCTTTGAACCAGAATAATTGAATATCCTTTTAAAATTTAAATACGAGATTTTTTGTAAAGCTCGTCATTTTCGAATATTCGAATTGTTATGTCCTAACTTACTAGATGTGACTTTTTCTCGATTAATTCGAAATACAAGCTTTCTTTGAAAGCAAAATTTGTTTTCAAAATAAAATAAATATGACATTCATGCATTTAAGGATCGTGATTTAAGTTTTTCTCGAACTTTTAATTTTCAACTAATAAGATTTTGAATAATCGATTAGGTACCAATTTTGGACGTGTAAGGGTGCTAATATTTCCTTATGTATAACCGACTCCCAAAGTCATTTCATCGTTTCAAAGACCAAAATTATTTTAATGATTTTTTTTTAAATCTTAAAAGGTGACCCAATTACACTTGTTTTAAAAAATATTGGTGGCGACTGTTTTTGTTTTTTTCAAAAAATGTTTCGACACCATTTATTTTTATATTAGATAAATATAATTATTAGTGTATGTAAAATGTAAATTTAAAAGGGAGATACATCGATAATTGTGTTAGTAATTTTTTTATTAAATAAAATATCATGTATAAAATTGTATAGAATCAAGGTTCATGTGTAACATTGCATGTTAGACCAAAATTCATGTATAGTTTTGAGATTTTGTAGCACTCCACACTCAATCTGATCGTCGAGTCTGAATGAAAAGCACTACATTTATTGTCGAGGCAAGAATGATTAACCTTTCTTTTAAATTCAACTCAAACATCAAACATTTGTCATATTATACAAAATAATTATTTCAAATATAGACAAGTTAAAACATTCAAATACTTTATAATTTCATGAAAATAAGTTCAAGGATGTTAATTAAACAAATAGAACTAGTTTTCATTCAACGTCAACATAGTGCGTACTTTTATCATAATTTACAAAACATTCATATAGATTTAAATCAAGTTCAAGTCAAATTAAATACCTTTAAAACATTGTTAATCAAACTCTAGGTGCTCAGAGATGATCAAGATCAAATTTGAGTCTTAGAAAGTCAAAATAAGCGAGAGATCCCTATTTGAACCAGTTGTATTGGTACATAGGACCCTTAAATTGTGCTCCCATAATAAAAAAAAATCTATAAAAATATTTTGTTACCTTACAATATTGTTTGGCCGAATGTATAAAGGAATTTAAAACTTTATTCTTTTCTAAACAATGGTGGATGGTGAGAAAATGAAGAAGATGATGACATTCTCATCTCTTTCCACTTAGTTTGATATTTATACCATGATTAACATTATTTAATCTTGTTTAATTAACTTAATTATGATTTAATTATAATAATTTAACTATTAATTAAACTAAATGGGAAAATCATCATCCACAAACTATAAGAAAATAATGGTTTAATAACCATTTTAGTCCTTTGGATAATGCTATCTAGATCCCCAAGCATTTTCTAAATTAAAATTTAGTAGCAATTGTACTTTTACAATTTAATCATTGAGTTTTAATTATCTATTTTTCTTTTGCTAATTAACTTAACTGGTCTTTATTATATTTCCATATTAACTCCAATAATATTCTTATTTCATATTTATGGACTCAAATTATGGAAATGAGATTCCGAAACCGTATTTCCTACAGAAATTCAGATCGTTACAATATTTGTAAATTTTGAGAGTTGATTTTTTTAAAATATGACTAAATCAACATAATATGTAAAATTGGAGGACTAAATTTATTATTATACTGATTATTAACTGTCACGTCAGCTTGTCGTTTGTGATTTTAACGATAGTGACTAAAATGACCAAACTATGTAACGTGAGTGCTTAAATTACAAACATTTTATTTAGGGTATCTAAAATGAAAACTTTTGATAGTTGAGTGATTATCTGTGTAATTTACCCTAATAAAAACAACATCAATCAAGTTAATACTTATTAAATTTATTACTTTATATAAATAAGTTAATAATATTTATTTTAGCTAAACTAGTGTCTTGACAATTACTTTGCATTCAAATAAATCCAATTGAAGATTATGTGAATATTATTATTTTTTGAACAATTTCATTATATGTTCTGATCATATTTTACCTTTTTTATACAATGCCTAGAATTACTTATAGCCCCTCCCCAACCCATAAATTGGAGGATAATGCGCTTCAGCGTAATCAAACTCACATTCTCCTGCATTGATAATAATGTTCATGTTAATCGAGCTAAAACTCAACTAACAGACTTTATTAATATCAATTTAAATACATGATATATGTATTATAATGGTTTTCAACATAAAATAAAGGTAGAGATTATCCAAATATCAAATTCAATATTAATATTAATTGAAAATATACATATAAATATAAATAATTTACTATGCTATTAATATTTATTAAAGTGTAATGGTTTTCAACATTTTCAAAGACTTATTTTTTTAATAACATGTTAGTTGAATTTATTAAAAATTAAAATAGAAAAACATTTCAAAAGAAATTAAAATGTAGCAAAAAAAAAAACAAAACATAGAGAAATTAAGAAAAAAACTAGAAAACGAAACATTAGCCCAGCAAAACACGTCCAGTGGGTTGTAACGATAGGGATGAAATGAAATACTGGGGAAAGAAAGCAAGAAACAAAACTACTTATCTCTATCCACCTACACGCTTAAAGATCGAAGTAGGAATGGTGAGCGAAACCAACAATCTTGTAGGCTGCTTCTCAAAACAGATCTAACTGCATCGGCAAACAAACCATAAAAGAGAATCAAACTATTGGAAGACCACCGATAGTCGTAAATCAGAGCCGAGCATTGGGAGAAAACTATCCACGAACATAAATCTACCATAAAGGTAGACGACAGTGTGTCATAAGGTAGAAGCGTGCCACAAGGTAGAGGAAAAATGTGTCACGAGACAGAGGAAAAACGTGCCATAAAAGCAGATAAAAACTAGAAGATAACCAAAATATAAAAAAAAGAACTGAATATAAAAAATTAAACTGAAAGAATATCGACAATCGATGATCAATGATCAACATTAAAATTGACGTTATCGTTAGCTAATCAAAAACGAAAAAAAGAAAGAAATAGAGCGGCGTAAAGAAAAAATTTAAAATCCCTTCTTCTTATTTTCTCCAAAAAAATTTATTCTTATCTAAACATTGCATCAAAATGTACAAATTCATTAGCATTTTCTTTCATAATTCTTATCATTTTGTGGTTGATATATGTAACACATGATATGCATTATTAATTAACTTTACATACCAACTTATACAAATTGTTGAATTAAAATAGTAATATATTTATAAACTTATTTAAAATAAATTTAATATCTCTAGTAATATAATATCAATTGAAGAAGGTATCAAAAGAATCAAATAATTTCTACCAAAAAATCAAATAATTATATAATAATATTTTAAATTATATATTCACTCACATGTAAAATTGTAACATATATGTCGATCAAGTCTTGTTCAGTTGACATGGGCATTGTTGTTAATGCAAGAGGACATGTATTCGAGTGCACTGAAACGTATTATCTTTGTTACAACTCAATTTCGTCCGAACTTTTAAGTTCAAATTTTTACAAAGCTCAAAAATAAAAAAACCCTAAACTAAAAA